>CM055900.1:67383179-67569087 GCA_029582155.1 Panopea generosa
CACATCAGTTTCTAATGAAGGCACATCATGGTGTCGTGTGTACTGAGCGCACATCAGCATATAATGAAGGCATATCAATGTGTCATGAGTGCACACCAGTATGAACTGAGCGCCTATCAGTATATAATGAAGGCACCATAGCGCAGAACCTACCTCACACGGTTAAATTTGTAACGTGTATCGATCCATATAGAGTATATAGGGCTGTTTTTACTTATAAATTGATAACTAAAGTTTTATCCGATAACATTTTTGCAAACACTTTTGGAAAGTCTAATTTATTACGGTTGTTCACATATGTTTTTCAATTTTTTATGTTTATAGGAACATGGTCTTTTTTCAGTTTCAATACGGCTACATCAAATCAAAGATTTCCCTGTATGTCCAATGTAAAATTTGAAACATTATGAGAAGTAGTGTGTATTTAAAAGCAGTTTACGTATCTTTAATATATATTGACATATTTTTTGCAATTAATTTCAAAATTTAAAGATGCTTATCTTTTCAACGGTATATTCTTAAATTGTTGAATCAGTTTGGAACAGGGTCTTATTTTAACAAAATTATTAGTATTTTTTTCTATTTTCACCTTTTACGTCTGCGCATAGAACCAGAACGATATTGGTCACGTGACTACCTGTGGGCGATAGTTGAAGGTTGCGATTTAAGAGCTACTGCTATACTACTTGATAACTTTAATATTATTAAGAAATCATGCTTTTATATATATTATCAATGTATGTATGTATCATGAGTAGGGAAACTTTAGTAAATTTTATCTATATTAGATAAAGTATTATTAATAATAAGATAATGCGCTAATTGAATGACTTGTGATTTAATGATCTGTTAATTGTCATACATTATGTTAATCTGCTTTATTGTTGTTGTTATAAATGATTATGGATTCACCTATATGTTTGAGAATAATCGTTTTGTTAATCCCAAAGTATTTCCAAATATTTTTAAACAAAAGGTTATCGACAATTTCATTCAACAATGGTTTGGATCAGTAGAAAAAAGTCCAGTGCTCGAATTTTATAAACTTGTCAAACATCAATTTAAGTACGAGAATTATCTCGATATATTGCCCTGTAATCTTAGATTATTTTACACTAGATTAAGACTATCTATTAATCCTCTTAGAATACAAACTGGACGATATGACAGAAATAGAATTCCAAAAAATGAAAGATATTGTTTATGTTGCAATTCAAGGGATATAGAAGATGAGTTTCATTTCTTATGTATATGTCCCTGTTTTAATAATTTACGAAAACAGTATTTGAAAAAGTATTACTATCAAAGACCTTCGGTGTTCAAATTTTTAGAGTTACTTAATTCACATAATAAAACCATATTATATAATATTTCAAGATATGTAAAAGAGGCATTAGAAATTAGAAAAACAGTGCTAACTGTTTAAGCATGGTGTCCATCCTCATTTCATTTATTAACATTTATTAAATATTTTGTTATATACTCTAATGAATTTAATCATTGCTGTTAAGTGACTATATGTTTATATTGATTGTATATTGTATATAGTATGATGATGTACTTTGTACAAATCCTAATAAAACATATGTTCTGTTCTGTTCTGTTCTGTTCTATAAAATGAACAAAGTTATCATGAAAGCAAGTTTATCGATTGTATTTTCACAGATTTTAAGGCGCTAATTGGCAGCGGTACGAACCATGTCCTTAATGGCAATTAGCAACAGTTTAAACCTTCATTATGCTTTAGGGCATGTTTTGTTTTTAATATTTTGCCAGTATGAGATACATAATTAAATATAACTAAAAGTCATCATTAAAAAAATGTTGACACAATTTTTAAAACGAACATTTTCGTTTATTCACCAGGTTATAAAACATTACAAAAAGGGGAAAGGTTCCTTTTGGTTTTATTGCCCAACATAATGATAGCCGTATAAACTGTTAACCTCTTAACTTTAGATGTGCGTAATTAATACCTTAGGGCCAAGGTACCCGTCGTTAAAGTATTTTCTCATTGTATGATCTTTTTTTTAGAAAAAAAAACAATTGTTAATTACGAGTTATGGTTTGCATTAAAACAACAACTGTATGAACAGAAAATAAAAACGAACAAAAAAGAATTAAAAAACAATAATACGCATGCGAGCGTATATGAATACGTGTATCCATTCAAACAGGTGTTAAGGTGTGTAGAATAAATTATCATTTCTTTAATAAAAATATTAAAAAAAAAAGAACAAATCTTTTTTTCTCTTCTTTAAATGAATATTTTGTATATAAAATATTTTGTCTAGCAAAAATGTCCAATGACTTTAAAAGTAGTTTGTCGTAACGTTGCAACGCTGGATAAATTAATCAGTTTTATTGTTTTTATTTGCCTGGGGTCATAAGTTTATTGGTAATTAAACAGTAGGGTGCCCTTTATAAACTGACCATGAAGGGTAATTTGCAAACAGAGCATTTGTTTGTTGTTTTCATGATGACGCCTGGTGATTTATTTTTAAAAACGAATTAATCTCAATGAAATTAAGAATTAATAAATAAAAATTAAGACATTGATCCTTTTTACAGTTAATTTTTCTGCTTATTACTGTAGGCGTGAATTTGATATTGTCAATATTTATATTCAATATAAGTCAATATAGGAAATCTTGTTAAGTGTACGACAGAATGTATTAGACTAATTTTAATTAAACATTTAGTTGTCAAATACATGTAAAAATATTTTTAAAATAACATCAAAATATGCCAACTGATTTATTTTACTGAGTGAATGAATAAAATTGAGAAATATTAATGAATGAATGAAATAATGAATGAATGAAATCGTTGTACTTCCAGGCGGGGTCATAATATTTGAGAATTCTAAAATATTGATTATCTGACCATATTTTACGCATGTTTGGTTTGGTACACCCAACACATGACGCCCTGCTTGTTAGAAAGCGACTTGAACTTAGTTTTGTGCAGAATTGAGAAAGGGAAAAGCGGAAGTACGTAAAAACGGACAGTTCATTTTGGGGGAATGAACGATCGCTGCAAATAACTTAGAAAAAGCAGAAAATCATTGACAAACAAATTGAAGCCAGTTTAAAATACCAGCCTGAAACAGTAACTGGAGATTGTGACTTGAAAGAATTGAATGCAAATGAACTGCATATGCGACTATGTGCATTAGGTGTACACAACAAATTCAGAAAGAAAGACTAGATTTACTGGAATCAAAATTACGATCATAATCACGGGTGCGAGCCAGATTAATCAGTGAAAAATATGCTTAATGAGATGTATGTACATGTATTAGATATTTATGTCTTATTAGTATCGTAGTATGCTATATTAAGTTATGGATATATTTTGTTTATAAAACATAAATAAATAAAATAAAGTTTAATGATCATGAATGAAAAAAGAAAAAATTAAAACAATTAAATTAATGAAAATGAAATAAATTATTTTACTATTTAATTGTTGTCATGCCTTCTTTCATAATACATTGCATATGCCCTTTTATTACATTAAAACTGCCGCAAAAATGTACTTTATAACAATTGTATTGATTCAATCTTAATATGCCAGCAGGAAAAAGATGTAGCGATACCGGGTTGTTTATTTCTCATCATCGGAAAATGTAAAGGGAAGCAATACGTTATCGACTACTAGACAAGAGTAGCCTTTATTGGATTTTGTCGATTTAAGTGTGTGTCAATGTGCCATGTGTACTGAGCGCACATCAGTATAAAATGAACGCACACCAATGTGTTATGAACGCACACTAGGATGTACTGAGCGCACACCAGTATATAATGAACGCACATCAACGTGTCATGAGTGCACACAGTATGTATTGAGCGCACATCAGCATACAATGAAGGCAACCAATGTGTTATGAACGCACACCAGGATGTACTGAACGCACACCAGTATATAATGAACGCACATCAACGTGTCATGAATGCACATATGTATGTACTGAGCGCACATCCGTATATAATGAAGTCACATCATTATATACTGAAGGCACATCAATGTGTCATGAGCGTGTGCAAACTGACCTATTTGTCTATTACAAAAAACAACAGCGACATTTTACATCTTATATGCTCCGCCCCCATTTAGTGATTTTATTATACACTGCACAGAAGTTCACCTGTGGAGTAGATTGACTATTCGTATTGCCTGTCTGTATTAACCTTATGTAACAAGCTCTCAAAATACTGGCAATATACGTTGAAGCTGATTTCTATATAATGTTGTCAAGAGGTATATTGCATTGGGATACTGAATACACTTGTTTTGCCTTGACATATAAGTTTACCCTATCGCAAATATTGAGAATAATATTAGACCTTTCCAACCCCAAAGCTGTGAGTAAAATTTATACCCTCAGTCGAATCCAAATCCTTTTATTAGACATTTTTAGACGTGTATCTTTTAATAGATAAAAATAAGTCCGCTCTTAAAAATGTTTGCCGTGTCCCTACTTACTCACTCAAAATTGCAGCTACCCATTTTTTATTGACTTTCAAATCGTTGACATGTCCTGTACATTTTTGTTTTTTATGATAATATAAAACAAAATTTATCAAAACAAAATAGCTACTTGCCTACCCATATAGAAAATACTGGGTTGGAGCACTGTAAACGAACAGCTGATTAAGTATGGCCTTATGGACATGTTCCTATTTACAGTAACTCGTTTAATGCTGTGACAACGGAGAACTGATCGATGTTGGGTACAATTGTTTACGCAAGACATTTGTTAACACCAGGCAATTGTACACGCCAGGCATTTGTGTAAACCAGGCATTTGTTTACGCAAAACACTTGTTTACGCCAGACATTTGTTTACAACAGACATGTGTTTACACCAGACATTTGTTCACGCCAGGCATTTGTTTACACTAGACATCTGTTTACGCCAAACATTTGTTTACACCAGACATTTGTTCACGCCAGGCATTTGTTTATGCTAGACATCTGTTTACACGAGACATTTGTTCACGTCAGATATTTGTTTACGCTAGACATTTGTTTACACCAGAGATTTGTTCACGCTAGTCATTTGTTTACACCAGATATTTGTTTGCGCAAAACATTTGTTTTCGCCAGACATTTATTTATCACCAGACATTTGTTCACGCCAGGCATTTGTTTACACCAGGTATTTGTTTACGCAAAACATTTGTTTACGCCAGACATTTATTTATCACCAGACATTTGTTCACACCAGGCATTTGTTTACGCTAGACATCATTTTAAGCCAGACATTTGTTTACACCAGACGTTTGTTCACGCTAGACACCTGTTTACCCCTAGCGTTTGTTTACGCTATACATCTGTTTACATCAGGCATTTGTTTACGCTAGACATTTGTTCACGCCAGGCATTTGTTTACGCTAGTCATCTGTTTAGATTTTTCTGCACCTTATTTTTGTTTTCATTTATAAGTGCAACGTCGGTGAAATTGTTTTTTTATACCCGACCTTTTCATAGATGTCATTTTCATATTTGAAAACACTTTGTCTTTTATCTGTGCATATTTTCGTTTTATATAATAGTATTACTAAATAGTCCGGCATGAATACTTTTATTAACAACGTCTCGTCCTATGACATGACTACGGAGGGAAGAGTGAGATTGTGTGCACGTGTTTGCCAGGTTTAAGCTCCCAAGTAGCAGTTTGGGAACTGGCAATTTCATTATTGTCATACCTTCCGTATGTCTGTATTGCACCTATTTTTATTATCTATATCATTTCTGATATAATGTTTATTCTTAGTGTACTGATAGTGTTTGCGCTATTGTAGTGGCTGTGTCATTCGGACTATGCATCTCTTATCTTTTGATTAATGTTAATGTCAGCTCAGACTATGGTTACATCGATGACTAACATTGTCCTCATAGTGCTGCATGTGCCGTGTGGCAGATTTAAAATGGCCTCCTGTATATGCATGCTATCAATGCTTTTATTACGAGTACTCCTTCCTCAGGTATCGCTTGGCGTTCATGTTTCTCCTCACATTGCTCTGACAAGCATGGTACATCTGTCTCAGTTCTTGTAACATATATTGGATTGAGCTGGTCACTACGTTACAGCATAGTACCAACACTGGAAAAAGGAAGTGCTTCCGTGGGTGTAACAAAATAGTTAGGTTGTTCTGGCCTAATTTAGTAATGTCAGCTAGTACGTGTCCATTGTTATGCTATTTAGAACAGGTAGCGTGGACTTGTTAAAATGTATCGATAGCTCGATAGGAGTAACGTTTTTAAGATCTGTTTACATTTTAATTCTTTGATAAAAGAATAAATCAGTTTGAAGTTTATTTCATCAAATTCCATGAAGTATTAAGAAAGTTAGAATAATAAAGCGGGTTTGTTTGTCATAAAACTAATTTGAGTTTACATTGATCTAATAGCGTAAAATGTGCATCGTACGATATTGGAATGTTTGTTAATTCATGATTTGCACGAAATTCACTAAAGTATGTGGACTGTTTTGCTATATATTTTAACTTTTATTATAGGGAAACTGTCCAGTATAGCAAAACATC
Source organism: Panopea generosa (assembly GCA_029582155.1). NCBI lineage: Eukaryota > Metazoa > Mollusca > Bivalvia > Adapedonta > Hiatellidae > Panopea > Panopea generosa. The sequence goes on from CM055900.1 coordinate 67,389,734, forward strand.
TTTGGAGTTGGCGTAACGATTGAGCATGTTACTGCTCCAGTACATAATGGTAGATGGGTATGTGAATTTTATATTATGTTGTATTTAAATGACTGATAGATATATTTTGATGTAATAAAACCTTGAAAAGTTGTATAAATTGTTCATATCCATTCTGACGACAATGTCTGTAATTTAATACACATCCACGGTATTGAGAAGCGTTTTGTTAGAATATAGGCCGAGGAATCTGAGAACGTATTTTGAGCTGTTGATATTATGTTAACGAAGAAGTATTGAAAATCATCATGTTAGAATTGATATTGAAATATAATTGCTATTTTGAGATTGACGGAAGGTCATATATGTGATGTTGTTTAAACTACATGTACTATGAAACTGCAGATAGTAAGAATTGAATTAACTGTTATCATATATTGATAAATCTACCATGAAGCTGTTAGATGGCAAGAATTGAATGCACTATTATAATATGTTGATAAATTCACCATGAAACTGTTAGATGGTAAGAATTGAATGCGCTGTTATCATATATTGATAAAAATACCATAAAATTGATAGTTTGTTATGATAGACGCCATGTCATTACATATTTGAGTTACTAGTAAATCTAAGCTTATATATATATATTGTAGCCGTTTTTAGACGTAAGCAAAGTATGTGTCCTCTACGTCAACGACGTATCTGGACGTGACAGGAAGTCAGCTGGTGGTAGTACCGTCATAAAGACAGCAACCCACATAATCGTCATATGGACGACTTGACGGTCATGACGTCGGAGTACGGTCGAAAGCCGGTACGAGGCGACGTAAAGCCAGATACTTAGTATAGCGTTCTAGGGAAGATACATCAGTTTATATAACCACCGCCGCAAGGGACGATTGATGCTAAATCTACGATAATCCGGACGCGGTAGTAATATCTTAAAAACTATATTAGTGCATTTTTAAAAACAGTTTTAATATTCAAATGATATAAGCAGTTTGAATCGCGATGTAGATTACGGAACGTGTAGGAGATAGAACTGTGTAAAAAAAGGTGTTAATACCATCAAAGGGCATTTTTAAAGCAGCTGGGTTTTTTTTGTTGAGTAATTATCTTTAATTCGTATATTCGTAATTTTATTCATGTAAAATTAAAATTGTAAAATTTACTTTGTGTATGCTTGTATTCTACCCTCGTGAGTTGTCGGCCTTGGTCATTTGACTACAGTACGTTAGTCGCATAATGGCAGTTATAAATAATCCTCGTTTTTTCTTCTTTAAATATTCATTTTCCTTATTTTAATGCTCATTTTTTTATTTGAATGGCATTGTTGATGTAATTTGATATTCCATTTTCTTTTAGAAACAACGACTCAATGTTATATTTTTATCCTATTTAGTCTTCTGCGGGTGCAAAAATGGTTTAGTGACGGTTTTATGGTGGAAAATCAGTGTAACGCTGGAGGGGCTGGTAAAGCTATTGGAAAGATACTTAACGCTTGAGACTGTTGGATTTTCGAAAAAGCCTTATTTCTATAGTGTACAAACAAGTATCTGCTCGATTATCCTTCTAATGTAAAACTATTACAATATGTTGCGGTGATGAACTTTGCTCCTATAAGCTTTATCAAGTAAAGAAATTGGCCATTAAATTCTTATATCATACGAGTCATATTGCCATTGTAAAACATCTACACGGAAAGTTCTCAATATTTTCTGCATGTGATTACACAGTGCTTTCAAATTATAGTGATTAATAGAAAGGGAAAGTATTTTTATTTGAACGGCGAATTAATAGCAACATGCAAAATGGATTTTTCCCAAACACAGGTCACAAATAGGTGCCATAATAGTTACGGCATGGTGTCTATCCTTCCAAAATATTGAAAAACACATGTTGTATCCCTAAAACAATATTTAAGGCATTGATTACTGTTTTAGTAACTATCATAAGTGGTATTCTGGTAACTCGTTTATAAAAAAAAAGTTTCTAAAATCATTATTTTGTCAGTTAAATATATCATTCTTCTTGATGGTTTACAAGTGATTTTATGGAAAATTTAAAAGTAATTCAAAACTTATTTTAAAATAAATCGCCTAAATTAACATTTATATAGCATTATAGCAATTCTTTAATGGCTTTGGTGCTTTTCATTTCTTGTATTATAAATTTATATAACATTTATGAATATACCGTAGTTAGGGTATGCAAATTCCAAATGGCCGATATTCAAAATGACCGCTATTTACTGACATAATGCAAAATGACCAAACAAAAACATTCTAATCGCCTTTGTGATTGAATCATAGCAGTTATTTTATTGATTATCTACTGATCCGGTTATGCTGGCAAGTAGATGCATCGTTGTCCACGACATGTGGAGCAAATTTTGCATTCCAAGACCAAGACCAGTGTTAAACCTAGCGTTTGCAATAATTGTCCTTGTTCAAATTTACATGTACATACCCATTTGTGATAAGAGTAAATTTACTGTATTTTATACCCAGAAAATTTGGTCCATATACAGATATATCAGTTAAAAGGAGAGTTGAAACGTCTGTTGAAACTCGTCTGTGTGTTCAGTATTAAAGTTTAACAAACTACTCTTGAAAATGTTTCTTCATTGTGAAATGGAGACATTCACAGGTTAATTATTTCAATGCATGTGCTGACTTCAGCTTCAAGCACATTTATTACATCTGGTCGATAAATTACGTCTGCCATATGTGTATGCTCTTTGTAAGTATATTGATTCATCGGCATTAAATGATTTCACCATGCATGTCTTTTTGCACCATCTGCAACATCTGGCTGACAAAACAAATATATAGATTCCTCCTCTCCGTATCAGAAAGCGTTTCTCCTTCAAAACTATTTGATCAGTTGTACCCATTATCTCACACTTCCTAAGCCACAATCTTCCATTTTACCATAACAACCATCACCGACTCTTTAAACTATAAAGTTTCCCTTTATGACTCTTCAAAGCAATCATTTTAAACATCTGTGTTGATATGGTATATTATTAAGAATTTGGTTATCTGAACAGCCTGTCAAAAATTTCTATTGAGACAAAAAAAAAACATCTGCATATTTACAACACAATATCAAGTGTTGATCTGAATTTCTATACTAAATAAAACAGAACCATTCTATAAATATTTTAAAGATGTCATTAACCTTGGAATTTGATCTATGTTACCTGATTTGTTTGTCATCTATGCAATGTTTTAGCTCCGGTGGTAGTCACTCCTATAGTTGCATATTGATAATATAGTGATGTTGTGATGGGTGCAAGTTAATCGGGTAGTTCTCATCAAAACATTCACACACATATATATATAATCTTGTTTGTTTATTTTTTTATAAGTTGAATTAATGCTGTACTTTTTAAAAATGTTGAGGGCCCAATAGAATATTGAACTTATTCAAATGAGTTTTCCCATTAGTAAAAGTCTTATTATCATTATTATCACTATTATTATTATATCCCATAGAGTAAGGGGAAAACAATCGCGATTTTCTTCCGATTTTCTTTTGGTAAATATATACAGATATATAAACTAAACACTTTTACACATACTATTGAATATATCGATATTTTACACTTTTACACATACTATTATTGAATATATCGATATTTTACACTTTTACACATACTATTGAATATATCGATATTTTTCTCTAGTATCTTCATTATCATTCCAACAAATAGTTTAGATTCCCATACACCTTTCTCAGAAAACAAATTACAAGATAATCGTGTAAATTTCATTATCTGCAACATATCAAAGTGCAATAATACTCTTAAATATTGCAAATTTCATATTTATCAAGACTTACCAAATTGTTTGATGCTGACAAATACCCATTTTAAGCTTCTGCGTCTTCATGTTTTTGATTCCCGACTTCCACCGACTTGCACAAAAACAAGTACACTTACTCGACTGTACCTGTGAAAGTTAATCCTATGTGAAAACTCCTGTACAAAGTTTCATTAAAATCCATTGAACGGTTTAGACGATTTTTATTTTAAGAAATTGGCCGCTCCCCCGCAATGATATACAAAACTTATCGTTGTAATGGTAATTCCTACACAAGTTCATCGACCATTAAATGAGCTGATCATACGATTATTTCACTGTGTAACATGGGGAATAATGTCTTCATTTCATACTATCAACTTACAAAATAGATATTTGTGGGTAACAAAATACCTTGTATGAAGTTACTTTCGTTATTAAACCTCGTTGGTCTCATTAAAGCCGTGTTCATCACAAAGCATGTTATCAATACATTACAGCTGTCATTTGAAATACCAATAACATATTTATATATAATCTCTGGTCGCATTGCTAGCTGTAGTTACAGTAATAGTAGTAGAAGTAGTAGTAGTAGTAGTAGTAGTAGTAGTAGTAGTAGTAGTAGTAGTAGTAGTAGTAGTAGTAGTAGTAGTAGTAACATATGTCTCTCTTTTGTCCTCTTTTACCTACAAAGTTTTGTCCAAATTCAATGGGCGGTTAAGAGGATAAAGTGTGGACATAAAATCTATTTGAAAGAAATTGAAAGGCATATAACATAATTAAAAAGCATATGATCGAAGCCCCGTGACACAAAAAACTTCATACCGATACTTCCTACACAGTTGCATTCAAATGTAATGAGCTGTTAATGGGATGAAGCGCGGACACGACTCTAACGAGGACAGACAGATGGACAGGATAAAAACAATATTTCTGCTCTTTTGAAATGGGAAGACACAAACATTTGACGTTTGCATTATGTCCGTGCTTTACACTGAACAACATCTAGGGAGTAGTAAGACTTATAATATAGGTGTTTCATCTACCGACTCCGATATGGTAAATTTACATTTACCCTGGTTACAGACCTTTTTCAGTGGTGGTAGAGCAATTGTTAGGCTGAAAATCCCTATGAAATTTGGTTTGGATTTGTTTCCAAATGACTCGTAAAATATATTACTTCATGCTGCAAATGGATAGATCAAAGGCTAACATAGTATATACGAGTATAAAATAAGACATCAATGGTGTAAACAGAATGTTGAGGTGGTTTTTATTTAATTGTTCCAATAAAGTAATAATATAACCAAATCGAAGGCTGAATGCTACATAGTCCTAACTACATATTTTACCTAAATGACTTTTTCTTTCTTTTTATGTATTTTCATACGAGGGGTTATCCAGAAGTTCGTGGACAAATGTTATAAAAAATTATTGTGCACACGTTCATAAGTGTAAATTACATAACTTAAACATTTATGTATTACAAATCTATAGTAAGTAATTTATTGTTTTTCATGCAACCATTATAAAGTTATAGTAACCATAGTAACGTACATGCACATGAAGTGCCGCAGCTCAATTTTTTTAATAAACTCAAATTTATATATGTTAATTATTAAAAATATATTTCTTCAATTCCGCGGGAAAACATATATGTTTGACGCAACGTCATTAACGTCTTTAAATTTAACATCATTTGTTGTTTTACGCGCAAGCATTCGAATCCAGCGTATATTTCATTGAGGAGGTCTTCGCCAGAGTGCGTAAAAATGGCATCTGAAGAACGGTTAAAACAACGAGCGGCAATACAATTCTGCGTAAATCTCGGGCATACACCGATACAGACGATGGAACTTCTAAACAGAGCCTCAAAGAAACCTGCTGTCGCACGTTCTCTAGTCTACAAATGGCATAAGCGATACAGTGATGGCCGGGAAACCATAATGGACGATGAAAGGTGTGGTCGCCCAACGTCAAAATCACGTCAAAGTGATATTAAATTAGTCAAAGATCTTCTAGACAAGGACCGCCGAGTAACAATACATGAACTATGCCAGGATTTGGATATGGGCTACGGCACCGTTCATAGAATCATCAAAGATGAATTGAAAATGAGCCGAATAAGTGCGCGATGGGTTCCCCGATTATTAAAAGATCATGAAATGGAACGCCGGGTAACAGAATCTAGGAAGTTTCTAGCGAGATACGCAAAAGAGGGCGACTCATTCCTAAATAGGATTATAACTACCGACGAGACATGGTTGTTTTATTATGATCCGGAAACGAAACAACAGTCAAGTCAGTGGAAATCAACCGATTCGCCGCCACCGAAAAAAGCCAGAATGTCCAAATCGTTAGGAACACGTATGTTCATCGTCTTCTTCGACATCAACGGAATAATCCTGAGCCATGCCGTTCCGAAAGGCCAGTCTGTCAACGCATTGTATTATTCAAAGGTACCGATTTTATAACAAACATATATTTAACTTATAATTTAACAATAGTTTTAAAAATAAAATAAACAACGTATTACATGTACTATAAAAATACAAAATTCTATATAATTTATATATTTACAGCTTTAGCAGATTAAGGAACGTGACATTTAAATAATTAATTCTCGATTTTCTTATTGTTTTTGTTTTTTCGTATAAATTTCAGGTCCTTCGCCGGCATCTTGCTAGAGCAATAACTACGAAGCACCCAACTGGTTATGAGGGTGGACTTATAATACATCAGGACAACGCACCAGCTCACTCGTCGAGAGAAGTGCAGACGACAATTGAAATACAAATGGAGTCAGAAGTTCTTCCACATCCGCCGTACTCCCCAGATCTCGCACCGTGTGATTTCGCACTCTTTCCGAAATTAAAGTGCGAATTGAAGGGCAAACATTTTAATAACTTAAAAGAACTTCAAACGGAATCTAATTCCATTTTGTATTCATACCCATCGGACTGGTACAAGCAAGTTTTTCATCAGTGGGTAGAACGCCACCGCAAATGTATAGAAAATAGCGGTGCTTACTTTGAGAAGAATTGACGTCGCGACGTCGCCTTCAAAATTGACCTGCGGCACATCACTGTACATGGTGTATATCGAATGTATGTAAATTATTTGTTATATTGTGTATTTTATTTAAAATTTGTATACAACTTACACTGAGATTGAATACTATAAACTGAAAATATTACACATATATAAGATGTAGTTTTTATTTTATAGCATGTGTCCACGAACTTCTGGATAACCCCTCGTATAATACATAACCTATCAAAAAACAGCACATTCTTGAAGTATTGTATAAATGCAACATAGTGGTGAATGATTTCCCTATATGACACATGAACCATACTTTTCTCATCATATTTTGATAATGCAGAGGTTGAAAAACAGTAACATGTAAGTTTCACATCTTTTTGATGGGTACATTGGAACGAGTGTTTTAAAAGTGCGAAAACTCTAAGACCGGTTAACGATCATAATTTGATATTCCATTTTCTTTTAGCCCGGTTAAAATCGCTGAACCAAAGAAATCAATAAACCGAAGAAAAAATGTTGTATTTTATTATTAAAGTAAGTGTGGAACCGTGGTGAACGTCAATTTGGTTCGTATAATATTAAACCGACATTCAAAATGTTTCTGCTTCTTTGTTTACTCGAGAAACGTAAAAAGTAGTCCGGAGTCAGGGGTTTTATCGAAAAATAAAAGTCTTTAAAAAATTGACGCTGTCCAATGAAAATGCTTCTGATACATATATGCTAATGAGATTGAAATTATTAGGAAATGAAATGGAGTTAATCTATATAGTTCATTCAGGCTGAAAAATTTAATAGTGTTAATGATCACATGGCGTATTTTCTGCCATGTATCCACCATTTCACTAATATTAATGATAGTTTGCCTGTTAAAGAGGATTTCTATAGTTTTTGTCACCTTTTTCCTATTGATAGAATTTTATGAAACTTCTCAGTATTTAAGTTTAATGTATTTTTATGCAATATCAGAAATAAAAAAATATGTTCCCTAGCAGATATTTTGGTATTACCTCCTCATAAAAATACTCTCTTTGAAAGTTGGTGAAATAATGTAGATTTAACAACCAATACGAAAAAATATTTAAAATTGTTAACATCTAGTATCTAACTAGAACTATTACATATATGTACGTATATAATATTATTTCATGGAAATGGTAATTATAAGCTTGAGTTTAACTGTTAAGGGTTTTAAAAACAAAATCATTTCGGCAGAGTGTCAATTGTATTTTCAAGTTTTTAATAAAAATATAGCAGATTTTTTATATTTTGATATAGCGTATGGATAAATTTTGCGTAAAGCCTCATAAAATATTCTCTGAAACCTATTCTAATGACAATCAAAATAAAAAAAATCCACTTTACACTTTACATATTAAGTTATGTATGCATGGTATATATCTATCTTTGCATGATACTTTGCTTTAATAAAAAAACGTTATATATAATTATTGTTATGATATTTATTACGTCATGTATATAAATGTATATTTGTTTTGCATTTGTTCTCACGTGCCTATGGCCTCTTGAATTGCAAACAATAGGTTCTTCTGTGATCGATGTATTACGCATAAATTGGAATCATATCTTCAGATTCAGTTATGATATACCTTAGTGTATATACTCGACGAATTCCTAGCCGGTCTCATAATTTGCAGCACACTAATGCGTTTACCAAATTATCACGTGGTTTACCTTCCGCAGAAGCAACTGACCAATCAGCGTGTTCGTGTGTCACTGCTGTGTAACGGTCCCCAAAGGGGTGAGCAAGGACCGTTCCTACAGTGTAGGAAGTATAAGTAAATATTGATCTTGAAATTATTTAACATAGAAACAATTTTACGTGCGGTTATGAGATTCATTAAGTTTCGTGGGCGGTTAATTTGTGTTGATTTGTCAGGACTTTAAAGCTCGAAAACAAAATCAATCCCCGCTTTGTGTATTGTGGGCATACTATTGTTATACTTATCCTGTATAGAGGTTACCTGTACCCAAAACAACATTTCCTAAGATATAATTTATTCAAGGAATTATATAGAGATCCTTGGTTTATTCAATATTTTCTATCTAGTGCACGCATTTTGTAAATATTCATGGGTAACTATTATATTAATGCATCGATAAGTGAAAATGTGATTACTGTAGATAAATGAAAATAATTTTCCGCACGTTTCATTATATAAAATAGGCGTATAACCTATTCACAGCTGTCGACAATAAGTATACAACACGTCCTCTCCAATGTCCTTTGTACAGAATTTACACTCGTGACACAAAGGCGCCGACTAATGGAAATACCCCACGTTGCGATCTTAACTGTTGTATACGCTATTGATCACGTGGCACTTATATATTTGGGGAAGATTTAATTGGTAATGTTGATTTATTTGAATTTTTGTTTGAAAAGGATATAGATTATTATTAGTCCAGGAGAATAATAGCGAAAATCGACTGAACCGTGCAATAGGGTAGATACAAGGTTTTATTGCTGTTTCCTGTTATTTAGGGTGTGTTGAATAAGAATCTGCTGTATGCCACTTTGGCATCATTGGGGAAAAAATTTTATCAGCCTTTATATTACTCCACCGTAAAATCATTATTTGTAATTTTTTAATAATCTTTTTAACTTTGTTATTTTGTTGAATACAATAAAATATATTGATAACATTGATATTAAAAGGGATCTGATTAGAAAGTAATCATTTAAAAAGAATACAGTTTTGAGATTCACATATCAAGATAAAATAATAAAATAGAAAAGGGAGATAATATATTTTTTATAATCACACATTCTATTTCTTGTCTCAAACGTAAACTTTTTTAACCCACAAAAATAGTCTAGCTAACACAACCAATTTGACATTAAGGCGGCTTTTGAGATTAATAAATAAATGCTATTCATCACAAAGAAACACCATGGCCTGGCAGTTTACTCCCAGCAAACAAGTTGTGACACTTTCAGCCTCCCGTAGTTGATACTCTTCAGAAAGGAGATGTTTCTTTACAACAACTACAACAAATAAACTCCCAAAACACACTACAAAGTTGGGAAAGATGATTTAAAGAAGTTATACATATATTATGAAGATAAACATACAATCTATACACCATGAACAGTCCTTTCATAATAGGTCAAATTTGTATTTTTTTATTGAGTGCAGACGATGTCAGATTCGGACGGTGAAATATATAAGGGGATATGTTATTTGGCAACAGGTGAGCTAATGTAGAATATTCTTCGTGTCAATGTCTTTAATGTAGATCCCTACAGCCATATATTTATTTTGCTTACCAAATAATTTGAAGAATTCATATAATTGACAGTTATCGATACTTTTTTGTTTTCAGTTATTAACTTTCACTTTCATATAGTCGTAGCATTATTTGTTTCTTTCCTCGTTGTGTAATATATTCATTTTAATCCGAATAACACACGCATGCCTATTCAAGCGTGATGTCTTCAATGAACCTTTATATGAATCAGGCCCGGAAACAATAAGCAGCATTATATTAGCAAGTAAACAAAGACATGATGACCTATACAGAAAACTTGAGCAGAGTTTAGCAAAATACTCAAATTTAGAGATTAAATACTATAAGTCATACTATATAAATACTATGCTTCTACATACACATCGACTCTGGATATATATCCAGATATAAGAAGAACATGGACAGAGGTCAGGAGTCACAAAGAATGAGAAGATATGTTGGTGATCTTAGGTGGCAAATGCTCATGTCGTTCATTGGTTGCATTGATACTCTTATGAAAGGGTATTGTATTGAGGATATGCTGAAAGCAGCTTTTAGGGGAACAGCCAATATACTTAATGGGAAAGCATGACCAAAAGCAATGAGAGGGCTATTTATGGTTATCACTGAAATACTAAGAGATCCTAAGAAAAATTTTGATAGAAGGCACGGACATTGATATGTTGGAGACAAAACTGGAGGACCTAAGACAGAAAGATTGGCTTGTTACGACAATTTGAATTGCCCTACGGTTCTTACGTGCCGAATGAGAAGCAAACTAGTTATTACACTCATATTCCTTATTTTTTCGCGGTAACGCACGTTAATTATGCCATTACTCAGTATGGTATGTGTTAGAAATGAAGAAGTGTCTCCAAGAAGAAGCACAGAACATGTTTCAAAAAGGCGATCACGTTTGTTGAAGGCCCATGGAATGCAGTTTTTTTTCAGACCAGTTTTGAGAACAAACCTATATCAGTTATGAAAAAACAAAAGGTGACCTTGTAGGTATCACCCTTTCTCATGATCAAGTATCACGATGGATGTTATCGTAAAATTTGTGTAACAGTGTTTCACTGCCAATGGATTAAATGTTCTGTTGCGAAGAAAATTCAAAGCATGAGCCATACTCACGGCAGCACGAAGAAAAAGGAACTAAGAGAGAAGCTCTTGATACAGAAAATAGAAAGAAAATACAACAGGAACTTGAGAAAAACAGACACTCAATGAAAACATCAGGAAACAAACTAATGAACATCGTGAATGGCCATATTACAAACTTCACATAGGTTTTTATGATACACTCAAGAAAGATTTGGAAACAATGAAAAGGGAGAAGGAGTAGGCGAAAAAAGTGTATATGATACTGAAAAAGTTGTATGCTAGCATGTTGATGACAAGTGCACATAGCAACTTTGATCTCCAAGTGATACTCAGCTTTGAGTTAGCTTCACTACCATTAAACTTGCTTGATGAGTATGGAGATTTAAGAAACGGAAATAAAACTTCACTCTTGAATAAGCTAGCATTAATGACACCTCAGACAGACCAAAGATAGCAACCGTTGATGTCCTAACTACAAACTTCTTCAAGTCAGTTACGAGAGACCACAGTGTTTATGTTGTTTAGCTGGTACTTTGAAGGATCCATCAAGTCCCATGAACGCGACGTATATGTGGAACTGCCACCCATTGCCTTCAAGATATATCTTCATGAAAATGTCGGTAACAAGAAGCAGTTGATACGATTACTCTGTACAGCACACTATGCCCCCCCCCTCCCCCCAGCTGCAGCTCAAACAAACCTTCTGAAAGTGATAGCTTTTAGTCGTGCTTTAGACCCGCCTCGTGATAGAAATCAATGTAGTTAAACAAGTGAAAATCTTTCGTGTACACGATTTTGTAAATGTTGCGCCGACATGTGCAAGAATGAGTATACTGTAAGGTTTAATGAAGTAGATGATATTATGAGTGATGAAAACACTGAACGTGATAGTGACAATTATTTCAGTGGTATATAAATGGGAAATGTTATATCAATTTAGCTGAAAATGGGTTGGACACTTTCAAAAAATATTTTAACTGGTAAACCTACTAATGTGAGAATTATCAAGTGCTCTAAAATAATAAAAAAGCTAAGAATCAGAGATGAAATAAAAACAATTAAATCTTTAAATACAATGTTGTTGTTTCATTTTTTATTATTGTGTGTGGAGGAGTCATCATTTAATGACATTGCGTTTTGTTTTTATTTAAACCACTGTTTTATCTAATCAGTCATTGCTGAAATTTGTGTGATATTTCCTATCCAGTTTATACGTTCTCTGCAACTTAAACATGAATTTTGATATCCTCGTTACAAATATAAGTAATAACAACTTAATAAAAACAAATGTTTTATTTATTCTTTAGAAAAAAGAAAACCATACACTGCATTATGCTCTGCATACTAGTCGTATTTCTATCTTGCTTTGTTAATTGATTTCATATACCCCTTTAATTAAACATATGTTTGTGGAAGTAATATTAATAATTGAATTAAAATAATAATAATGAAAATAACTACGACTTAACTTTGCTTTCATATCCATGTGCTTGCACATGCTCATGCTAGTAGACAATAAAGTATGAGGATTTTCCTTAGTTTATTGGTTATTTCAAAGAAAATAACATTAAAATTTGAAGATGGCGGCCATTTTGAATTTCCTTAAATAAAATAAATTCCCCATAAATGACAAAGTGTCATACAGTGGATTCTCATTAAGTACACCATAAAGAAATGGAAAATGCAAAAAAAACCTTGTGTTGATTATGTCCCCGTTATATCCATGTTCCGTTCCCCAATCGATAAACAAGTTCTAAACTCCACCACGTCATCTTGATTACGCATAGTAAACGGTAGAAAATGAATAATACAGATGAGTGTACATTAGTATTGTGGGTTAGGACTTACCTGGCACTCATAGATATTCCGTGCATATATTTATATTGATTTTCGGTGTCCGAACGTAAATAGTGATATTAATGTTGATAAACCGATACCTATATAATATCACGAAAAACTGAAAGGAGAAAGTCACAACATATTGGCGAAGATTAATGAGTGCCAGGTAGAACATTACGGACAATGTCATGAATACGTGATTAATTATTTACTAACAAATGTAGTATGTTTTCACATGTCAGTTCTTTTTATAACTGACTCTATAAATTAATGGAGTGATCACTCGCCCATTAAATTTTCTTTATGTTGTAATAAGTCTTCGCTTATACATGCACAAATGCGAACGGGATAATTTACTTCGAGAGCGTTTCTGTTCATATTTAATAACTAATTTGTCTGAAAGTAATCTTATTGATTATTCGAATAGAGCTTCTGTTAATAATATTATTGATGATTTTACCAATATAGTACGTGATGCATTAGATCCTTCATAATCAATATATTGTATACATAAAATAATGTCATTTTTTCTGATCAGTATTTTGTAAAGCATGTAGAATGGTTTGATAACATTGTATTGCTAAGAGCAAATATTTATAATTGCATATACTTGTTGGAAATAAGTTTAAATAGAAAGTGTTTATGTTAATGTAAACAAGAATATAAATATACTGTAATAAAAACAATGCTTATACTTAAACAATATTAGAGATAGAGAATTTGAAATTTCGTTAGTCTAAAAAATTTTGGAAATATTTCAACAAAAACAATGAAACTACCTGAAATTAAGCTATTGCATTAAAGGAATTTCGGTATTAATTTGCTTGCTTAAAAAATAATATTTATAGAAATAAAAAAAAGATGACGAATTGATTGGTGCTGGTAATGATGTTGATAACAATAGTTGTTGATATAGGGAATTATACCGGCCAGCTACTGTCACTACACTATTGAGCGCTGGTAAATGTTTGAAAGCTGTCAAATCAAATACAGATATAACTTTTTATTTCTCTCATGAAAGTGTCATAATATATATATTATTTTAAATTTAAGTCACCAAATAAATGCATATGTATGATTTCGTACAAGGCTGTAACAAATGTGATATTGACAAAACGAAGTTTAAAACGAAATTTAAATTATATGTAGTTTGATTAAAGCAATATTGCCGTAGAAGCTATCTTTTTTATAAATTTTCCTATTTAATCACAATGATATTTCCTTCACAAGTTCACATAGTTTTTAAAACTTTCCCCTTGCCTACAGTATTTATAATGTAATGAAAGTATGTATATTATATGTTTTGTATGTGTTTATCTTTTCTTAATGAATTAAATGCTTTACATGTTTAAATGTAATGAAATCGTCTCAAATATAGTCACATAGTCACTACATATGGTACAAACAATATTATTATGTAAAACCTTATTCCAGTGTCCAGTTTCAATTGTTAGTTTATGGTTTCTAGTTCTGAATTTAATCATATACTTTAATAGTTTACTGGGTGCTTCTATTAAGTACTTTTCAAATTTACATTTAGTTTTTAAAATGGTATAGCTACAACAGCTGTTAGAATGTTCAATTGTTGTGTGTCATTTCGTTTTAAAATAGAACTTTGCTTTTTTGTTGGACTGTTGCAAGTTACTACCTACTATTTATGAAAGTCTGTGATTCAAGTTTCCAATATACCACTGACGCCATATTTCATTAAGATATATTATGTTCACCCATTCTACATTGTTGTAGGGGCTCATTTGTTTTTCCAAATAACAACATGGATAATTATATGTTTGAGCGAGAGTAATAAACAAATTTTAGCAATATTGATACATATTTCCATATAAACACTCCCTTGATCGTATTCATTTACTCATTTCTTAACTGTCAAGCTTATGTTTTAGCATTTAATTCAAATAATGGACCTCACAATAATAAGAGATAAAAAATGTGTGCACGGTTACATACAATACAGAAATAATAATGAAATAATATGTTACATTATGGGTGGTGTTATTGTC
This sequence comes from Panopea generosa, assembly GCA_029582155.1. Lineage (NCBI taxonomy): Eukaryota > Metazoa > Mollusca > Bivalvia > Adapedonta > Hiatellidae > Panopea > Panopea generosa. Next base: position 67,404,777 of record CM055900.1, read on the forward strand.
GGGATCTTCTTACTTGTTTCATTTGTTTTAATAGTACATTTCTTACTTATTAATTGTGTTAATATTAACTTTTTAAACATTTTTAACCAGAGCCTGGATAAAACACAAATTGCATGGAAGGGACTTAAACCCAGTTTCTATCAAATTAATCTCGAAGTAAAGTTTTGAATTTATTCCATTATTTTTCGAAAGTTTTTATGGTATTATTTTTACTGCTATATATTTGTTTGCTCTATAGGAATGTTGAAGTCTGTTGTGAAGTGCTGTAATATATAATGGAGAGGTTAATATTTTGGCAGTGAATATACAGACTTTAATTTCTAATATGATATGCATATCAGCCATTATATATCACTCTCCTATATCATATATAAATCATTATTCTATAAATGGTAAAGTAATACTGTTCGTTTTAAACCATGTTTGTATTTTTTAAAGAAATGATCATGTTGAAAGACATGTCCAGAATAAATGAATAATGCTTTCCTCTTGCCTCTTGGTTACAATAAGAAAATAGTGAACTTGGGATAGCTTCAATTTTAATATTTCTTTGTAGGTAAAATTCTATGATCAATTCTTACTTAAAACCATTGTAAGGCTGAGCTTTATTTTTATTTGAAAGGTGATATGAATAGGTTTTTCCATCTTTTCTCAGAAATATTGTAAATTTGCTTCCATTTAAATTTTGAAGTGGGTACTTTATTATTATTTAAAACGTTGTAAAAATGATGGCATCCTTTTATAGATTTAAAGTATATGTTTAGATTGGTGGGTAAAAGTGGATTTGGAATCTTTTTATTGTTGATGATTATGACATTTTTCTTTGCTAATTTTTGATTGCTTGTCTTATTAAAAAACTGTAGATAGTTGGTTTTTACGTTGTGTATCGTTTTGAATTAATTTTCTTTCAAAAACTCCCCCTTTTCTGACACATTATCATTAATAAAATATACACCCTTTTCATTACATAGCTTGTTTATTATGGGTTTAACACCTACCTAGCAAATTATTATTTTGAAATAAATGTGTCTGAAGAAACTGTTCTAATGTTGTTATTTTGATTAATTGTATTATGCTCTTGTTTGATTTGTGTACAGAATGTATTGCTAATTGTGTTTAACGTTTTTCAGTGTAAGCATTTCTATATTGATTGGATTTGATAAACTAATTTCATGTTCTATTATTCCAATCCAGTTTCCCCATATACGTAGTTGCCTCCTAATCCATAGTGCCTTAAGTGCTAAAATAATTGCTTCAATGTTGATCATTTTTAATCTTCTTTCACTGTATTGTTTGGTAATAACTTTTTGTTTTATTTTTAGCTGTCCCGCCCCATGTGAAATCGTAAAAAGTTGAATTTATTTCTTTGTTTATATTTTCATTAGGATTTGATAATGTCACAACCATATGATTCAAAACAGGCAAAAGCAAACTTTTGATAACAGTTATTTTCCCTAATCAAGTCATATATCTTCTTGTGCATTGTACATGAACAATTATTCCTAATAATCTAAAATGGTTTTTCGAAATCCACTAATAAAGTAAACCTGGAAGATTATTTTCCTCTGCATACTACATTACATCATATAAAATCTTTGTATTTTCCCATAATATCTGCCTGCCATGAAACCTGTTTGATCTATATGAATTAATTTATTTAATGTTATTTTTATTCTGTTAGCTATTGTTTCTTTTATATATAGAATTTAGTAAAGAAATTGGTCTATAATTTTTCATTTGAGATCTAGATTGTGTTATTTCGAGATCCATGCTATTACTTCCTGTTTTGTTTTAGTAATTGATGATTCTTTATTTATAGAACCATAATTTATTGACTTTATAACAAAGTGACCAATTTGTCTCCAAAATACCTTATAAAGTCTGTACTAAATCCGTTAGTACCAGTACTGCGATTATTCGCCATAGATTTAAGCGTAATAGAAGGCTGATCATATGTTAAAAAACCCTCAATAGCAGAGGATTCCTGGTTGCTTCGTTTGGGCACTGCAATTTTCCAGTTCAATTTCTAAATTTGTATTTAAACGTTCAGGATCTTTATTTCTGTACAGTGTTTGGTAAAACGATTTGGTTTCGTCTAAAATTTCATCTTGGTTCAGTATTCAGTATTTTGGAATTACAATTTAACCGTTTTAATAACTGTGCTATCTGTAAAGATTAATTCTTAGTATGTTCTACTGTTGAAAAATATGTGTACTAAAGAAAAATAGATCCTTGTAATGTTGAAACTTTAAATTTAATTGTAAAATATTACTTGCTGTCATATTATATATTTATCATAGCTAACATGTGTTAAAATGGATAAAAATGTTTACTTTTTTCATATGTATCTAATGATGAAAAAAAAACATAATACCATATACATGATATCTTCTGTGTTGAACTTATAACTATTAAATGATACACAATAAAGAACTAAATATTAGACAGACATTCAAATCCTACATTATGTCAACTGTATATACCATAGTTTTAAGTGTTGATTTTTTAAAAACATCTTATACTATAGTGTATAGAGATTTAAGTATACGCCATTGGATGGATACTATTGAATGATATCCTGTGAATACTAGGTTTATAAGTATTCACTATTGAACAAACGCATATAAATTTATAAGATATCATCGGGATAAAGTTTATAATTATTAAGTATTGGACAGACAGACAGACAGACAGACAGACAGACAGGCAGGCAGGCAGGCAGGCAGGCAGGCAGGCAGGCAGGCAAGGCAAGGCAAGGCAAGGCAAGGCAAGGCAAGGCAAGGCAAGGCAAGGCAAGGCAAGGCAAGGCAAGGCAAGGCTGGCATGCAGGCAGGCAGGCAGGCAGGCAGGCAGACAGACAGACAGACAGACAGATAGACAGACAGACTATTATATATATAATACTAATATGTCACCATAATAGCATTGTGTCTTATCCATACTACTGTAAATCACAGTTATTATCATTAATGTTGAGCGATTTAAGATATGTATTATACATTTTAGCCATTGTAATCTAGTTCTTGTTGCATTTCCATATTTAAATAAACTATGTGAAATATTGGACACGTTTGCGGATAATTTGTTACTCTCCGGAGAAACCTGTTGGGTGTGATTTCTTATTGTATGAGTATTTTATTGAAGGTATTGATCTTAAAGACTCGCACATGAGTCATTATTTAATGTGCAATCCAGATTCCGAAAAGGACGGTCAACAATTGATGTTATATTTGTTTTATTTACATTCACTATATGACACGATCTTGGTCATCAGCCAATTGCTTACAGCATACAATTTCGAATGATCAAGTTATTGAATAAACTAATATTAAGCAAAAGCGAAAACATATCGCATTTCTCATTCTAATAATGATACACTCAAATGTATACCAATACACATGGATTAAACAAATGAAAAATAGTTTAGCCTTGACTGGCAATTCAGATATATGGACCAATCAGCAACATGTAACAAGACATGTACACAAAAAAGTAAAACAAACACTGACACCTTTATACAATACTGGAAATCCGAACTACAACTCTCATCAAAAACCTTAATTGAAGACAATACGATTTTTTTGTTAATGTTCTCCTAAGAAATGACTATATTCCTATTTTGAAAGTTCGCACTTCAAATCACAATTTTCTTATTGAAACCGGACGTTGGTCAAACAATCAAATACTATACTAGGACAAGAAATGTACGTTTTGTATACTTAATGGCCTAGCAGATGAATGTCATTGTTTATCAGTATGTAAAATTAAAAGAAAACAATTGTTACCAGAATACTACTGCAAACATCCAAATACCCTGAAATACAAACAATTGCTCACAACAAACTCAATTAATACACTAAAAAAGTCAGTACAAATCAATAAAGTAACTATGCACAACAAAAATACTATACACTTAATATATAAAGCAATACTCACCTCACGATTGTTAATTTCACATGCATACACACACCATAAAGAACTTGTACAGAAAAAGTTGTACTGACCGATACCTACATGGAATAAAATATATAAAAAATCATGAGCCAAACCCTGTGTTCCCATATTTTTTTCTAGTACACTATTTACAGCGTTCCCCTTTCAGCGCAGAAATCAGTACCGACCCTCAAATTTACAAATAAGCTTGCAGCTTGTGATTTAGATACCCGTTGACGGTCAATAATGGGAATAACAGCTACCCCAGGCATTAAACATCATTTCACGTCAGCATAACATTATGGTGCATGGCACGCAATACAAAGAAAATCTATCCGAGTGTCAGCCATAGCTAACTCACTGCTATCTGTTTTGTTTTGTTTTTAAGTACTTATTTTCATATGTGTAAAAGCATTCTTAATGTCATATATTGCTACTATTTCATCTCATGTATACTCAATATGTACATTTTTGTGCCACATAAACATATAGTTTCACTAAAGCGTAAAAGCGTTCTCCCCAACCCCTCAACCGACTAAGATTCAGAACCAAACACATACATTGTTCACTGCGTATGTACTATTATACTATATGTAAATGTAAGATTTAAATGTTTTAGGTCCCATGTTGTTTTGCCATGTATTTATATGTGATGTTATCTGGGTGAAAATAAAGAATACTGAATACTGAACTGTTGATGCTATATTAATTTTGTTAATGTCAATTATTCAGAATTATTTATATGACAATAAGCTTTTATTTGTTGTTTTTGCTGACATAATGAAGTGTTTTGATAACATATATATTATAAATACTCTTTGGCAAAAACTGCATACTCTTGGTATTGGGATTAAACGTTTTAGCCCAAATATAGAGCCTTATGTTAAAGGCTCATTAAACTTCCGAACCGATCGAGTTTTGATTACAATTTCAGTCTATTTTACCATTCCAGTTCATAGATTACATGTATATTTTACTTTCACGACAGTCAGTATACAAGCAAAGATATAAATGAAATAATTGCGAACGGGTGTTTGTTTAGAAATCAATGGTCGTTTCTCAATAATAATAGAACACATTTGGCTTAAAACTGGTATCCGTTCAGAAAGGCGACGGACGGTTGGTTATCTATGCGCTTATCAATGTGTGTACTTCCAAACATTTGCGAAGGAAATTTCGGAAGACAACCATTACGGAATAACAAAAATGTTACTCTTACTCAATCTACAAAATAAAACCATATTATAAAACAACCCAGAGGACAATTTTCAGTGTACGGTATTAAAATGAAACCGGAACAGTGACATGGCCGCAACGCTGGAAACGTGAACTAAGTTGCATATTGTAAAAATGAGACAATTAACGAGAAAATTACATTAATACGTTAAAAATATAGCCATCATATGCATTAAACTGAATTCGAACCTATGATATCTGACGAAGAAATCTAGCCACTTCGTTACCAGGTCATATTTTCCAATACAATTATTGCCTAAAATAACGAAAACGTCCGAATATATTGGCAGGTAAATACTTACGCACAATATATTTGTCCGAAACATTGTGAACATCGTTTTGATACAATGTTATAGTTACAATTAGATATACCTGAGAGCCCGACAACCCGCAAAGAGCGAAAATTACAGGACAGTATGTTTAACACTCTAGGGATTAAATAAATCAGATAAATTGAACATCATATCGGCTCGGGTTTTATTACAGCTAGGTGTTGGTACATATTTAAATAGAAATGAATGAAGCGTGATAGATTACATTTTTATAAAGGCATCTAATTTCCCGTTTATTGAAAACTTAAAACTAGGAATGGTCGTCACACACATTTATTATTTACTGTCGCATTGTAACCGCAATACCGAGGACGAGAGTATTATGAACGCGGTAGTGTTAAATGGAATAAATCGATGAAAGCATTGGATAATTGATAAATTACTGGATTTCAATAAAACTGTTGGAAATGTTAAAGGATCTGATCAAATCACAGTGAATGATTTTGTTTTTAATTTTTACAATTTAAGAGTATAATTGGCAAGGTTGGTGATTCGCTTTTATAGAAAAGTTGTATTGCCAAGAATTATGATTTTCAATCTTTAATCTCTGACATTAATAATTGGTTTGACCAGGGTTAGAGGGAAGGAAGCTAAAGTGATGTATACTCAGACATTATTTGTAATTAATAAGGAAAAATCGAGAGAAAGTAGATATATACTAGCAAATATTTAAGTGAAATCTTATTTTTTTTAAAAAGAAAATAAAAGCGAAAGCAACTGAAAGAAATAAAACACTATGATAGGCCAAACGCTGCAATATTGTATTCATTTTCTTGTTCACATCTAACATTTGTGTCATTAAATGACTATATATATGGTGTCAAATTCTATTTTATTTATTTATCTATTTTTTTGTTATTCGTTTTAAATTATTATTGTTAACTAAGAACTTAAATATACAAATATTAATATAAACATATTTTACATAGATTATGAAAAAGACTTTTACACTCAGAGAGCACCCAAATATATATATACGGTTTAAAATCATGTGTCAGATACACATTCAAGCTGTCTGAGTACATGTCTTCAAATGTTGGGTAAACACGGCGAGATCCGAGCCCACCTCGGTTGATTATGATGTTTATAAAATATATTGGTATACATTTTTTCAAGAATAGTAACTGGAATAGGACACAGAAAAGATTAGCAATATATGCGTTATTTTCACTAGTTTCCCAAATAGCGTAAACAAAAAGAATGTAAATTCCAGTTTCAGTTAAAGAACGTTATATCTGATTATGCCCCTTGTCCACTTATTCGTTAATTTACGGGTACAAAACCGCACTTCAAACGTTCAATAAAAATACAGAAATACAGAGTTGTTAAAAAATGACCAACTGACACATATACACGTATATCATTGGAGTTTTCGAATATAATTTTGAAAATAGCAAATTTATAGAGAGTAGAGTTTCTTTTTTGTTGAGTATAAATAACAATATCATGACAAAACAAAGTTCATGAAGTTCTGGCTGCAAACCTATTAATTGCATAGGAGTATGGGGAGCATGCCTTAGACAATTTACACTTAACTTTACGAGACTTGCCTGTCGTATCTTACGGGAATGCTATTTAGGGATTTAGATTATTTTCATTTATAGTTCAAAATTGAGCATGCGTTTTTTCTTGGTGGGTTGGGTCAATTTGGGTTCCATCAGGTGTCAGACAATGGAAAAGTATATGTAACTATTGAAGCCATCGTGTCTATACAGACCATTCTAGAACAAATAAATGTATTTACATCTAGGCATAAAAAGCAAATATTTTTTGTAAAACCTGGGTTTAAGAACGAATCGAAAAGTTGGAGGACATTATTCACTTTATAAAGTATCCATATGTAAAGAAAATGTTTATCTGAGATATGGGAAATAAAAAGTTGATTGGTCAGCTTATTTAAATGCACTTAATAGTACATATGACGTAAGCCGTACTAAAGTCCGAATATAATATTATAAACTTTCATATGTGTAGTTACAGTGTTGATCTGTATTGTATTTTTTTCTTACACTTGCTAAATGTATATGCAGAGTAGCAGAGTAGCTCCTTTAAAATAGAGAATTGCCGGTATGAAATTTTAAGAGTAAGCGATCGTTTGTGTCCTTTTTGAAAACCCGAAGTTGAAAATTAACAGCATGCAATGCTCAAATGTAATGCATGTATTGATGTTTACAAAGCTCTAACCTATGAAGCAAGTTCGGCATGTGGTAAATTTGGTAGCTTTACTAATGATGAGATAATGATATTCTTGTTTTCATATCAGGATATGATAAAGTTAAGTGCCAAAACCTATTTTAACAAAACATAACACTATTTAACCGCCATAGTTGGCAATGTATAAACTATATCATCAATAACATTACAGTTTTAGTGACTTGTTGACTTGTCAAAAGAAAAAAAAGAAAAAATTCACTTAAAATATTACAAACAAATGCTAGGGTTACAGCTATTAACAAGTAATGCTGGTAGTTATAGAGACTTGTGTCAATGGTCGATATAATTTATTGATCAACATATATGTAAACATAGTTAAATATAAGTTAAATGTGGTATTTACTTCTAATATCTAATAAAAACAGTTTATCAAAGCGCAGTGATAGATTATGAAATTGGGTTTCTTAATTGTAATGAATATCAAGTTTAGAGTAAGCATTTCCTACGGTATTCAAACATCGACTTACGAATATCTCTGTACCAAACTAATGATCTGATAAAACAGTGATTTAATTCCATACAAATCAGAAAAGGCTAACTTTGATTACAGAAATTATGTGCCATTTTGTAATAAGGACATTAACGACGAATATCATTTTGCATTGATATGTCCAAAAACACCATTTTCAATCAGCAAATAATTAATAAATCATATTTACAGTAAATGATTTCAGATGCATAATCTAAAAGACGTTCCATCATTAACAAACAATAAGTGCCCATCCTCCATCGTCATTGCAAACTTTAAAGAATAAGTAAGAATTACCTACTAACTCTAGAAATGTGATGGAGAGCTTTGTAAAATTTGAACTTCTGTAGTAAAACATTTGCACTGCTTTGTCACATAAAAGTATTGTATGATGAAAAACTGTAATCGTTTATGGCAGTCAATCTTTTCGTCTTCTTCAACTGTAAATACTGTTTATGGTATCGCTTTGCATACATGTATATATTGTGTAACAAATAAGTACATTTTACCAACGTATATGTAATATTTCACTGGTTTTAACAGTTTTATAAAGACAATGCAATGATAACTCTAATTTTTAACTGATATGTACATATTTCAATAGATTAAATAGAAAATGTTTATTATATATTAACGATCAACTTACATCAATTGCATATGCGTTTCCATGTAATGTTTCGTAGTTGATTAATCCATTAAACGTAAAGCACATAATGGAAATATTCAATATCTTATACTGATTTCATCAAATGTATAATATAATCAATTGGCAAATATACGAACACATGCGAACAGGAATCAATAAATACCATAATATATATTGGATTGGACAGTTGATTTGCTAGTTCTGTTATGTCAATGAAAGACGATACGGTTTGTACCTGTGAATAGATTCACATTCAATAATGAATGCCTTCAGCTATTTTATAGATTAGTAAAACCTGACTTGACGGAGATAAATACTATTCATAACGATGTTTTTAATAATAACGGATATTGATTTTTAAACAATTTAAACGAATCAATATTTTTACGGCTAATGTCAGTCATACTAAATTGTGTGGTCGGGTTAAAATACAACAGTAGAACACTTTGACAAATTCATATTGGAAAGCGTCATAAGTTTTTTATACATTCGCCATTTTGTGATATTACGTTGTGTTGTATCTGCTGAAACGTCAAACACCTTTGTTTGGGCTCGGTCAAAAACGTTGAAAACATTGTTGCCACGCAGCCAATACCTTTATTAGCGCTCAGCAAACACCCACAGGCATTCTGTTAATGCTCTACTAAGACGGCAATATCTTTGTCAGCGCTCTGCCAAAACTTACACAATTTAATTTTATATTAGAAAACAGAATATTTAATGTCGTTATACATAATTATACTAAAATAAACGAGAAACTTCCGATCTCCATGGTGATGTCGTCGCTAAATTGCCTGTGCCTTATTGTCAAGGACAAATAATCAAAGATGATGATTGCTTTTGGCCACAATTTACACTCTGTAGGCGTTGGTACTCCAAAAATGCATGGTCAAATTTTAAAAGTTCACTACAACAGATGAGACGTCATGGGTATGATTATAATGATGTAGATGATACAAGTCTGAACTACGGGAATCACCCTGAAATTGATTAACGACTACAAAATCTAAAACCTACACCAGTTGTTCCACATGCTTTGAATAACCTAAACGTAATAATCTGGAATGTAAGGGGAGTTATGTCCTCAGCAGCCAGCCTAAGTAAATCATTAGACACGTTGAATATCGATAAAGCGCTAATAACAGAACATAAGATTTTACCACATATGAGTAATTTTATGAACATTATTCATTTTAATTACTATAACCATCCTCTTTTAATGTATACGGTTCATTAAAATGCGATAAGGCGGGTGTATGTATTATCTTTAAAAAGGATATACAATTCTCAATTCCAACAATGTACGAAATCGAAGATGATAGAATAGCAGGAATTGATCTCACATTAAGTAACAATACTAGGCTATTCTTTATATGTATTTATATGCCTTCCTCAAATTATTCTACATTCGACTATATGAAGGTATTGAGTTCTATTCGGGCAATTCTTGATACATACTCTGAGCAAGGAACTGTATTCTTGGCAGGCGACATGAATGTAAAGGTCAAACATAAAGATGATAAAAATGCATCATTTAGAGATAAGCGATTGTCAAGACTTTAATTACTGCCAAAGGATTAAGTACATCAAATAATGGACCAAACTACACATATAAAACTGCAAGAAAAATGCTTAACCATATTATTGTACACAAATGTAACAGAGATTTTATTACACAAGTAAAGATACTTGATGGTGATTTATTTAATGTATCGGAACACTATCCCATATATGTAAGTGTCAATGTTCAGTACACTAACAGAAAATCCAAATCCAGAAAAAAATGCGTGGCATGAAATTAATGAAGATATAACTATCTTGTACCAATCCAAACTATCTTCAGCATTACAAAATATTAAAATCGACAGTTTAGATATATATTATAATAATTTGCTGTCAATAATTATTAAAGCGCTGACGAAACTATGCCGAAATTAAAATATAACAAACATGCTAAACCATACTGGAGAAAAGACGTACAAAAAGCGCACAAAGATCAAAGCGCCGCTAGAAAGTTATGGATAGCTGAGGGCAAACCACGTGGTAGAAATTTCGAAACCTACTCGATTTACAAAATGCTGAAACGAAAATTCATAAATATACAAAAGAAAGCCATACAAAGCATAGAAAATAAATTATATAATGATCTAAACACAGCAGCAGACTGTGATAAAAAATGTTTTGGAGTCTTTTAAAGAAGAGAAAAAATAAAAGATCTCCAACTTGCTCACAAAGAGAAACGGACATAGGTATAGTACGACACCCTTCATGGATATGCGACTGCCTTTCTGATTTTTATCAAAATATATACTCACCTGTAAAATCAGATAATTTTGATGAGGAATATAAAACTGATATAGAAAACAAAATTGCTAAAATAACACAGGACAATGTAGCATATAATGACAATCCTATACTAGAAGCAGATATAAAGGACGAGCATATACAAAAAGTAGTATTGAGTTTAAAAAAAAGAAAGTCTGCTTCATTTGATAACATATTAAATGGGTATTTCAAACTTGGTGAACAATCTCTAGTCAAAGCTTTAGCAATACTTTTTAATCATAAAAAATGTTGAAGAACAATTTCCAAAGAACAGTAAAAATGGTGTAACAATCCCAATATTTAAAAATACGGGAACAGCAGATTCGATACAAAAAATTACAGTTATATACACTTCTATATAGAACTTGGGAGCAAAGTATATGTGTGCCTGTTAGACACAAAACAAGCCTTTGACACCCTGTGGTTACCTGGGATATTTTATAAATTGTATACAGGGAAAGATATGGAGGCTAATTGTATATGCTCATAGGAACATGAACAGTTGTATTTACATAAATGGCATAAAGTTGGATTGTTTCATGGTAAAGCAAGGGGTCCTTCAAGGAGGAACGTTCTCAACTTTTATCTACAATCTTTTTATAGATGGCCTCTTAAACGAGTTAGAAAGCAACAATTTCGGAATGTGCATTTTAAGTAATAAAACTTGTAATTGCTCTCTTGCATACGAACTTGCACTCTCCTGTATATGTCCTCTTAATTTGCAGCAGATGTTAGACATTGTCTATATTTACTCTTTTCGATGGTGAAACATAATAAACCCCATTAAAAGTAACATTGTAGTCTTTGGTGACAGATCGCTTGCCAAACAGTACCCTGAATTCCACCTAGGACAGGAACAGATTAATATTAACATGTTGGTATTCACTTAAATGACAAGCTAAACCAAAACGACATGAATGATAATGCAGTGACTAAAGCCAAATCGTCTTTTTACTCTATAATGCCTATCGGTCTTAACACAAACGATGTTAATCCCGTAGTATCAGCATCACTCATTCATAAGATATGTATCCCAACTAAAATCTACGGTTCAGAACTTTGGTCCAACCTATCTGTCAAAAACATTGAACAACTAGAAATATGTTTTCGAAATTGTTCCAAGGTCATCCAAGGTTTTGAGAAACGAACTAGAACAGTGATGTGTCTGAGTATGCTGGGTTGGTATTCTATACAATCAGAAATTGATAAAACAAAATTAAGATTTATTCAAAAACTATGTACCTTACCGCACGGTATACTATCAAAACGCATCTTTAACAGCCGTCTGTCCATGTTTGTTACTAGATCTGATAATATACAAAGAGGTTTTATACCTGATATTGTAAAGCTTCTCAATATGTATAACCTGACAAATTTTATAATCAATTATATTGAGACTGGTATATTTCCAAACAAAACATGTTGGAAAAGAACGGTAAAAAATTCTATCCAGTTGTATGAAAATAACCAATGGTATGAACGAATGGGCGCTAAAAGTGTATTTGAACGATTCATGGCATTACAAACTATTATCCAACCAGCTTTTGTATGGACGTGTGCTTCCAACAGGAACTCCTTGAAAAATTCGGCTAGTGTAAGCAAAATAAGGATAGATAATCAGCCGAAAATAACGCGTGTGTGTCATTTCTGTGAACATATTTACCACGAGGCAAACTTACATATAATAACGACGTGCCCATTGACGCAACCGATCCGTCAGGACTTCATAAATTATGTGGTTTTAAGTTACGGAAACAGATTTGGTCACAAATTAATAAACACTGACAAAGAAAATATGATGAGCTGCTAGTTGGGACAGGCATCAAACGACTTCGATAATACAGCTGTGAATGAACGGTTTTGCATAGAAACATTTCAATATATTGCAAAATGTATGCTTTGGATCGAAACAATTATTTGATTACTATATACATTCATCTGATGCCAGTGCATGTTGTCATTACATGTCATTGCATGCGAATGTTTACTGTCTTATGAATGAATTTGTTTATTCGTATGTATGTGTGTGTGTGTGTGTGCGTGCGTGCGTGCGTGCGTGCGTGCGTGCGTGCGTGCGTGCGTGCGTGTGTAGGTGGGTATGGCCACTGGCAAGCGAGCGAACGTGCAATTATTCGTCATTGCCTACAACAATTTGCTAATGTTCTTGTATTTTTGTTTTTCATATTTTATGTTTGTCACCTTGTATATATGTTTGCACTATATGCATGTACCATAAAATCTCTGTAACAGGAGGAATTAAAGGGATAAATAAATGAATAAATAAATAAATAAATAAATAAATAAATAAAGAACCCATTTTCTGTTTATTCCCCTCATCACACATTTACACGCACACACAAACACGCACGCACGCAAGAACGCCTGCACGCATGTACGCACGCACGCACTCTCTTAAATCAACAACACCATACATTTTGTAGATATGTTTATTGTCCAATTGTATTCTTGACTTGAATATTTGTTTGTTAAAAATACTCGCTCTAAAAAATGTTCTAGCGAAAGTTTTCAGTCTACTTTCAATTTGTCAACAGTGTACACAATGAGCAGAAAAAGCTCTTATATGACACATGACCTCTACTTTTCTCATCATATTTTGGTATTGCAGAGGTTGACAAACAGTTAAATGTAAGTTTCACTTCATCATTTGGGTCCCTCTATGAGTTACAAGCCTTCAAACTTTTATTATTTACTAAAGAATACAGAACAAAAGTCAATGGTGTTTTTTTTATTGGCATAAATGAACTAATTATGACAAAAACGATGATATGGTGCATACATAATTGCTTGATATGATAAAAAACAATATATTTGTACATATGCAGGTCTTATTTATTATTTACCAAAGTTATTCCCCTTGGTTGATGTTCTCCATTCGTTTTGACTATAAAAACTCTGCCTGTCTTATGGTGACAGTGCTCAAAAAATGGCACAATAAAAAAATAGTAAGCAGCTCTTATCATTTAATGGTAAGTCTGTTTCTTTCTATCTTTCTTGATTGAATTATCAAAGATACACCTTCGATTAAACAAGGTTGAAATCCAAGTGTAATTGACAATTCAAAATAAATTACCAAAAGTATTAATGTAAATTTACAAACAATAATAATAATAGACATACCCCAGTTATAACACGGTTGCTTAGGAAAAAAATAGAATTGGCCAGACATTGTGTGTTGGTGGCTCCATATAGAAACGAAGTTTAGCCAAATGTTTCATCAACCGGTAGAGCAGATTTCGTTCTGAAAACATGTGTAATACGTTGGCACACGAGTTCACACTCTACCAACATGTACACTGCTTATACTGATTTCAGTGAGAGCAGTGTGTGTGTTTTTTTGTTTTTTTTTATATACAAAAGTTTGTTACAGTACTGGTCAGTATTTCTATAATTTGAATTAATCATTTTGAGGTCCCTTTGCGAGGAAACTTCCAAACTAATGACATCATTATTTTCCCTGAGCCATCCAAAGTTGTACCCGATGGTTTGACTAAAAGCAAAATCTGTAGTGACAAAACGTCAAAAAACACTTATATACCAATGCGTATTTGGCCAAGAAATCCAATGGAGGTCTTACTAAAAATACTTCAGCCTCGGATGGTCAGAACTTTTAAAACGTGACCAAGAAAACGTGCCATATCACAATTAACTATTCAAAATTGCTCAGGCATTCAGAAAGCCAGTTAAGGAGTTTGTAGCATAATGGAGGAATTTGGTAATTTATTATGGAGTGTAGTGAGAACACACATACCATTGGGAGCTTTAGTGTTAACAGTTAGACAAAGAAAGAGAATAGGTCGGGTACAGTCTGTCACAGTCGTGAACATATGTCTTGGTAAAATAGTGATCTACTCTTTGTCCATATAAAACAAAACAAGTTTCTTATATTCTGTCGTCCCAACCTAAAACATACTTTAAAGAAAAACAATAGATTGTTTCTTTAAAAAATCTGTTTTCTCTTCTCGTAACTTTATGTTCCATGTCGAGATCGGAATGGAGATTAAGAGCAGTATCGATATAGCACGAACCAAGTTATTTCAAAAATATTTTGAACTGTTTTGCACAAGAAGAAGTATCTGTAGATTGGACAAGTTGTTGTTTTTTTAAATAATTTATGGGAAAGGTCGTAAACTAGGTTTGATTTTAGTAAAATAAGTGATATGTGCCAAGTCCACCAAATGTCCATTTGATTGGTAAAATCAAATTTTTGGTTAATCAACTCGCATGCTCATATAAACAGTCTGGACTATAATAAACAATCCCAAGATTATTTGATTTGTATGGAACCAGAAATTCAGCTAACATACGTACCACAAAAATATGATATTAAATGTATTTAATGCAGCCGTTGTGTCAATATAATTTTGATCATGGTTAGCAACACTATCTGGACAGTTTTTATGTAAATAATCCAACAAGGCATGGTCAAAAACGGAACACAGTCAAATTGCTAATGCATCCTAGTCAGTCAGTATAGAGATCACTCAAATTACCTTTTATAGCAAAATCACATTATTATAAAAGTTTAAGGAACACCTGTGGAAATCAAATTTTATTCATATCCGTGTATCAAATCAACCAATACACTGTGGCCATATAAAATATTAACTTCACGCACGTATATCACTATTTCAAACTTCAAATTAAGGCATTAATAACATTTTATGTGTTTTATATATCAATGTATGAAGTTTTATGAGCTTGGATAATATATTTCCATAATACAAATTTAATATCATATTCAGTGTTATTTTGTTTTCATATTTAGCGGACATTTTGAAAAAAAATCTGACATGGGTCCATAGACCCTTCAGTTACATAATTATGTTTTACTTATCAATGTGTGAAATGTCATGATCTGGGATAATACATTTTGTGACAAAAAATAATCTTACAATCAGTGTTATTTGTCCATTTATGGCGGTCATTTTGAAAAATCTGACATTGGTCCATAACCAAACAAAAATGTTCAGTAAGATAAGTTTTACTTATCAGTGTGTGAAATCCATGACCTGGAATAATACATTTCGTTAAAACAAAATAAAATTTTATATTCAGTGTTATTTTTTTTATATATTTAGCGGCCATTTTGAAAAAAATATACAGTAAGCTATATTTAATTCATATGCCAAGTTTGTTACTGAAGTGCACACTTAACTTTTGATTTTGATAATGTGTTGAACTATGAACCAAGTTGTTGCTCTTCGTCACACTTACTTGAAACATGGGTCTACTTTAGAACGCTATCAAAATATTCGATTGTAAATTGTATAACCACCTGTACATGACATTACGTGAATCTTTCATATTTTCATGGACATGAAACGTAACCCATTAAGCTTTTATAAAACACTGTCTTCGAAAACTAGTTGGTGTTTTACCACTGATGCCATGGAAAAGTCACTTGCTGAAGATCAAAACTAATCGGAAAGCTCAGAGAAACAGCGCTGGTGCTTCATATATCATACAGGTAAATATTACAATCAAACGGAACTTCTAATGAAATAGTTTGTTTTAAACTGAAACCCTTTTTTTGGAACTGAAAAGTATATCTATATTTGCTCGTGTTATATTACAACCAGAGAAAGAGGTTTAAAAAATGTGCCATGTGCTCGATACGAATTTGATTTTTTTTAACAATTTAATAATGATATCATCATCATCATCATCATCATCATCATCATCATCATCATCATCACCATCATCATCATCATCAATAATTGTAAGTAGTAGTAGTAGAAGTAGTAGTAGTAGTAGTAATTACTATTATTATTATCATTAATATTTTAATTATCACAGATAGTTAAACTGTGTGCGGATATCGTGCAGCGCGCCGCTCAAGTGAACCGCGATGATACTTGCTGCGATGTCGTTAATCATATTTAATCTGGAAGGTTTAGGTTGAGTATGTGACCTGCAGTGCAGAATCATTGATTGGTACATTTAACGACAACCACATTATATTAAAATCGATAACAACGTGTGATAAGCCGGCTTACGTATGATAATTCTGCTATTTATTGTATAATTAAAGTGGCGTTCATTTCTAAAGATTAATTTTCCTCAACGAGTATCGTATTCAATATTGCAGTTCTTAAACGTGCAGCTGTTACATGCACGGGCAACAAAATTTAATATTGGGCTTAAAGTGTGTCTTTAGAAACAGTGTATGTGTCAGCACGAGCTGAAACAAGTCTACGTCACTAACACTGCACGTTAAATGTCCGTTTTGTAGGCATTACGACAATACATAATTGCAACATTTTGGCGTAGGTACTGCATATTTATTGGTAAACCTTTATACTGGCAACTTAGCTTTCCTCTTTAATAGTGTGATGACCGGAAAGACTGGGGTCTCAATGATTGAATCCTTCAAAGGTTTTAAACGGACAGAAGCGCTGGGTACCTGTCCTTATCTCCGTCTGGCTCTGGCACCTGCGCTAGGTACCTATCTTTATCTCCGTCTGGCTCTGGCATCTGCGCTGGGTACCTGTCCTTATCTCCGTCTGGCTCTGGCATCTGCGCTGGGTACCTGTCCTTATCTTCGTCTGGCTCTGGCATCTGCGCTGGATACCTATCCTTATCTCCGTCTGGCTCTGGCATCTGCACTGGGTACCTGTCCTTACTTATCTCCGTCTGGCTCTGGCATCTACGCTGGGTACCTATCCTTATCTCCGTTTGGCTCTGGCATTTGCGCTTGGTACCTATCCTTATCTCCGTCTGGCTCTGGCATCTGCGAAGTTATGAGTACAGTTTAGTCCCAGAGATAGTTATTGAGGAGGGGGGGGGGGAGTCCGAAAATCCATTTCTTACTAACCGCTGTTGGGGCGTTTGGTCACAAATCCAGGATGGCCGCCAGATATTGAAATTCGTGTTATAATATATAATCTGATGGAAAACCCTGCGAAGTGTTAAAATTTAGCTTTATTGTGTTGTTGTAAGTTGCATGACATGATAAAGGATAAAAAAAAAAGATAAAATGTGGTTGATTCAAGTTAAACAATAAAATTGAGGCACAAAATGGCCGCAAAAATATGAAACAATCCTTTTTTCTGCAAATATACTCATTTTGTTGAATGCTTTAGCCTTATTTTTATTTATAAATGCTTGTTTCTAGAGGTAAAATGTATGCTGAGTCCGAATATCTATTTCTTACTTACTGTTGTTGTGGCGTGTGGTCACAAATCTAAGATGGCCGCCAAAATGTCCGTCAAATATTGAAATTTATGTAATTATATATAGCCTGATAGAAAACACTGCAAAGTGTTAAAATTTAGATTTTTTGTGTTATTGTAAGTTGTATGACATGCTTTAGGACAAAATATAATAAAAATGTTGTCGATTTAAGTAAAAAGTCCACATAGAGTCAAAATGTCCGCAAAAATATGAAAACAAGATTATTTTTTCTGCAAATATACTCATTTTGTTGAATGCTTTAGCCTTATTTTTATTTATAAAGCCCGTTTTTAGAGGGAAAATGTATGCCGAGTAAAAACTTATATTTCTTACTGACGGCTCTTTTGGTCAAAAATCCAATATGGCTGCTGAAATGGCCGGCAAATATTGAAATTGATGTTATAATTTATAATCTGCTAGAACACTGCCTAGTGTTATAATTTAGATTTATTGCGTTGTTGTAAGTTGTATGACATGTTTTATGGTAAAAAGAGTAAAACTATGGTTGATTCGTGTACTTAGAGTCTAAATAAGGGACAAATGCCGCCAAAATATGAGAAAATGATATCTTTTCTGCAAATATACGCATTTGGTGAATGCTTTGGCCTTTGTTTTATTTATAAATGGTTCTGAGATAACTGAACATGTTTAAAGATTATTCCAAGTTACTTCTACTGAATTTAAACTGGAATAGTTGTATCTTCTTCATCATTTACGATGATATTCTTCAGATTTTCTCTCCGATAATTAAATGCATCGGCCATATGCAATTCTGCTTCAAAACGTGTCATATTATATAGCTGATATAGCTGCAGAGGACACCTGATGCATTTTCATTGAAAAAGGTCGAAAAAGAGACATTTACAATGTTGACATGAAGAAGCAAACATAATATAAATATGGCATCTAATGATGACAACTGAGGGCCAATTGCCAGGGTCAGCATTTGATGTGCTTTTCAATGATACTGTTGAAGCTGGAATTGATGATAATTTGCATGTTTAAAAGCCTGGTGATTCAGATGTTGTGTATGATAGAATATTAAGAAAATGACTTTAAAGTTATATTATTAACGCGCTCTAAAACCAATATGTGATACTTTATTTTGTGGGATTTTGGACTAAGCAGTTACAATGATGTTAACTTGAATATAGGTACATGCTGAAATTTGTCGTCAATGACAAGATTCATTTCATGCTACTCAGTAACATTAAAAATAAAACTATGTCCAATCATACTAGCTATAGGCCTTAAATGATAAATAACTACTAATGTTGGTGCAACAAAGTGATATGACGCAAAATGTTACGACTACTAATATTCGCTGAAATTCATCATGCTAAACTAAAGTAACATTGTAACTTAATGATTACGGAGAAACTGTTCCTGTATTGTGGCTGAAGGAAATATAGTAAAACAAAACGAAAACTTGAAGTACCTAAAACACAACATTTAATGAACATGAATTCATAATAAATGTATGAAAAATCATGAACTTGTTTATTACATTGTTTTATTTAAGTGAATGAAGCTTAATTTGTGAATATACATATATTCCTGTTTATATTAAGCAGAAGAAGAAAAAAAATCTGAAACATGTCACACAACAAAGAACAACACAATAGACCTAAATTTTAATACATGTAGTGTTTTAACAGATTATATAGCATTACTGATGATTTCCAATACATTGGTGGCCATATTGGCGACCATCTTAGATATCTGACAAACTCCCCAACAGTTTTAGTACGAAAAGAATTTTTGAACATGACATACAATTTATCTATAGAAACAGATCTCAACAGTTGTATGTTTTATTTTTAAGTTATCTTAAATATGGAATTTGCATATCAACCATATTTTTATTATTATTTTATCCTAAAACATGTCATACAACTTACAACAACACAATAAATCTAAATTTTAACACTTTGCAGTGTTTTCTATTAGTTTATATAGTATAACATGAATTTTAATATTTGGCGGCTATTTTTGGCGGCCATCTTTGATTTGTGACCAAACGCCCCAACAGCGGTTAGTAAGAAATGTATTTTCGGTCTATTAACCACCAATGGAAAAAGCAGGGAATTCTATGCCTCTCCCACAATTCATAGCGAGTGAACGCTTAGGAAATTATTACGTCATTCAAACTTTCCCTGAAGCAACTGACCAATCAGCGTGCTAGTAACAATTGCTAGTGAATGGACCCAATCGGGAGAGTTATGTTCGTTCTACAGACTATACCTGAACATTTCTATTCTGAAGAACTGACCCATCTCTCCCGATTGGATTATTTAATAGCAGCACAATTGTGCACGTTGACTGGTCAGTTGGCTCAGAGAAAGACTGAATTACGTCATAGTTTAGTTCGCGTTCAATTGCTATGAATTGTGGGACAGACATGGATTTTCCTGCTGTTTTCATTGGAGATTAATAGAACTGATTCATGAGCTATCAGGTTTTATATATAAACTAGAGCATATCTCTGTTTTAGGATTATCTATGTACTCTGTGAGCTCTTCTCTGAGGTCGGGGAAAGTTTGTTACACCTGTAAACCAGGCTAACGCCTCACCAATATGATTGACATACTTAAAAAAATAAATCTAAAAATAAACAGTCAGTTGCGTCCTGATTTAAGACTGATTCAACTAACCAGTAAATAACCAGTCTAAAATCATGATCATTTGGCTGCTTTACTTAGATATACGTTTTCAACTATCTAAGTATATGTTGCAATCTGATCACCTCGGCCTTTATGCTACACAATAGACCTCTGACATAATAAGGCGCCATTTTGGAAATACTTTCAGTCACATGATAAAATAAAATGGCGGCCCCCTTATGCCACCTGTTTATATACATGTACGTTGAAAATATAAACGTTTGTTAATCAAGACTGATATTTTAAATTTCCCCATAAATATGACCCATGTCGAGTGTATAAATAAAAAAATCGATATAACAACGCCATATATAATCAACTTAATGACGGATACATTATTTGTTACTTTCACGCGAATGAACACAGACTTGTAACACAGGCGATTCGCGTTGGTGTATTCTAGAGCTATACACGAGGTGTATTCTACGGAGGATACGGAAATACCCGATGTTTCACGATTGTATATGTTGGTGAAAAGTATTCACATTTAAAGGCAGATCTCTACTTTTAATGTTTTATAAAACCTTGTCAAACTGTATCATGAGCAACAGTGATTTTAAGCAAAAACCAAACATGGATACGTCCAATCGCGGTTTTATGTAACACTAAGTTGCTCTATATATTAAGTGAACAATTTCAGAATAATACAGATGCAAAACTCATTTTACACATTGCACAGCATCTCGGTAAATAACTGATAATTATCCAACTTGAATTGGCGGTGAGAGACGAATACCAATGAGACGCAATGTTGTATATCAATAATCACGTTGACTGTGGCCGGGCAGGGATTCGACCCATGGATTAACAGTCAGACGCGCTACCGACTGAGCTAAACATCCCGGCAACCTCCTCGGAAGTTATATATGTCACTTCATAAAATCAAGAAATGTGAAAATGTAACAAACACAGGGCATGGGAATGACTTGCTTGGAAATGAAACAATGACATCATTGCACGAGGTACCAAACTTTTCAGTAACCTCTCATATTTGAATATTGAACATGTTGCGTTTTCACATCTTCCTGTGTTGCGTTTTTCATATCTCTTGAGTGTGCCTCGTGTTTTAACGTGTCCTAATTCCAACATTGAAAAACGATATGTGATATAGTGAAATCAACTGTGCTCTCCAAATAAATATATGACGTGTTTAAAGATTTTATTTTTTATTCAAATTGGAAATAAATAAAGAGATAATAACTAATGCATAATAATGTTTATATGATTTCTTCTGCATTTTACACATCCTGGTTTGTTTAGATGGCCGATGGCACGTATGCCTTATGAAATTGTTAATGCACAAAGGCACATGTTTGTAATACTATGGGGTGTATAATGCAAGGAAGTATTTTGTCGTGATGTACAGGTATTTGTTATACGTAGCAAAGGGAGATAACGATATTTGTAAAAGTAGTCCTAAATATTTCTAGTGTTAACGCCCCGTTCCATAATTTGCACCTCCCGCCTTCATCACAGCATCTCGGATGGATTCCTCCCGAACTTCATTTAAATCATCAAACATCATCTCTATTGCAAAACTCTGAAACGAATGATTTTAATTTTAAATTTAATATTTTATTTCGATTGTGAAGGAAGTTATCACAACTTAGACAAACTACGCTCAAAGTCTTCCTTGGTAGAACCAGTACTTAGTATATACGGATAAAGCGTCTTTCTCAAGGACACCAAACGTGACCGTGGCAGAGAATCGAACACATGACCCTCAGATCCTGAGTACGAAGCTCTACCACTGGACCATGCACTCTATGATTACATGTAGAATATTTATAGTGCTGGCTGTTAGTAGTGATATTGATTATAATTATATGTAATACATCTATAATCTGATATATTTAGATTTTTTGTAATTAGTTCATACAGGTAATATTTCATGTCAATTACACATAATGGTAATAGTTCATGGCAATATTCCATGTCAATTACATATAACGGCAATAATTTATGTCAACTACACAAAATGGTAATAGTTCATGTCAATTACATATAATGGTAATAATACATGTCAATAACATATAATGACAACATATCATGTCAAATACACATTATGGCAATGGTTCATGTCAATTACACATGATGGCAATAGTTCATGTCATTAACATATAATGGTAAGATTTCATGTCAATTACATATAATGGTAATATTACATGTCAATTACATATAATGACAACAGATCATGTCAAATACACATAATGGCAATGGTTCATGTCAGTTACACATAATGGTAGTAGTTCGTGTCAAATACACATAAAGGCAATATTACATTTCAATTACATATATTGGCAATATTTCATGTCAATTACACATAATGGTAGTAGTTCGTGTCAAATACACATAATGGCAATATCACATTTCAATTACATATATTGGCAATATTTCATGTCAATTACACATAATGGTAATATTACATGTCAATTACACATAATAGTAAAAGTTCACGTCAATTACACATAATGGCAATAGTACATGTCAATTACATATAATGGTAATATTACATGTCAATTACATATAACGGTAATATTCCATGTCAATTACACATAATGGCAATTGTTCATGTCAATTACACATAATGGCAATTGTTCATGTCAATTACACATAATGGCAATATTTCATGTCAATTACACATAATGGCAATAGTGCATGTCAATTACACATAATGGCAATAGTTCATGTCAATTACATATAATGGCAATATTACATGTCAATTACTTATAATTCCAATCTCATTAGTATATATGTATTTAAAGCATTTTTTTGGACAACGTCTTTTTTGAAAGACTTTTATTTTTCGATAAAACCCTGGAGCCGGTCTACTTTTACGTTTCTCACGTAAACAAAAAAGCTTCGACGTTTTGATGGTCGGTTTAACAATATACGAACTTAAATTGACGTGCACAACGGTTCCACGTTTATTTTAATAACAAAATACAACAAAAACAAATTTTATCTCTAGTCCTAGCTGTTTTATTCGGTTTATTGTTTCATAGATTACTTTGGTTCAGCGATTTAACCGTGCGCCACAATCAGATCAGAAACAATGAACTAGGACACAAAATGTTCAGATTTGAGATGTATTTTGTACAATTGAACACAATATTTACCGAACGTGAATGCTAGCCGTTGACAAAAACTGCAACAGACCAATTTATTCAACAGGAAAAATGAAATAAAAACATGTAGTTGAAGTTCAGAGGCAAGCGATCGTGACACAATGTAAATACACAAAGATTTCAAGTAAAAGTCGTTTAAAACGTTCCAAATTCGGATTCTCAATCAACCAGCGTGGATTTATATGACATTTGTAAATATTGACACATTTTTAAAAACAATCATGAAGACAAAAACTAAACAATGACGTCAGCGTCTACACTTTGTGGGTATTTCCTGGAATTATTGATTTTTTATTTGTCTAAAACGAGAGATAAAAGGCGGGTGTTTAATTTTTATACCTCAAAATGTTTCGTCATTTTACAATAAACCAACTAATGTTACAAAGTTCATCTGATAATGGAAATAGTAGTCGTTACGATATTATTGGATATTAGATCTAGAGAATTTGATGTCAACCAGGACAGAGGTGATGTATTCTTACGCGTTTACTTTGCAGCGGTTAGTTATTTTTGTTTTGATTTTTCATTCACTAATTAAATTAAATAGAATCATCAGGATTGGAATCATAAGGATTAAATTCATTTTTTCTTCGGACCTTATTTGATTTGTGCATGATTCGACATTCTTTACACATGCATAAAAACAAGAAAAAAAGAATTGAATCCTATAATAATGGCAATATTTTATGTCAATTACATATAATGGCAACATTACATGTCAATTACATATAATGGCAATATTTCATGTCAATTACATATAACGGTAATATTATAAGTCAATTACATGTCAATTACATATAATGGTAATATTCCATGTCAAGTACATATAATGGTATTGTTACATGTCAATTACATATAATGATAATATTTCATGTGAAATTTTTCTATTGCTAATATCACATGTCAGTTACATATAATGATGATATTTCATGTTAAAGGTACAACTGTAAAGGAACGTAAAGTTGACATGTTAAAGGTACAGACATGTACCGTTACAAATATATGTCATCACAGATGTGCATATATAAAAAGGTTTGAATTCCAGTTATATTATAATAAAACAATATTTTACTTACTACAAATAATTGTTTTACAAATGCTTTCTCGGTACTCATTTTCGCCTTTTTCAAAGGACTTACACTTGTCCCAACCCATAGGATGAAAACAAATTTCATTCGTTTACTCATCTCGTCCCCGGTCTGGAGTCGCATGTATGCAAAAACTCGGTTGCCATCTATAAATAAAGAATAATATCAATAATACTTGAACTAATAAAAGTTATAGGGACGGTAAGAGTGATGCAAGTACTGCAGTAAAAGTTATATAGCGTAACGTTTAGTGACAGTGACAAAATTATAACTATTTTAATGGTAATAGTAGTAATAGTATTCGTAGTGATGCAAGAAGTAATAGTAGTAGAAGTGGTGGTGGTGGTGGTTGTAGTACTGGTGGTGGTGGTGGTGGTGGTGGTGGTGTCGGTGGTGGTAGTGGTAGTGTTAGTGGTGGTGGTGGTGGTGATGGTGGTGGTGGTGGTGGTTGTAGTGGTAGTGGTAGTGGTAGTGGTGGTGGTGGTGGTGGTGGTGGTGGTAGTAGTAGTAGTAGTAGTAGTGGTGGTTGTGGTGTTAGTGGTGGTGGTGGTGGTGGTAGTGGTAGTGTTAGTGGTGGTGGTGGTGGTGGTGGTAGTAGTGTTAGTGGTTGTGGTGGTGGTGGTGGTGGTAGTGATAGTAGTGGTAGTGTTGTTGGCGGTGGTGGTGGTAGTGGTAGTGTAAGTGGTGGTGGTGTCGGTGGTTGTGTTAGTGGTGGTGGTGGTGGTGGTGGTTTTGGTGGTGGTGGTGGTGGTGGAAGTGGTAGTGTTAGAGGTGGTGGTAGTGGTGGTGGTAGTGGTGGTGGTGGTGTGGTGGTGGTGGTGGTGGTGGTAGTAGTGGTAGTGTAAGTGGTGGTGGTGGTGGTGTTGGTGGTTGTGGTGGTAGTGGTAGTGTTAGTGGTGGTGGTGGTGATGGTGGTGGTGGTGGTTGTGGTGGTGGTGGTAGTAGTAGTAGTTGTAGTAGTAGTAGTAGTTGTAGTAGTAGTAGTAGTAGTTAGTAGTAGTAGTAGTAGTAGTAGTAGTAGTGGTAGTGGTGGTGGTGGTGGTAGTAGTGGTGGTGGTGGTGGTGGTGGTGGTGGTGGTGGTAGTATTAGTAGTAGAAGTAGTAGTAGTAGTAGGAGGAGGAGGAGGAGTAGTAGTAGTAGTAATAGTGGCAGTAGTTGTAGTACTAATAGTAATAGAAGCAGCGGTAGTAGTAGTAACAGTTAGTAGTAGTAGTAGAAGTAGTAGTAGTAGTAGTAGTAGTAGTAGTAGAAGTAGTAGTAGTAGTAGTAAAAGTAGTGATAGTGGCGGTGGTAGTTACTGCTGTTGCAAATACATGTAAATGCATATTAATACAATGCAGCGAAGTTAATTATTGGTCAGCCCTCTTTACGTGTAATGTGGTCCAGTACATGAGATATTATCTGGTTTATCTACACTCCTGCACATTGAACCCACATCCTCCATTCAATTGTGTCATTGTTAGGCCACTACAATAACAAAGTGCACGGAGAGGTTATCTAGTTTAAATATACTTGACAATAATTATACTGCATTTGGATTGTTTTAATTGATGTTGAGTTCCCAGTGTGCCAGCGACACCATTATATAATCCATGCATTAAGAAGAGCATGATTGATGTGGTATGATATTGTGTCCCAACTTATATTTTATTTTTTCCCGAAGAATGTTGCACTTAGAAACAATTACGGTGTATATACTGTTTAGTTCACGCTGCTTCACTGCGCGTATTTTTGTTTGAACTCGACTGCTGACTAAATTGTTAAAAAGCACTACTAAATGTAACCACAATGCAGCAAAGTTGCATCCGAAGACATTGTAGACAACTGAAACCAACATTATTCCATTTATTTGGAATAGAGGTAAAAAAAAATTTATAAACTTTTGTTCACTCAGTCCTCCTTTAAATATCAATTTACCCCGCTTGGTGTAGGGATGTAGCTGACAACCAATCGTGTTCCTTCCCTTGGCCTAACAATTGAGACCACTAATGATGGGTCAATCGTATACATTTACAAATAACGTGTAATTTAAGTCGAAATAAAAGTTATCCCGAATACAATCTACCATATAAACGTAACTGCAAGTAGTTTATTCTTCTGTAATTTAACCTATATGATTTAAATACAATACAAAACACGATAGTTTACGGCGTTCGATGACTTGATGTTATATTGTGTCCAAAACGCCGTTAACTTACGTAACAGTGTGTCACATATCAGTTAATCAGACTAACATTTGCTTTGTATGTGCGTAACGTTTTATACTTATATTAGTATGTGTTTAGTTCTGTATATCAGTTATAGTATTGTTGTTGTCTTGGCGACGCTTTCATATCACGGCGGTTTCTACTTTAGAAGGATTGGAATTATTGTCACAATGGTCTAGCATTTCCCAGACACATGATGTGATACCCAACCCAGTTGCATTATTCTGACACTGGGCAGATCGGACCTAGAACTATCCTTTCAAGTGAGAAAGTTTCTACTTTCAGTGTATGACCAGGCGAGAACAGTCAGTTTGATACAGTGGTGCACTGTACTAATGATGTAGGTCTTACTACACAGTTGAATTTTGTTCTTTGTTCTATATAAAATAAGGTCTAGGATTCCATGGTAAAAAATAATTCCACATAGTATTTTTTCCATAGCAGGAATGTATACACACATAAAAATGCACAATATCTGGCAGGTTGACCAGCTTGATTTTTTAAGAGTGTGCAGTGACACACTGACATTTTTGAAAAAAGAAGTCCTCAAATGCTCATTAATACATGTATATGTTGAAATCCTATAAAAGTCACTTTTATAACACCAGTGATGTCTTATTGCAGTATATGCTATGCCAACTTTTGCCCTACGCATCTACAGCAAGAAATCGCAACCACTATGTACCATTTTGAAAATATTTTTAAAAACCAAATTACATAGGACATTTTTTAAGCGTAAGAATCATCTTACCGTGGGGGGAAAGTGGGCGTAATTGTGTAGTGAGACGTGTATATATAACACCTATCTGTGACGAGAATGTAGTTATTGTCATTTCTTTTAATGTATAGGACAAGTTATGTAAAGTACAATTTGTTTTTGGTCTTGTTTCTAGTCCAGTTCCAGAGTAGAAAACTGTACTAGCAGTGTTCGTAGAAGTCGGCATGCGATAGTTTGAGTCTAGTGTAAGGCTTGAGCTAACACGGCGTGTGCATACACTATCTACCGAAACGTTATAAACTGTATAGTAATCAAACCTTCGAATTTATTTTTGAGGTCTTCAAAGTCCTCTCCTGAACTGTCCAAGCTGAGTTCATTTTCATTATAAGTTAAGGCGCACCTGGAAATAAAAATAAAACAAACATACTATAATGGTTTGTTAAGTAGCTGAAATCAGCTTTGGGGATTATTTTGTCGTTTTACTGATGCCAGGATTTCAGTGTCACTGCTCTTAAAGTTCTGTTGGTGTCAATTGTACAATTTATAAACAAATGACTCTTTGAATGTCCCTCGGTTCAGTTACGGGTTTTATATATTTGTCCGTTAGTTCAAGTGAAAATGTCAATCAGACATAAAGTATAAAGAATGTTTAATATGTAGAGTAAACACCCGGATGGCACTTCAGCTCATCGTGACGCTTAACCCTATTAACATAGTTTAGTGAGGCCCGCGCCGTCCCACTTGTGAAGTAACAATGTTCCTTGTTTATACTGTTTGACAAAAGCGATTTTTTGACTTTTCAAACTGTGTATTCAAATGTTAAACTCAGTAGGCTAATCATGACGGGCTAAGTGGACATCCCGGGGAATGCTCGACGCCCTAGGGTTCTCTTAACCCTTTACTCCATAGATACGTGTTTTCCCGCACCAATCACAGAAGGCCATTGAAAACAGTGCAGGAAGAGTTCAGATTGCTCGTAACGAGCAATCTGAACACTTCCTGCACTGTTTTCCACTCTGTCAGTTAATATAAACATGATTCACCCACTGCTGATACGTGGTGAACTAATGCTTTCAATATTAGAGGTGTCCAAAGGCGTCTATATGAAGTAAAGGGTTAAATGTTATATATGGTTGTAGATTCGGGGTTTTGAAAGCTTTTCCCAACCACTTAGCTTAAAATCTTGCAATGTAACGTATCATTTATTGTTTTGCTTTCTTATTTATCTTGTTAATATGTGTGCCTGTGCTCTTGGATTTTTTGTTGGATGTAAGGGTGGCGTGTGATCACAATGGAGTCCCTAAAATTATTAAAGCATCATACATCAGTCCGAATGCTGTGTTGTAATACAGATTTATAAAATACATAATTTTTAACGCTTCGTTTGGTTGGTGACACAGATGATAGTACTATTGCGGGGTCTTTTATCAATTATGCATCAAGTCTCTGTCAAGTTAATTAGACGAACAAATAGCAATTACTCAATATCACAGGGAGATGTCCGAAAAAAGCAGAAGCCGAGTGGGGTTTAATAAGAAGGGCAGGAGGATGGGGAAGGCAGGAGATTAAGATGATTGGAGAATAGAAGTAGGGCAAAGATGAGGAGGAGATGAGGACAATGAAGATGAGTGTAGGTAGGAAATGAGGAAGACAGAGGATGACAAATACGATGTTGAGGTAGAAATATAGATAAGGCATATGATGATGAGAAGAACTGGTGAAAGAGGAGGGCAGAACGACGAGGATAATGCCAGATCAGAAGGAGAATGTAATAGGAGACGAGGATGAGAATGACAGGATATGAGGAGAAGAGAAGATGATGATGAGAAGGACAGGATATGAGAAGGAGAGCAGATGATGATGAGAATGACAGGAGATGAAGAGGAGAGCAGAAGATAATTATAATAACAGGATATCAGGAGAATCAATGATGATGAGAAGGACAGGAGATGAGGAGCAGAGCAGATAATGATGAGAAGGACAAGATATTAGGAGGAGAGCAGTTGATGATGATGATGATGACGATGACGATAATGATGAGGAGGAGGAGAAGGAAGGAGATTGGCAGAAGAGCAGATGATGATGAGATGAAAAGGAGATGCGGAGCTGAGAATAGATGATGATAAGAATGAAAGGATATGAGAAGGATGAGAATGACAGGAGAAGAGGAAGATGTAGATGGTGATGATAAAGAGAAGAGAAATGGAGGAGAGTAGATGATGAGAAGGACAGGTCATAAGGACAAGAATAGCGGATGATGAGAAAGATAGGACATGAGGAGGAAAGCAGATGATAATGAGAATGGCAGAATGAGAAGCAGAAGATGTAGATGATGGTGATAATGAGAATGACAGGAGATGAGGAAGAGAGTAGATGATGACAAGAAGGACAGGGCATATAGAGGGGGCAGATGGTAAGGAGAACGGCAGGACATGATGTTGGCATATAATGAGAAGGACACGGCATTAGTAGGAGAGCAGATGGTGAGGATAGAATGGTGGGACATGATAATATAAGTATATGATGCTTTCGGCAGCACATTATTAGAACGACAGATGATGATGAGACGGACATGGACTAGGAGGGAGGAAAATATTGAGAGAATGAGAGCAATCGTGATGGTGAGGGCTGGAGATGAAATGCAGGGTGGGAGATGAGAGCAACCATGGTGGTGTG
Organism: Panopea generosa; assembly: GCA_029582155.1. Classification (NCBI taxonomy): domain Eukaryota; kingdom Metazoa; phylum Mollusca; class Bivalvia; order Adapedonta; family Hiatellidae; genus Panopea; species Panopea generosa. The sequence continues at coordinate 67,435,607 of CM055900.1, forward strand.
GACGACAGATGAAAAACAGGGCGGGAGATTAGAGCAACCATGGTGGTGAGGGCGGGAGATGAAAAACAGGGCGGTAGATTAGAGCAACCATGGTGGTGAGGGCGGGAGATTAGAGCAACCATGGTGGTGAGGGCGGGTGATGAAAAGCAGGGCGTAAGGTGAAAAGCAGGGTGGGAGATGAAGGGAAGGACAGGAGTTAAGTTGGATGGCAGATGATCATGAGCAAGACTAAACATTAAGAAAGAGCACAAGGATGAACGGCTCGCTCGTAGGAGAGAGATACATTAACATTTGATGGTATTGAATATTAACGATGGTATAACAATGTCCTTTTTAGGGAAATAAGTGCGTGTCGGTACATGTTCAAGGTTACCCTGCCCCTCTTGCTGTCCTTGCTTATATACTAGCTTATAACCTCAAGTACAATTAAGGCTAGGATGTTGTTTACTTTGATTTTGAATATTTACTGCCACCAGACACATAACATTACGGCAATAAATACCAATGAATACGTGCATGTTGGACATCACACTTTATGGCAACAGCACAATACACATTTAACAAAGAAGAGAGACGCGTGGTCCAGTGGTAGAGCACCGAACTTATGATCGGAGGGTCGTGGGTTCGATCCTCCGCCACGGCTGTGTGGTGTCCTTGAGCAAGACACTTTATCCGCATATGCTTAGTATTGGTTCTATCCAGGAAGACTTCGAGCGTGATTTGTCTAAGTTGTAAGAACTTGTTTCACAATCGAAGTAACATAAATAAGTTTAAACTAAACAAAGAAAAGAGAAACGGTTTTAAATGTACCTACTTTATCTCAGATAGAAAGAAATACATTGTGTAGACCAAACATTATAAACTTTCAAAAAATATTTCAAAACAGTGATACGGACTTTATGATAAAGAAGATCCCAACTGTTGTAAATAAAATAAAATATTACTTTCCATGCATTATATTATACTGTTTGTGTTTTGAATTACAAAATTATAATTTAGTGACATGTAACTTCATATGTATAATGTTTGATATCTAGTCAATACATACTAGTCACTTCCTTAAGTTGGTATAACTAGTCAATATGCTTCTGTCCATGTTTGTATTATATACATGTAGTTCATTTCATGTTTATACATCTTTTGCTGTTTATGACTGATGCCCGTATTGGCCTAGTTGCTGAATAAAACTCGGTTACTATTGTAGATGAAATCGTCATCGTCATCAACATCACCACCATCATCATCAACAACATTTTAATCTATGTAGTAATTTGGAAAACACGTATCTGTTTTCCTATCAAGACTGTATTTATCTTTAAAATAGGATGGCCCATTTAATGTCCTGTTTTTAAATATATGCAATGGTAGAAGCTGTATATGTGTAGACGAAGTTATATGTGTAGGCGAAGTTATATGTGTAGGCTTACTGTACCCCTGCACTGTGCGAGAAAGAAACAGATTTATTAGTATAATGATTATACAGAGATAATTTTGTGAAATTTATAAACTGTTACATTATATATAACCTCGTAAAATCCTTATATGGCGATATACGACGTGTACCAATGGCGGATCTACTCTTAAATAAACGGCGCAACCCACCCCATCGCAACTCCGATATTTTATTAAAAATCCACTATATTTCTACTGAGAAACATGTGTGTCCGTTTAGCTTTTGTGTTAGGTCCCCCAAACTGAAATCATGGTTTCGCCCCTGTGTACAATGAATCACAATCGGTGATTCTTGATTGTGTCGGCTCATGAACCGATAAAATCATCACCAATGAGACAGATAAATGTCGTTTGCACCCTAGATATGCCTTGTGAGTGTCATTTCAGCTTATTAAACGCTCAGTCAGTGACTATTGAATTATGGCAGATTAATCATGTGTAATCATTTTGTTAAATTGTAGTTCACCAGTTTTCTTACACGGAGTCTTGTCTGCACAGCAGTAAATTTAGCTGTTATGTGTACGTCCAAAACCTCGGTCAGTTCAGCTCATAGCAGTCTGTAGAGCAAAGACAGTGCTTGTTCATTTACAGGCGCTATTTTGTGCAATGCCAAGACCCTGAGTGTACAAGATCTCTTGCAGAGCAAATGAGACAAACAGTAAATTAGTCATCCAACATGTATCACAAACATACACAAATATCAATCAAACAAACATATATATCCCAATCAAACACATGTCACCAAACAAACACATAGTATCCATACAAACACATTTCACTAAAACAGTACCACATATTTCCAAAATATATCCCCATCGTCCAAGCAACCGCATGCCACTCAAACAAACACATATTACATATCATTCACATATCGACCGAACATCCAAACATGTACAACATTTAAAAACATATCACCCAAACAAACACATATCACCCAAACAATTACATATCACTCAAACAAACAAATATCCCCCAAGTAAATATCTTACAGCGCCCAAATAAATACGTATCACGCAAACAAACACTTGCATTCAAACATATATCAATCAAACACACATATATCACCCAGACAAACACACATACATCACTAAAATACACACATATCATCCAAACAAACCTAAAAAGCACCGAAATAAAAAATATACCAAAATAAATACATCAACAAAATATGCACATATTACTCAAACATAAATATATCATCGAAACACACACATTATCCCGAAACACACACATATCGCCGAAACACACGCATATCATCGAAACATACACATATCGCAGAAACACATACATATCGCCAAAACACACACATATCGCCGAAACACACACATATCGCCGAAACACACACATATAGCCGAAACACACACACACACATGTCGTCAAAACATCCAAACAAACATATATCACCCAAACTAACACATACCATCAGAACATACATATGTCAACCCAACTAATCACCTACCCCACCCCATCTGCCAGAAATCATGTGTGTGATTAAAAGGCCTAGTTACAAAACATTCATTTGTGTGTCCATTAGAACCATTTATTTAAACTAATATTTCTTGGTTTACAAAACATAAATCTTTGTCAATTTCCTGCTATTCTAAATGATAGAGGAAGTGTGCGTTTGATGTAAAGTGCATTTACATAAACTAAGGTATGAATCAGTCATTGTTGCATATCGCATGTATCAATGAAGTACACAAATGAACTCGTGTGTACATGTAGTATTAAAATGTTTAATCTCCTCGAGATATGGCGTATAAATGGGGGCGGTCTTCTGTCAATGATATAAAATCTTTCTTTTCTAAAAAATAAAAAAAATAATAAAAATTAATATTGAGATATAATAAGATAAACGTGATCCAAATACGATGATTTGTGATATTTGATAATATGAAAGAAGAAAAACATATTTTTTAAGTTATTATCAAAAATAACTTACCAGTTCGTTGCAGTAGAATCATTGCGTACGTCACTGTATGCTTCTGCGATGGCGTCTTTATCTGCCATTTTTGCCATGGTTGATATTAAATATTCGTTAAATTCCTTAAACAGAAACGTATGGTCTAATCTGAACAACTGAACTCAACGCAGTCTATACGCCCTTTAAAAATAGTCTATCCTTTCACTTCCGTACTCGACACCGAGTCACACAACTGACGAGGGGTGACCAATAAGTTCGGCGTAATTGAGCAAGTTGAGGCTTATAGTATTCTATTCAATTTTGTTTTATTATTGCACTCATTTCAGATAGAAACTGGTCGACGTACTAGTCTTGGAGTACAGGTCAGAGCAAATTTGTTTTAAATCAAGGAATTAAAAACAAAAGAAACATTAACTTATTGAGATTTTAAGAACGCTTGCATATTCGCGCAAAACCTCGTGGAGTCTCGTTTTCAAGTAGCTAAACTTCCATTCGTCTTGGGAATACAAATCAAAATTGTTACTTTACACAATAAAATTATCTACAAAACGACGCCATTCCAAGCTTGTTCTGTTTAAAAATATGCTGCAATTAAAACAAGTGACACACGAGGTTCTGGATCACTGGCGACAACAGGAGGACAGATAAATATTTCAGAGTTGTTTTTTTTTTAAAAATGTTTTCCAAGTATACCTTTATGTAAATTAGTGATTCCTCTGGTGGCCGTTGATTTGACCCTTGGGACCCATCAACAAACCTTTAAGAGGATAACCTAAAAAACTACATGTAAAATACATAGTGTATATGGCTTTAACTTCAAAAGAAAAGATATTGGTGGAACCGATGGATGCTTTCCGAACAAAAGCTTGATTGAGTGGTAGCTGCAGTGTGTGTAAACTGAAGTTAAGAGAAAATTCCAAATCTCATTGGAGCCCCTATTGACGATCAAACAACGATTTAGTAATGGGCATAGAAAAAGGGACATTACTTCTGTGAAAAATAAATCGAAACAAAACATAATGCAATATGTACACCGCCACTTTTTTGGCAGTGATGCATCCTAGAAAACTCCATAAAATTCCAGCTAGAAGTTTAATAGAAATAGCGCGACATGTACTTGGTAAAGGACGGAATCAAAGGGACATAACCTTGTGAAAACAATCTTCCGAAACACAACAAATATACGTATTTGCACATGATAGTGATGCATCATAGCAAGTTTCGGCATAGAATTCCAACAAAAGGTTGCAGAGAAATAGGGCGGACAAGGATTTGGCAATGGATGGAATCAAAGGGCCATAATTCACCAACATCATCACTGAAACCGAAACACGGAGACAATATGCACCTCTTCACTTTGTTGTGATGCATCTTCGAAAGATTCATGAAATCCAAATAAAAGGTTGTAGAAAAAAAGTCCGGATTTAGGGGCGGACGGACAGACACACACCACACGCACGGACGAAGCGGCGACTATACTAGTCTGTTTTTTTTCTGATTTTTTCATCACTTTAAAAGTTTTGTAAAAATGGGGAGTTGTAGTGTGTCTACACGACAGAGTTACCCCAAATTTGATCACAGGGACTCAGCTTCAACAAAACTTTTTGAGGACCATCATACATTGCTTCATGCAGACACATTTAAACAATGTTATTAAGTCATTGCTACATGTAAAATTTATGCTACTTCAAACGACGTATTTTTTTAAGATTTTAAAATGTGCTTACACGCCACATGACAGGGTGCATTTGTGGTCGAATCTGACTGGAATTTGCTAGAGATCTAGTGTTTATATAACTACTGTGTAAATTTAATTAAGATGCAATGGAAATGGGAGGTGCGGGTGGCTGTGGTTAATATCGCGTCTAGACGAACATTTTAACTTTGTCTCTATTAAACTCAAGGTTAGACCGGTGTAAAACCTGGCAGTAGTGTTAAATTTAGGAATTTTAGAAAGAGTAGCTGGCGTAGCAAACGAACTTCGAACCGATTTTTATACCATTAAAAAGCTTAGAATATGTAGTTTCTGAAACTGGAAAGATAATTAAAATCCAGTATCAAATGTATGAGATACGGACAGTTGAAACGAGCACGTCATTGCGATTAAATTTACGCAATATTATCCGCTTGAAAAACCTGGCGGTACCCTTTAACTTTTTTTTATTTATTATAAGAATTCCATTTTTTTATATGTTTATGTAAGTAACATAATGTAGTTTTAGAAAAGCTAATGTAATTAAAAATCGATCAAAAGTTACAGAATATACACTCTTACAAAATACGTACTTAAAATGTAATATTTCGCATTAAATTTTGCTGGCGGAAAAACCTGGCGGTATCCTTTAAAATCTTTATTTATTATTTGATTTTGCTTTACATGATTGTCATGCTGAAGCTCTGTAGTTTTCTGTGATATAAAGAAAATTAAAATGGGATAAGAAATAAAGAAGTTATAAAGAGCTGAACTTGAGCAATTATTTTACAACAAAAATGTGTTAAATCTTTGATTGTAAATATACGGAAAATGCCGACTGATTGATTTAGAGGCAGTGTATATTGAAATGTCACTGGCCGAAATGTTAAAAACTAAAAAAGAACAAATAGAGACAATGAAGAAATCAATAAGTGAAAACCAGAGACATAATACATAACACATGTATATTGTCTCTGCGTATTATGTCTCTGGGTTAACTGAACGTCTGATAACTCTCGATGGCATATAATGATGCTATATAATATATTCACACAAGCAAAGCTATGGCCAATATCTTCCACCTATGAATAAGTGGAGAAGTAGCCAATGACTTGCAGAGATATGTGTGTCTTGTGTTAAAAATCGCAAAACCCTTACAAAGAAACGCAATATTTTTTTTAGATATTGTTTCGCATAAGCCCACGTTTTTCCATCCAAATTTGTGTAATTATCAGCACTAGAAGAAAACTGCATAGTAGAACTACGCAACCACATGCCAAATGTGACTGCCTACTGTCCAAAAACAGAGCTAAAGCCAAAAAAATTAAGTTATTGTAGACTTTAAGTTAATGTAATTAGAGGTTAAGCTTATCCCGAAAACAGCAACACCGTTTTTCTAGAAGTTCGAAGAAAACGAGTCCGAGTTAATTATCTGTGCAGACCAAGACCAAGGTGGCTGGTTGGGATTCAAACTTACAATTCCTGGATTAGCGGACAGAAGCGTTACTATGCTAGCCAATTTTCCAAGGCCTTATATTTTTTTAAAATCATTTATAATTTTTTCTATATAACTCCGGTAAACGTGTAGTCAACATATGCACTTACTTGGTAAAGCGCCATAAACTATTACCGTATGATTACCGTATGTATGTTAAATGTTAAGCCTTAGTGTGGTCATGATAGTTTTCTGAAATTTAAACGAGTTAACATAAAAACGATACTAGCTCAAGGGCCATGTAGGATTCATTCTGAAATAATATGACGAATGCTGCATTCGGGGTTTTAAAAACAACATTTGTCCTCCGTTTTCTTACTAGGCTCAAGCTAAGGAATAGTTTGGTTATGTCATTTCAGGTGCCCCGACATCTCGTCTGACTATCAATCCAGGGGTCGCCAGTTCGTATCTCAGCTTGGCCAGTCTCCACGACCATCAATATACAAAATTGTGTCTCATTGTTATTCACCTCTCCCCACTGATTCAAGTGGGGAAGTTATCAATTACTCACTGAGATTAACTTTCCAAGATCCCAGTTAAGAGTGATTAGTTCAATGCTCATCTGTTACCCTTCGGTGGCATTAAATGAAACTTACTGATCAAACAAACGATCTCGTGGATAGTTGCTGAGCTTACGTTAACATTTTCCCCATACAATCCTATATAAAACAGTGACCCCCTATACAATCCTATATAAAACAGTGACCCACTATACAATCCTATATAAAACTGTGACCCACTATACAATCCTATATAAAACAGTGACCCCCCTATACAATCCTATATAAAACAGTGACCCCTATACAATCCTATATAAAACAGTGACCCCCTATACAATCCTATATGAAACAGTGACCCCCTATACAATCCTATAAGAAACAGTGACCCCCTTTACAATCCTATATAAAACAGTGACCCCAATCCAAATTTATTTATTTCAACATATAAACTACAGTTTAAGATGTCTATAAACATTATGCACATTTAAACATCAACACTATATAGATTTATATGTGTTACATATTTACATGTGTATGCATTATCTCAATTGTTATTAACAAATATGATATTCAGTAAATATGATAAGCCAATTTTAATGACTTTTAATTGGATTTAACAACATTTTTAGCAAATGTTCGATTATATATGGAATATCCAGTCAGTTTATTGGTGGAGGAAGACCTCAGAACAAATCCGAGTAGAACTAAACTTTCTCACATAAAACGTTTGGAATGAATGGGACTCGAACCTTCAACTTTAGCAGTGAGACAGATGTAAGTGGTCATGAAATGGAACCTTAAACCACCCGGCCAAATAAAACCCATTAATGATTTTTAAGCCGATTGGAGGATAATTTTTTAATCAGTGTATGTAATCAGCAGTCACCCATCTAATCAATTCATGTGGTGTTCATTGTTACATCACGTCAGCACATTCATATCTCGCAAGAGGTAGAGCAGGGCCCGTGTTGCTCTACTGGTATGTTACTGGTAAAATTGTAAGAACAAAAACAGTACTTTATCAATTAATTGCGCTGACAACAAAAATTTAATTGACTAATTGACAAACAGACGGACACCTCGCCAAGACAAAGCCCTACAGGCTCTCAGCAAGTAGAAATGAAAATCACTGCACAGTTGGCAAACTTGTGTAGACGCGCTAAAATGTAAAATGGGATCATACTTGTACCATCTATATCAGAAAGAGATAAAAAAATCTCACAGTATTCAACATCAAACCATTGTTAATTATTTTAACAATATACAATATAACAGTAAGGAACCTGATAAAATCCATGAATAATAATTCACAAAAATAATAACAAACTGAGTGACCATATAATGACATATAGGTACAAACCATCTTAGTCATATTAAAAACACCTGGAAATCATCCAAGCCTGTTGTTTTGTTTGGACTTTGGTTTATAGTAAAAATTATAAATTAATCTAGAGTCTATTAAACTCTATCTATGTATCACAAGAGGCCTAAATCGCTCATCTCATTTCACATGTCAAATTTTGGCTATGAATGGGGTTGGACACATTTCAGGTTATATACAACATATCCAGTTTATTGGTGGCGAAAGACCTTACAATGAATCCGAGTAGAATCACCATCCTTCCGCAGGTAACTGGCAAACTGTCTTACATAAAGTTTTTGGGGCAAGTGGGACTTGAACCTACGACCTTAAAGATGAGAGGAAAGTGATTTTGAGATAGAACCTTAGACCACAGAGGACCCTCTAAGCATATGATGAGCTTATATATAAGAAAAATCTCTTATCCTAAAGCGGTTAACTTTAATTATAATATTAATGACATTAATTAAGGAAAGTGATCAAACCTGGACCGATTTTGCTTTGATGTCAATAAAAACCCAGGTCCAATTTGCATATTGGAATTTTAGAAGTCCAGCCATAACCATCTCAAGAGTTCCCTTAATGGGTCCCAAATGAAGCCGAGCTTCTCCATTTGAGATTCATATTCATCAGGAACTTGTATAGACTTTATATAATTCCTTGTAATCATACAGACCAATATGAACACATTTAGTTAATCAATTCTTGAAAAGATTTTTTTTAAATTCACAATTCAAAGAACGGTGTCAATTATTAGGACTAAGAAATTCTCCAGATATCAAAATTATTAAAATAATTCCTAACATAGGTGACAGAAAGAGAATTTACTGTTTTTTTCCTATAAGTTCTACATAGAAATGCTGGGGGTCCTCTTATACCCTATGCCTATTTAACTAATTTATTTGAACAAACTTGATACTTCTATTTACAGAGATCTTTTATACCAAATATGAATAAATTTGGTTGGTTGATCTTGAGAAAAAGATTTCTGAAAATTCACAATTTCATTCCTTTCTGGGCCCAGGCGGACTCCTTATGGTCATTAAATCTGTAAAGGATCTGACTCAAATATCATGACTCAACAATCTTCCAAATGTCAAGATGATTAAATTAATTCCTTAAACAGATGATAAGAGATAATTTCATGTTTTCCCATAGAACTCCCATGTAAAACTCAAAGTCCCATTACATTACATTTGACCTTAGCCTATTCATTTTAACAGCTCCCCTCCCCCACCCCCGAGACCCTTTAAAAATGAACAAATGTGGGTCATCAATTCTTGAGAAGAAGGAATTTGAAATTTCACAATTCTATCCCTTTTTGTGTTAAGGAACACAAATGTATTGTTCTGAATGAAAAGACACACTGACCGGTATTTATATATTTTAATTTTTCATAAAAAGTATAAATCAAGGTAAATTACATAATATTACCAAGGATGCAACTATTACAGATACTTAAATGAATTCAATGTCAAGTTCTTTTAAAGATGAAAGAAAATATATTCAACTACACATTTGTTTTTCAATTTTATTCAAATGCATGTACATTTGTTTATAGTTTTGAAATACATCTAAATGTAGTTACTTCTGACCGAATTTTTTTTCTTCACATTTTCTGGTGTATTAAAATAATCATACAATTATAAATTTGAGAGGCATCGGGTTGACCGTGGGATCAAACACCCCACCTCTGGTGTGAGCGGCCAACATTATCCACTACACTCCCGTCTGTCTTAATTATTATTTATCAATCTTTAATGAAGGTAACACTATTTCAACTATCACATATAGCAGTTTGTTTAAAGACAACTTCTGCTTCACCACTTGTCTTTGATAGAAAATTCTACTGACTCTTTTCTAGAAAAAAAACAATATCACAGTAGTGACTTTTATGCTTATTAAATATTTTCATTACCAGCCAAAAACTGATACAAATTACATATACATGTGATAAATGTTAAATTACAACAAATGAAGTACAAAATTTATATCTCTATATTAAACACAAAATTAGTTTCCTTAGACTACAAGTCTCATTCTCCATACACTGCGGGCTAGATATAGCGTGGTCCGGTGCATAAAAAACTCATTATAATGCTTTTTTTTATGGTTCCTAAACTCCTGATACATGATAAAATCTTGTCATATCAATTGATGAAATGATTGGAAAATCTAAATTAAAGCATGATTTAATTCGTGCATCAATCAGTTTAGTTTATACCAATTTATTTTAGCTCGATTGCGATAAAAGCTCATAGCTGATATGAACCGCTCTCGAGTCTGCTTCCTGGGTAAAACCAGTACTGAGTGTTGTTTTATGAGAGGCATCGGGTTGACAGGGGGATCAAACCCGCAACCTCTGGCGTGAGTGGCCAACAGTCTATCCATCAATAACATCTAATTATTCGAAACTGACTTAATAATAACTACTTATAGTTATACACAATATCACTTTTAATTGATTTACACCGACAAAAAATGGTCCATCTTGTTTATCACCAGATGTGATATTGCCAGTGGGGAGGAGGTCTAAAAACAGACTTCTCGCTAGGTGGCATTCATTATATAGAATCACGTGTCAATTAGGTGATGTAAAGCGCATAAAGATGGCCGACAAAGAATGCTTTTGTTTCAAATCAAAGGTATTTTTGTCCAAATTATCTGTATATAAGATAGAAAAATATAACAACAAAATAGAAATAATGTAAGAAATAAATTTACAATAAGTAACACTATATATTGAAAATAACAGAAAGAAAGAAGTCGAACAGATGATATCTCATTCCATATTTGGGACTTTCATAGCCGCAATATTTATATTTAATAGAGGTTCTGTCTGTATGGTGTTCAGATTCCTTGGCTCCCAGAAACTGTATAATATCAGAACCGCAGTATACTTTAAATGATATCTACACTAATTAAACTTAAATAACTTCATGCCTTCCGAAGTAAATAATCATTATTTCAACATAGCTGCTGTTTCTTTCAATCTGATTAAGTTTTTGTTGAAATATAAATTCTAATAAACATTTACTGTTTGACTTGAGTATTTCTACCCACGATTGTTATCATCACCCACACCCACACCCACCCACACCCACACACACACCCACACCGAGTATATCAGTGCTGAATGACAGAACTGGTAAGTTGTAACTGACAAGTCCAACTGTATATTTTAGCTTTCATTTTATCTATAGTCTACAACATGTTTTCAGATTGAACTTAAGTGTAAAGATTATAATCTATTAATTGTTTGCTGTGTCTAATCAGGTTGTAATTTTAAGTGCGAATGTGCGAACATCTACTTCTGTTATAGAACATCTCCTCGGATCATTTACTCGGACTGTAGTTTGACCTTTTTAGGCGACTCTGCATTATCTTCTACCTCCATTTGTTCAGACAAAGAAATAACAGGAGCTATTGACTGAAGAAGCTTACTGGAAGACTTCTGTCCAAATAAAGTATTCAGAAGGGCAGGTCCATAACCTGTGGCTCTGTCACCCTGAAAGTTGTAAACATGTCACATGACATACCAGCATTTCATTTCTTGCAATAAACCAATTAATTGTTTGAACTAAATTCAATGAAATATATCTAAGTCATATGTACAAAACATGTATACAAGAAAAAAGAACAATGGATCATAAAAAACAGGCATGTTTAAATCTTCAAATTGGAAAGAAATATAATAAAACCTGTGTTTGTGGTCACCTCTGTTAAGCAACAACTTGTCTTAAACAGTCACATTTACTTTTTTTATCAGTTTACTTTTAATCAACCTGTATTAAGCAACCATCTGCCTTAATGGTTGACTTTTATTCTTCCCCTTTATTGGCTGCTTAATACAGGTTTTACTGTCACCATAGCAGGAATGGAGTGAATACATACAGAAAATATGAGTTCCGATATCATTACTCGATAGTATTACTTGATGAACACCAAATAACGACAGGCAATAAATTAAGAGAGCTTTTGTTGGGTGTCTTATTAAGGAATGAAATTACATTTTATAATAAATTATGTTTAATAATCAATACCCAATTCAATTTAAACATAATACTGACCACAGTTGCTGGCAAAGCCATGTCTACATGAAGCCAGATCCCAGGCCAATCAAAGCCAATATGTGTTCCGATAAATAGCCCTGCGCACGACACTTGAGCATTACTACGATCCTAATTTAATAAATAAATACATACATGTAAACATATCAACATCACCATGACGGTATACGCATTCTTACAATTAATAGATATCAATAACAAATTATAAATAAAAACGGGGAGATAATTCTGTCATTATTCAAAATAGAATTATGGTTCTAAGCCCTCTATCCATGTTCCAAGTCAAATTGGATTTCTTTTCATATTTTTGATGAAATTCTCTAGATAAAGCCATTATAAATTAATTGCTAGATTATCATCTAAATTTTCTTAAAAACAGGGAGGGCGAAAGGATTTTTTTATGACAATAAAAAGGGTCGGGCAGCATGAAAATTAGGGGGGCAGGCGAGGATGATAATGAAGTAATTGATTTATCATGGTGTAAGCAAAAATAACCAAAATTAAAGAGAAAGGGTGCTCTACACTTCAAACAATTACCATCAGTCAATGTACTAAGTGTTGTTAGTTGTTTTTCAATACATTTATAGTTATCTTTAAGAAACATATTTAGACAAACACATGCACACATGAACAAAGCAGCAGCAATTTGCTCACACTTTGGGAAGCATAATAAATCTTGATTCCACAACACACAAGCCTGGTTGGGATCAATATGAAATCTGCTAATTCCAGAGACATTTTATGTACCTCTAGACTGTGAAAAATATCCCTGATTCAAAATCAACAGATAGTCTTGAATTTTTCAAAACAAGTGTCCAAAATGCAACTAAAATAAAGAATTATGTCCATCTATGTATAAGTGGCACTCTACCTTATTTCATTCTTCATGTATGTATTTTACTGCATATAGGTTTCACTAACAAAAACTTGGTATATAAATTTTTTGTTTTCCCTCATATATATACATTAATTTAGTTTCATAGGTGATCAACAACAACTAGCACCAGAATGGTGTGTAATTTCTACTCCAGAGTCATTAATACCGCTATAAATGTATTATAGTCAAGCAAAAAAAATACACTCACTGCAACAGAATTTTTCATATCGGCCACCGAGCTGTTAAATTCAGGAAAATGTAACTCTGGAGAGTATGGCACTGGATGGACAAGGTCGCCACTGTTTTGTCCGGCTTTTACGCAGGCCAACTCCCAATCTTCACTATTGGTCAATATTCCTGCATGGTACTTTCCTGATAGAAAAATGAAGACGTTCATGATTTAAAAAGTTTATTAATATGAAATATTTGAATAACCAAGATAATCAGCCAATTACTAATATCTACAGGCTTTAATAAAAAGGAAATCTTACATGAGTGCTTGTTTATTAGAGAATTTATTAAACAAGTTGATAAAAATATATTATGCGAGACTTTGCATCATATCATTTTTGCCAACGAGTTTTAATAAATTCAATAAATGAATGTATGATTTTTTTCATCATATAACTCAGGAAAATGATACGTTATCAATTCATTTTTCAGGTCTCTTCTATAAATAATGAAGAACAACTGTGCATAATAGTTTCTGTCAGTCATTGTAAGACTCAACATAAAAAAGTATCTCAGTATTTTATATATGAGAGCCAAGTTGTACTGAAAACGCCAAGTGACGTCTCAGAAGTGAGATTACATCAGGTTAATATCCAAAATATGTCATGGGTTTATCACACACTTGTACCGAAAATTATGTGATAAATAATAATGTATATTAATTTTAAAGGTCATCCATGGCCAAATGATCAAAGACAATGTGTCTCAAATTCTCTTTCTTCTCACTGCTGTGGTTGTTTGTTAATAAAATATTATAAAGAATTTGTAAAACATTAAATACAAAGGTTTGTGAGTTACTTATGAAAGGATACTGTTCTACTCCTCAGATGCATACTGTGCCTGTCAGACACATGCTGTCAGAGGTAACCATTCACAAATGAAATTGTATGTCGTATACAACCTGTTACCTATAACATGCTAAATATGGCCTTATATCAACTGAATCCTATTTTTATTCCATGGAAGAGCATGTACTTTGCAAACATAAAAGTGAATGCCAGTTCACAGCTTTGACATGGTTTTACAACAGAAATATTGTTAAAGTTGTTCTTTTAGACAAGATTTTCTACATCATTCATCTTCTGAATGGACTGAAAAGAGCACATACTTCATTTAAAGTGTCATGTCCGTCATGATAGGAAAAAAACATATGCATATTTAAACTAGACCTATCATTCAAGGCTATTGATACCCCCACTTTAACCAAGTCAGCAATAAAAGGGCAGGGACAGGGCCCACTGTCAAATATCACATGTACTTACTGTTTACGTTTGTTGGAGTGTTGGCAATAATCTAATGTTATATATTTGTTTGAATATCAAGCATCATTTATGTCATCAAGGGCTAACAGACAAATCAGTTAACACTCTTTCCTGGGATCCTGGAAGGTAAATCTATCTCCACAAGCAATTGAAAACTTTCCAGTTGGAATCAGTGGTGAGAAATGAGCGACAATGAAATGTTGTATACTAGTACTTGTATTATCAATCATCATGAGATTGTCTGGGAGAGGATACAAGCTCACAACCCCAGGATTGACAGTAAGATGTGCTCTTATGTTATACAATAAGTAGCAATATCACAGTACAGTTTGTTGGCCAACTGTCAAACTGTGAACAAAATTAACAAAGATTTACAAAGAGGATAATTCACAGAGATATTTCAATAGAAAAGCATAGATACGGAAAAGATGGACAGTATGGGGAGGGGATATTTTGACCATGATGATGAATATCAATAACCCTAACATTCTGTACATTACATTAATAAGATAGTCACTAAGAAACCCACATAATTGACATGGACTAGGGACTGATTTAAGCTCTGAGCTTAAGTCTCATAAAGACTTAGTAAATTAGTATACCAGTAAACCGAATACCACATAATTCTTATTTCTAGAGCTCAGTGTTACAGAACAGTTGAGTTGCCAAGTCATTGCCATAGCACAGCAGGTTATATAAATTCCCAAAATGCAGACTTAGATGCATGTCTATGAAGCCAATTAAATAAAAACATTTCTGCTACTAACTCATCAATCGGACCTAGCTTGGCTCGAACACACAATCTCAGTAGTGGGAGGCAAACCACTTAGAGATGGCTCCAGACTGATTAATAAAACAAAAGCTTGGACTATAACCAAGAGGTCAAATATAAAACCATGGTACCTGTTGCTATACCCTGAGCACCAGTCAGCGTTGCCATGTCTACAATAACATCTGCCTTCAAGTCCTTTAGTGCGTAGGCTACCTGAAATTAATGTATATGTTATCAGATACCGAAGTGTGGACAGTATGCCTCACAGGCAGCTACAATGTCTGAAGAGATTTCGACCCATCTTTGGGAGATACTCAGGCGAAAGTCAGAAAGCTTGTGAAAGCAAGCATGTCTGTGAATTCCCAGCTTACATACGGATACCTTAAAACTCATTTACCAAATTCTGTAAAGAATATCATCTTGATGCTGTTTGACTGTTCTTGTCTTTTTGTTTTCAGAAAGGATATTCTCCTGCCGCTTTATATATATATATATGTTCAGCAAGAGTCTAATGACACTATCTCTATACTTACCTGAACATCAAAGATAAATCAGTCTGGCAAGCCTGTAAAACTAAGAATTCATGCCTCTAGTAATGCTAACTATTGCTGTTTGAAGACTGTTCAGAGTTTTTTTAACAGTAACACCTGCATTCCAAGGCTATTTCTTGTGCCATAATACCAAATCCCCACTGACACAATAGCAATTTTCATCTGTATTGTCTATGTAAGTCTATGAACCAGTTAGGGATTTCTAGTCGTAATTACAAAGCTAATTCATTCAGAATAGTATGGGCTACAGATTTGACATTACATGGGATCCTGTCTAAGATATTAAAACAAGAGGCATAGAGGGCCTCTACTGACTCATAGTGGCCATAGGAATTTTTGAAATTCCACAATATTTACCCTCTTTTGGGGTCGTCTTAACAGCTTATGGATAAATACCCCCACCAAACCCATACTGAACAAAAACTTAATTGCTATGAAAAGGACATACTTTATATTCTCATAACATTCATCTGTAAGAAAAATATAGTTCCCCGTACAGAACCCTTATACAACCCAGCCCCTTAATTTGTCAGAACTTCAATCACCCACTCTAAGCAAAATGATTCAAATTTTAAAAAGAAGTTTTTTTGTACACATGGATGCAAAATGAAAAACTTCAGTTTTTCCTATAATATTCCTATGTAAAAGTCACATTAAAAGGTCCCAATATATCCTAGCCCCTTGATATGCAAAATCTTAAATCCTTGCCGATGTAAGGATAATTTATATCAAATATGAACTAATATATATATATATAGTTTGACTGAATGGTTATTGAGAGAAAATTTCTGAAAATTCCCAATTTTAACCTTATCGCCCCATCCACCCCCTGGCCCCTTATGGAAATTCAATCCTCTTTATTGAACAAAATCTTATTAATTGTTACTAGACAATGCTTTAGATCTCAAATTGAACAACATATTTACCCAAATGGACAAAAAAATGAGAATTTTCCATTTTCCCATAGTATTTCTATGTAAAACTCAAACACCCCTTACAGGGCCTCTATACACCTCAATGTCCCTTAATTTGTACAAACTTTAAACCTATAATCATTGGGATAATCCATATCAAATATGAACATATTTGACTGACCAGTTGTTGAGAAGAAGATTTTTGAAAATTTTCTATTTTAACCTTTTTTTACCCATCCTTGCCCCTAATGAAAAGTCACCTCTCCTTATTAAGCCAAATCTTATTTCCTATGACTAGATGATACTTCAGAAATCAAACTGAATAATAATTTTGCCTAATTAGATGAAAAAAAGGAGAATTTTCTGTTTTCCCATAATATCTGTATGCAAAATTCATTTATCTGATTTAGATCAACCAAACAGATTATGTTACAGCCTTATAACCCCATCCATTTCTATATATAGATACAAGCTGCTTGAATAAAACATTACATTATGTTTGTAAATCAATCTAAGAGTCGTCATAACTGCTGGTCACCATGCTGGTCAACTTTAAATGAGGCAGCCAGTAACAAACTGGTAACAAGACCTTTAACAATTAAAGATATAACTTATATTTCTAACTGCAATTAAAGTTAATTACAACTTAATATTTGCAAACTGTCTCTCCGTGGGCTTGAGTCAGGATTGACCAACTGTCTATGTATCATTGTAGGAAGCTGTCCTAAGATATACAATCTATGCTTTCCAACTATTAAAAGTGACAAAATACACACCAGGAACTTAATAATCAGTCCTCGTACATGTACATTGAGACTGATGGACTGATAGAGTGAAGTGTCCTCAAGTACTTCTATTAACATATCACAAGTCTTCCAAAATCTTGCAAATAAAATGTGTACGGGAATTTACAAAATATGAAATCTTGAGTTAAATCGGTGTGACTTTTGAAAGGATGACATGGGCTGTAAAGTTGAATGTAAGTGATCAAGATGATAAAACAACATGCATAAATACATTTCATGAATAAGAAAATGACTAAACCATACAATTACAAAACTTCCCGGATTAAAAGTTATACAGTCAAGTAAATTTGTAATTTCGTCCATAAGGCCATTATAAATTAAATGCTAGATTATCATCCAAATTTTTCATAAAAACGAGGAGGGCGGGAGGATCTCATTTTGTATTTTTTATTTATATTTTTATGTTTTTTTTATGTTTTTTTAATTATTTTTTTTTTTATGAAAATAAAAAGTGTCGGGTGGCTTGAAAGTTAGGGGTCAGGGATGAAAATCTAGCAATTAATTTATAATGGCCTAAATATATCATTAAGATAAAATCAATTGGTAAATTTCTAGAAGAGGCTCAAACAGCAACAAGCAAATAAAACTAAACTTCCCTCTTGGTTAATTCACATCAAGGAGAGCAAAATTTGTTCTAAAAGTTTGTTTATTCGATAAACTTGTTAATGCATAACTTTTTCAGCTTCATAAGAGGGCTTTGCTGAGACAGATCTTCTGATACAGAACTTATGTCAAGTACAAAAATTATAACATTGCACTCACAGTAACATAAGAACATACATGTAAACTTTAAATACATCTAAATCAACAGTTCAAAATCATTGTTCCTGGTGCTCTTATTTGTAAGAATACTTACTCCGTCTCCCAAAACCAGTCGTCCCTCAGCGTCAGTGTTGTTAATCTCCACTGTCCTATAAGTAAACATTTTAAATTACTAGATTACTAAATTTATTTTAGACCTATAAGTCACAGAGGACACAGAACCTTGTGGACACCAGGTAAGTGAGCTTTAAACAGAATCGGTGCTTTTACTCACTTTTTGAGGTTGAAACTGGGCCCCAAGCCCCTTGCCCAAATGTATGTTTTTTCTCCTAATGTAAGAAAAAAAACAACATAAAATTTAAAAAAAAGATTTTCACAGTATATTTTTAACGGGATTAAACAACAGTTTAACAATTTAAAACAATGAAAAACAGGGGTATTGACAGGTAAACTGTTTTAAATATACATACTTATTTTTTTATTTTTGAGCGATTTTTCACCCATTTTCATCGTAACGATGCTATTTTGGTCTATTGAATGGATCGGCGCCAATTCCCTCACCAATTCCACCCCCCCCCCCAAAAAAAACAACACTGAGTACCAGACCAATCAATCATAGAGGACCCAAAACAGAATAGGAACATATTTTAATAGAACTTACATATATGTCATTAAACAAATACAGCATATGTACCTGTATGACAGCGAATATATACATGTATATAATTAAACATATGGAACATAAGGTATTACAATGAATACATATATGTGTTTTCGAGACCACTTTTATTATACAGAGATATAACATTATCAAGCAAATTCTGTAAAATTATGTTCCCCACCTTTTTCAAAAGATTTGATTCAGGCATTCTTAAGTTATTGCATGGAAACCCCAAAAAGTATGATTTTTCACAAATTAAAGGGGCATAACTGTAGGAAGACAAATGCTACAACCCCTAAAATCGAACTTTGCCTGTGTTTTATCATTAAAAATACTGTATTAAAATTTCAAAAGATTTGATTTGAGCATTCTTAAGTTATTGCACGGAAACCCTAAAAAGTGTGACACACAAACGGAAATTACAATTTTTAACAAATTAAAGGGGCACAACTCTACAATGCCATTAGTCACAACCCAAACTTAGCCTGTGTTTTGTCATTATAAACATTGTATAAAAATTTCAAACGATTTGATTACAGCATTCTTAATTTATTGAACGAAAACTAAAAGTGAGATGATTTTTCCCAAATTGAAGGGGCATAACTCTACAACGTCAAAAGTCACAACCCCAAAAACCAAACTTAGCCTGTATTTTGTCATTATAAACGTTTTATAAAAATTTCAAAAGATTTGATTCAGGTATTCTTACATTATTGCACGTAAACCAAAAGTGTGATGGACAGATGGACAGACAGACACACAGACAGACCCAAATTAGTTTTCCCGCTTTTCACAAAGCGTGCGAACAAAAAAGCCATTTATCTTATTTCCTATTGAATGGATTCAGTGTAAGCCAAGCTGCAGTAGGAAGCCACTAGTACTTAGAGGTCACTTTTGCTACTTCCCTTTTAAAGTGGCTACTTAAGTGTGGAGTAGCTACAGGATACATGCTTGTCAAATATTTATACAGGAGTGAATTGAAATGCTAGTATATACACTTCATTTACTCTCACTCAGCTGCAATCATTTGTAAACAAAGGAGGCCCTGGACCAGCCTACTAGCAACTCACAATCAGATGTTGGCTGTCAGTGCATTCTCATCAACACCCCTTGTAATGATATTGGAATGGCCCAAACACAAGGGTGAAAGAGGCTATTATAGCAGTTTACAAAGAAAATATGGTTGCAAATACATGTCAAGAGGAACTGAAGTGTAGACATATACAATCTTTACATTACCGCTGATTCAGCCTAACCTAGCCTAGAAACTTTAACCATAGATATGTACATTTAGATGTGTAGATATACATACTTACTCTGTGTACATTTAGATGTATAGATACAGATACTTTCCCTAAGTACATTTAGATGTGAAGATATACATACTTTCCCTCAGTACATTTAGATGTGTAGATATACATACTTTCTCTGTGTACATTTAGATGTGTAGATATACATACTTTCTCTGTGTACATTTAGATGTTTAGATATACATACTTTCTCTGTGTACATTTAGATGTGTAGATATACATACTTTCTCTGTGCACATTTAGATGTGTTGATACACATACTTTCCCCTAAGTACATTTAGATATGTAGATATACATACTTTCCCTAAGTATATTTAGATGTGTAGATATAAATACTTTCTCTGTGTACAATTAAATGTGTAGATACATATACTTTCCCTAAGTACATTTATATGTGTAGATATACATACTTTCTCTGTGTACAATTAGATGTGTAGAAACACATACTTTCCCTAAGTACATTTATATGTGAAGATATACATACTTTCCCTAAGTACATTTAGATGTGTAAATATACATACTCTCCCTAAGTTCATTTAGATGTGTAAATATACATATTCTCCCTAAGTACATTTGGATGTGTAAATATACATACTCTCCCTAAGTACATTTAGATGTGTTAATATACATACTCTCCCTAAGTACATTTAGATGTGTTAATATACATACTCTCCCTAAGTACATTTAGATGTGTAAATATACATACTCTCCCTAAGTACATTTAGATGTGTAAGTATACATATTTTCCAGTGTGCAATTAGATGAAAAGATATACATACTTTCCAGAGTACATTGTAAGAATGTCATCTGGTCTAAATGATTTTGGTCCAACAGCATTCTCCGCTAGGCAGAACACAGCATGTAAGTTCTCTGTAAATCCCTAAAATGGATCACATTTCAGAAGTTAAAACATAATTATATGTGTATTTAAAGTGAATATATCATTATTTTTAAAAAATTTAAAACTGGCTAAAACATTTTTTCCAATACAAAATACCTATATATACTCACCGACATCGTATTTCCAAAAGGATAAATATTTAAACATGTCAAAATAATATATTAACAAGAAATGTCACTGATAAGTGGCACATAACCCTCAAATGGTCTGTGAAAATAACAATATATTTTGTAATAGGTAGTGATGTATCCATGAATATCAAGAGTCATGGACTGACATTTCAGACTAGACATGCAATTTCATGGGGTTTTTTTTACATTAAAGTATGACCTTGACCTTTCTGTAACCTTGACCTTGACATCTGATGTAAAGGTCTTGGTATTTCTACAGGTAAATGCAAGTGACACATCATTATGACACGCTGATCACTTATGTCAAGCTATTTTGAAATCCCTCCATGTAAAACAAAGTAACAGACCAGACTTGAAATATTGAACAAACTGAAAGAGTGACCATGAACTTTGAGGTTAGGTTTTGGGTCTTAACATGACACTTCGTCATGTCAAGTTGATCAATTGATAAATTAAGACAAGTGTTTTTGAAACCCATTCATGTATGATATAGTTACAGACTGAACCTGAAATCTCAAACAGACTCAAAGTGAAGTCGAACAAGCTCAAAGTGTGACCTTGACCTATAAGTACGGGTCTTGGTCTTATATGCCACACATTGTCATGTAATCTTGATCAAATGAGCCAAGTTAAAGACCAAGTTTCACAAAATGTCAAACAAATTGAAAGTGTGACCTTGACCTTTGAGGAAAGGTTCTGGGTCTTACGCGCAACTCTTCATCTTTTCATGTTGATCAACTGAGACAAGTGATTTTTTAAATTTATCCACAGGTGGTGAAGTTTTAGACCAGACATGAAATCTCAAACAGACTGAAAGTGTTGTTAAACAGTTAAATTGTGACCTTGACCTTTAAAGTGGGAGTCTGGGTTTATGCGCAACACATCGTCATGTTATGTAGATCATTTGTAGCAAGTATTTATAAAATCTATCTATGCATGACAAAATTACAGGCCGGACAGCAAATCTTACACAGAGCCAAAGTGTTGTCAAACAAACTCGAAGTGTGACATTTACCTTTGAGGTATGGGTGTGGGATTTACTCGCAACACATCGTCATGTTATGTTGATCATTTGTAGAATGTATTAACAAAATCCATCTATGCATGACAAAGTTACAGGCCAGACACGAAATACCGGACGGGGATTTCGTTTCAAGTTACCACTCCGTTTTAAATAGCGATTTTGTCACATTTTCGTATATTTAACAGACGATCAGTTAACCTAACCACTGTTTCCTGCTATCCTGAAAGGTAAACAAGTACTTGGGCACACCCCATCTCCGCAAGTAACTGATAACTTTCCAACATGAATCAGCAGTGAGAGACAAATGATAATGAGAAACAATGTCGTATATCAATCATCATGGAGACTGTTGCCAGGTGGGGATTTGAACTCATGACTTCTGGATTGATAGTAAAACCCATTCCCGACTGAGTTAATTGGGCCCGGCTGACGAGGGTTTGAAAATGTAAACCATGCATGTGAAACTAATCAGCCTAGTTTCACTAGTAATGCATTTTAAATGCAGACTAGGCACTCAACTAAAACATCTAAAAACTAATAAACCATACCGTTTTAACAGCGTGGTAAAATGCCCCAAGCATAGCTGCAGCTCCGCCACAGTCTGTTTTCATGCCACACATTCCAACCTGTTACAATATATATGAGAAGAGTTAATGCTACCTACCATTTTTGCTGCGAGATAAAACGCCCCAAGCATACCAGCTGCACCGCCACAATCATGTTTCATTCCACACATACCCACCTATAATGAAGGAATGAGTGATGTGGGGGACATACCAACATAAAAATGTATATGACATGAACATGAAAGAACATTCTAGGCTCACTTCTATTGAAAACAAAAGCCAATTTACTAATCAGTGTTGTGTTTTTTTCAACACAAATATTCGGCAAAATTCAGCACCATTCCTCCCTCGAAATAGTATGTTTTTTTTCCCCCTAATGTCAGAAAAATTCCCCTAAAATAAAAATATGGTTTAATGCTTTTACAGTTCAAAACAATGAAGAACAGGGATGTTGACCAGATGGCTGTTTTAAAAGTAGATACTTACGATTTCTTTTGTTTTTTATTTCATTTTACCACCTATTAAAATTTTCCCCAAACTCCAATTTATGCTTATTTTCCCCCCCTTCAAAAGGCACCAACCCCCTCCCCCTAAAAGTAAAAAAAAACACTGCTAATATACAGTAAAAATGAAGTAAAAATCAACATATTCAAAAATAAAGTTAAACCTCTAAATCTTTCTTTTCAATAGGGTTTAACACCATGTTCAACACATTGCATGTGATATATGGTATATCCAGTTTTATTGGTGGAACCACCATCCTTACAAAAGTAACCGGCAAACTTTCTCAAAAAAAATGTTTCATGTCAGCGAGACTCGAACCTAGCAGTTAAAGACAAGTGATCTTTAGATGGCACCCTTAGGTCACAGAGTACAATACACAATCTACCATGTCTTATAACTGCCCAATAGTAAGCAACTGTGATCTTTTATTTGTCATCTCTCACTTAGCATCTGGAAATACTCATTGATTATTTTACTGCAATAATGTGCATGGCAAAAAATGATCAAATGGTACTCATTTGTAGAGACCGACAGCGTTTCTTTTCTCAATCCCACTACCACCCTCCAATAAAACAAAAAAAACAAAAATTTAATGAAGTAAAATGTGTTCAAATGACAATCCCAGAATGAGACTTCATTCTGAGGCCCTCAGGATCGACAGTAGATAAAATTAACCAACCAGATACCACTCGACCATAGCATTGTCTTAAGATTTTTTAAATTCTCAAAAGAAACCAAGTTTCAGATTTAATATCCATGTTTTGGTGATACATTCAAATGAGAATGCAAGTTACCAGAACATGAGGAATGTCTGTGTTTCTCCCAAGTGCTCAGATCCAACGATATAAGTTTATACGATTATATATCCAATCAATTAAACTGGCAACAATTTATAGCCCACAATGTTTGAACTAGAAATGTGTCTCTCAATTAAAATGCCTCCTGCTATTAATTGGAAACCAAACTTTTACGTAGTTGAACAGGGGTCGTAATTCTTGTAAAATTTGACTGACTTAAATAAATATCGATATTGGCCTGTATTTTGTTATTATACAGGTACACACGAAAATGTAATAAAACACTAAGAACCATTCAAAAGTTGTTTATCTGAAACTAATTTATAACTTGGAAATACCAACAGATGGAAGGACTTCTTGGAATGGAGAGGACATAAAAATGTTGATTTACAATACTAAAATGGAGGACATAAAATTGATGATTTACAATACTAAAATAGAGTGGACATAAAAATGATGATTTACAATACAAAAATGGAAGACATAAAAATGATGATTTACAATACTAATATAGAGTGGATATAAAAATGATGGTTTACAATACTAAAATGGAGGACATAAAATTGATGGTTTACAAAACTAAAATGGAATGGACATAAAAATGATGATTTACAATACTAAAATGGAATGGACATAAAAATGATGATTTACAATACTAAAATGGAGGACATAAAAGTGATGATTTACAATACAATAATGGAGGACATACAAATGATGATTTACAATACTAATATAGAATGGACATAAAATGATATTTACAATACTAAAATGGAGGACATAAAAATGATGGTTTACAAAACTAAAATGGAATGGACATAAAAATGATGATTTACAATACTAAAATGGAGGACATAAAAGTGATGATTTACAATACAATAATGGAGGACATACAAATGATGATTTACAATACTAATATAGAGTGGACATAAAATGATATTTACAATACTAAAATGGAGGACATAAAAATGATGGTTTACAAAACTAAAATGGAATGGACATAAAAATGATGATTTACAATACTAAAATGGAATGGACATAAAAATGATGATTTACAATACTAAAATGGAGGACATAAAAGTGATGATTTACAATACAATAATGGAGGACATACAAATGATGATTTACAATACTAATATAGAGTGGACATAAAATGATATTTACAATACTAAAATGGAGGACATAAAAATGATGGTTTACAAAACTAAAATGGAATGGACATAAAAATGATGATTTACAATACTAAAATGGAGGACATAAAAGTGATGATTTACAATACAATAATGGAGGACATACAAATGATGATTTACAATACTAATATAGAGTGGACATAAAATGATGATTTACAATACTAAAATGGAGTGGACATAAAAACGATGATTTACAATACAAAAATGGAGGACATAAAAATGATGATTTACAATACTAAAATTGAGGACATAAAAATGATGATTTACAATACTAAAATGAAGTGGACATAAAAATGATGGTTTACAAAACTAAAATGGAGGACATAAAACTGATGGTTTACAAAACTAAACTGGAGTGGACATAAAAATGATTAACAACAGTAGAATGAAAGCAGTCACTATATGAACCTACCTTGGTTTTGATACACAAACCACCAGTGTCAAATACGATGCCTTTCCCAACCCAAGCAATGTTCTTCTCTGCAGATGGTGGTCTGAAACTGAGTACAGCCAGTGCTGGCTCGTGAATGGCAGCTTTGCCTACTCCATATATACCTACATACGAAAATAAAACTTAGCTATCGAGGAAGTAAATATTCACAATCCATGCAAATTAGCAGAACAATCTCCTCTAGAGAAGCAATATCAACTTTAAATTAAAATTAGTTCCAATTCAAAATCAAATATAAAATTGATCTGAGCCTACTTCAAAGAAAAAATACAAAGTTGATATGTTGCAGGCATTTGCAAAATAATTGAAAGTCATCCAAACCTTCCAGTTGTAAATAATGTCAAATTATCTGAGGAAAAAATCAGTTGCTTGTAATCAAATTATAAAAGATGTGCTCTAATTTTTATTGTGTGATTTTAAAAAAAAAATTAATATGAAACAGAACTTACAGATCAATTTTGAATATAAAATATTTTCTCTACTGAATAAATAGTTGACATTTCTACAAGCCATGTTTACCAACTTGACTAATCTATTCGATGCTTTTTATGCCAATGGAAGTTAAATGTTGTGGGGAGTAAACTACAAGAATGAAAGAGTTACAGAACTTAGATTAAACAGATTTTTTTAATTTTTTCAAATGTGTTTATAATATTGTTCTTTAAAGTTCTTTACTTTTGTGTGAGTGTGTAATCAAGTGGGCAAGTGTGTGATTGAGGTAAAGAAAAGATTTTAAAATGGTAATTTTGTGTATGAATTGTGAATGTGAAGTCATTTAGACGGAAGAGCAGTAGCCAGGTGGAAGATAAGACTAATCAAGTGTACTTATACAATACTGACCTCCAAAACCTCTCTTGTTTAGTTCTTCTCCCTGTATTATCACTGGTTCTATACCCAATTCTTTGCCTACTGTTCTCACTTCCTGGAGAGAAAAATTGCTACATTTTTAAATTATTGAAATACAGACATGCATATGGGATCAATGGAATATTTATTTTTAAAATATTAAAGAATTTGACTTTTCCGAGTGGATTCCACATTAATAGGTGGTCCAGTGGTACACTGGACACTTTATTCACATGTGCTTAGTACTGGTTCTACCCAAGAAGACTTCCCAAGCATGATTTGTATAAATTGTAATGATTTGTTTTTTTTCACAAATGAAGTAAAATAAATAAGTTTAAACTATTATCCAATAGGTGTAAAACATGCTTTGATATAACTGAATGGTGAGTACCTAATGTCAACATAAGGTAAATCTGTGATAAGACAAATAACACAATAGCTGGAAAGCTGTCCAAAGTGCAAGTTAGTAAAGGGCAAAAGATTTTATAAAATGATACTAACATTCAGATAGTTGTCTATGTGCATTTCATTAAAGACATATAGATCTACAACATAATATTCACAAAATAAGACTTACATCCAGAAATCTGGATCTGGTATGCATGACAGTAAATAGTGTATAGATCTCTGAAAGTATAATCACTCTTACATCCAGAAATCTGGATCTGGTATGCATGAAAGTAAGTAGTGTATAGATCTCTGAAAGTATAATCACACTTACATCCAGAAATCAGGATCTCTTATGCATAACAGTAAATAGTGTATAGATCTCTGAAAGAATAATCACACTTACATCCAGAAATCTGGACCTGGTATGCATGACAGTAAATAGTGTATCTATGAAAGTATAATCACAATTACATCCAGAAATCTGGATTTGGTATGCATGACAGTAAATAGTGTATAGATCTTTGAAAGAATAATCACACTTACATCCAGAAATGCATGACAGTAAATAGTGTATAGATCTCTGAAAGTATAATCACACTTACATCCAGAAATCTGGATCTGGTATGCATGACAGTAAATAGTGTATAGTAAATAGTGTATAGATCTCTGAAAGTATAATCACACTTACATCCAGAAATCTGGATCTGGTATGCATGACAGCAAATAGTGTATAGTTCTCTGAAAGAATAATCACACTTACATCCAGAAATCTGAATCTGGTATGCATGACAGTAAATGGTGTAGAGATCTCTGAAAGTATAATCACACTTACATCCAGAAATCTGGATCTGGTATGCATGACAGTAAATAGTGTATAGATCTCTGAAAGTATAATCACACTTACATCCAGAAATCTGGATCTGGTATGCATGACAGTAAAGTGTATAGTTCTCTGGAAGTATAATCACACTTACATCCAGAAATCTGGATCTGGTATGCATGACAGTAAATAGTGTATAGTTCTCTGAAAGTATAATCACACTAACATCCAGAAATCTGGATCTGGTATGCACGACTGTAAATAGTGTATAGTTCTCTGAAAGTATAATCACTCTTACATCCAGAAATCTGGACCTGGTAGGCATGACAGTAAATAGTGTATAGATCTCTAAAAGCATAATCACACTTACATCCAGAAATCTGGATCTGGTATGCATGACAGTAAAAAGTGTATAGATCTCTGAAAGTATAATCACACTTACATCCAGAAATCTGGATCTGGTATGCATGACAGTAAGTAGTGTATAGATCTCTGAAAGTATAATCACACTTACATCCAGAAATCTGGATCTGGTACGCATGACAGTAAATAGTGTATAGATCTCTGAAAGTATAATCACACTTACATCAAGAAAGCTATCTGTGTGCATGTCAGCACAGGGCATGTCGACGATCTTAGCAGCTAATCTAATACCATATGCGACTGCGTCAAGACACTGTACATCATCATCATCCAGACACTTGTCACTTCCCTCACCAACCAGAAGGAATTCTACAGTGACCATTCTATTTGCAGTTGGTACTTTACTTTTGGCATTAAACAATGGAAGGATACGAGCAATTGCTGCAGCAGATGCAAACACATCTTTCCTTTCACACACAAGCTGCCAAATAAAATGATTTTGATCAAAGGTTATTTCATAATTAATAATAATTAATTAAAACACAACAACTAATTAACATATACCAATTCAGTGCTGAACAGTTAAGATTAGCATTGAAAAGAAAATTCATAGTGAAACAAAGGCTATGAATGCTAAAACAAGAGGCCCAAGAGGGCCTTAGGATGGTCTACTGACTCATAGTGGCCACAGCCCTTTTTTGAAATTTCACATTATTTACCATTTTTTGGGATCCTCTTTATAACAACTTATGGATAAATACCCTCACCACACCAGGTCCTATACTGAACAAAAACTTAATTGCAATGAAAAGGAAATACTTTAAATTCCCATACCATTCATCTGTAAAACAAATATAGTCCTTGTACAACTCAGTCCCTTGATTTGTCAGAACTTCAATCACCCACTCTAAGTGATTTGTTACGAGCAGAAATGCTTTAGATTTTCAAAAAATGTTCTTTTGTACATATGGATGCAAAAATGAAAAAAAAACAGTTTTCCCTATAATATTCCTATGTAAAAGTAAAAAAAAACATTACAGGGCCCCAATATACCCCAGCCCCTTGATATGCAGACTATTCAATCCTTGCTGATTTATATCAAATATGAACTAGTTTGACTGAAAGGTTATTGAGAGGAAGTTTTGTGAAAATTCCCAATTTTAACCTTATTGCCCAACCCACCTCCTGGTCTCTTATGGAAATTCAGTCCTCTTTTTTGAACAAAATCAGATTTATTGTTGCTAGACAATGCTTTAGATCACAAATTAAACAACATATTTACAAAAATAGAAGAAAAAATGAGAATTTTCCATTTTCCCATAGTATTCCTGTAAAACTCAAGGACCTTTTAAGGGCTTCTATACATCCCAGATACCCTGGATTTGTACAAACTTAAAACTCTAAATCATAGGGATAAATTATATCAAATATGAACAAATCTGACTGACTGGTTGTTGAGAATAAGATTTATAACAATGTTCAATTTAAACAATTTTGTGACCCCCACCCTGCCCCTTTTAGAAAGTCAATCCTTCGTATGGAACAAAATCTTATTTGTTATGACTAGAAGATGCTTCAAAACTCAAACTGAATAAAAATTGTCATAAATAAATGGAATAAAAAAAAGAATTTTTTGTTTTCCAATAGTACTCCTATATAAAACTCAAAACCCCCTTACAGGGCCCCTTTAAATACAAGACCCTTGATTTGTACAAACTTTCAACCCATACGCATTGGGATAATCTATATCAAATATTAACAAATATGACTGACCAGTTGTTGAGAAGAAGTTTTTAAAATTCTCTATTTTAACCCTTTTTTTTACCCACCCGGGCCCCTTATGCAAAGTCAATTATCCCTATTAAACCAAATCTTATTACCTATGACTAGATGATACTTCAGAACTCATATTGAATAATAATTTTGCATAAATAGATGAAAAAATGAGAATTTTCTGTTTTTCCATAGTATTCCTATGTACAATTCTAAGTCCCCTTACAGGGTCCCTATAAATATAAATTTTTATCTACAATGAAACCCCTACACATCGGGTTAATTTATGCCAAATATGAACACATCTGACTTACCGGTTTTTAAGAAAACGATTTTTGTAATTCCCAATTTTTACCTTTTGGGGCCTCTCCTGACCCCTTAAGAAGTTGGGACCCAGTAATTTTTACAAATTTGAATCCCCTTGATCAAACCAAGCTTTTATGAAAATATAGGCAAAATCAGTTCCTTTTTAAAAAAATAAAAATTAATGTTTATTATAATGACATGTGTCCTCCAATTGAACCCTCAGGGAAGGGTCATTTTTAACCCCAGGGACACCATTTGAACAAATCTAACAAAACTATAGTTGATTATCATTACTATATTAACATTTTCAAAATCTGTTGGGCGGTTCATGAGTAGAAGTTTTTTTAAGTTTTAGAATCTTGAATTTCAGATCGAAAAAAAAAAAATCTTTTGTATAGTCTCTTCTGCAATAGAAACATCCATGTGAAGTTTCAGTTTAACTGGCCTAGTGGTTTCAGAGAAAATAATGCTAACGGACAACAGACGACAGACGTCAGATGACAGACAACAGATGATGGACAACGTGCCTTCTCGCCTTTGGCCAGTAGAGCTAAAAATCTGTGTAATTATATTGGCAATAAACATGTTTGAACTAAACATAAACAAACATGTATATAATTCATTTTCTTCTATTTCCTGAATCAATTGCTGCACATATATTTGAACTATTTATAAATTATTTCTAAGGGTCACTGCACTAAAACCTATATAGTAACCAAATTTCAGTAAAACTGTCACCAATCTTACTTATTTAAATATTTTATCATTTTTTTCAAAGGCAGACATACACCATATCATCAAACTTAAATATTTAACACCACATTTCAAATATCAAATCTTCTGGAGTAGTTAATTAATCTTTACTGACCACAACAAACTCATTTCCACCTGTCAGACAGGACTTGACAAGCTTTGCGAGGGCGTGTGACCTGGATGGTGCATTGTGACGACTGCAGCGTAATGGCAGTCCGGCTACAGTCGCATTGTTCAACCAGAGGGAACATGAATCTGTAGGGGATGGGTGTAAACCAACAACTCCTGCACTGAAAGTCTGAAATAAGAAAAATTAAATGGCGATATTGTTTATTATAACTATTTTATGTCAAAAAACAACAGTTAAAGCATCCACATTAAGCACACTGTCCTCCAATGGCAAACATGTATATACTCATGTTAAACTGTAAACATGTATTGACTAGTGTAAGCATAAGGCCATTATAAAATAATAGCTAGATTATCATCCAAATTTTTCTTAAAAACCGGGAGGGCGGGAGGATTTTATTT
This sequence comes from Panopea generosa, assembly GCA_029582155.1. Classification (NCBI taxonomy): domain Eukaryota; kingdom Metazoa; phylum Mollusca; class Bivalvia; order Adapedonta; family Hiatellidae; genus Panopea; species Panopea generosa. Next base: position 67,467,590 of record CM055900.1, read on the forward strand.
TCACTTATATTGCTATATTTTTTATATCTTAGTAGTCACATGACAAACACTACTTCTTAAACATAATAGCATTCTCCTCTTGTTTAGTTGTTTGTATTACTGAGGTATATATGGGGTAATATATAGAGGGAGTGAACTGGTTGGAAATATGGCAAGTTGATTAATTTTAATGTTTCAATGTTGATTAAAATTAAAAACAATGTATGTATTGTTTGTCTTTGTCAAGTGGTACAGCATCCGCCTCACATGCGGAAGGTCGTTGGTTCAATCCCTGGCCGGGTCATACCAAAGACTTTAAAAATGGTACTAGAAGCTTCCTCGCTTGACACTCAGCATTAAGAGGAAAGTTCTAGGTTTGGTCGGCCCGGTGTCAGTATAATGTGACTAGGTGGGGTATCATACCATGTGTCTGCGGCATGATACTCCAGTGTGACAGTGCTAAGAATACTGTCTCAAGTAGTCACCGTCACAATATGACTGAAAAACTGTTGAAAGCGACGCTAAACACCATACAACAACAACAACATTGTCTTTGTGACGTATATTTAATAAAACAGCAAACTGCAAATTTATATTATACATCATATATTATGGATGTTCTGTTCAAAAACTTATTTTGAATTGCGTCTCTGTAAATTAAAATTCTTTAATTCTGTTATCCAAACACTAAATTGCTGCCCGCAGCCATTATATTCGAAATGGGACCTTTCACCTTATGATTCAATAAACTTTTCATCATTTACTGAACAGAAAATTGTAGGTGATGCATATTTAAGCTTTCTGGACTCACTTACTGAAGAAATTATTAAAAATATTTTACATAAAAAGTCATAATTGTATGCCAGTGTGTTTAACATCACACTATTTGTGGAGTCTGCTGGAGATTGTCACAGCATTACAAATCCTCCGGGCCTGCCACTTATAGCATCATGCAGCAAAGTCCAGAAACATCATACCAGTTACACTACATCAGGCAAATGTAACAGGGTGGAATTTTTGGCTTGATCTGTACTTTGTTTTGAAGGAGTTGCTTCCCTTTGACCTTCAGGTTGTAAATTCATGCTCGATTTGTTGTGTTCTAATTCCCTGCCAAAGTGGTCATGTGACTTTTTGTGTTGGCAGTTTAAAGTTGTTCTTGAAAATGTCAAGTCAGACATTTCTTGTTTTAGAATTATTGTGAGAAATTGGGATATTTGATGGTCAGTATAAGTCTACTTGGTTTTTTTATTGAATTGAAATGTATGACAATGAGTTGTGTTTTGATTTAATAATGGTTTATTAATTTATTTAAATAAGTAAAATTCATGTTTTTCGCGATTTTGTGTAGGGTCTAAGAAATGCTTCAGAATAGCAGTATTCTCTAACCTAACCTCACATTTTATTCCATCTACTTTTGCACATTGTCTTGTTATAATTTACAGTTCTAACAGAGTTACCTACTGATGCCACTGAGAAGATGATACTGTGAATTGGAGTGAGAAGCTAGTTGTATAACTATGTGATGTAAACACTTGGTTCCACAAACTGGTGAATTATGTGTAATATAAGTGAATTGTATATTTCAATGTGTAATGTTTAAGATGTAATGTTTCATGGGTATATAAGATATAAGCGATAGTCACTAGACACATACTTATTTGTATTGACATACTAGTTACGTGTAAAGAACATGTACAAACTTACACGTGTAATGACTCATCATTTGCCAAATTTATAAGGTTTTTTTTATGATATTGCAAATGTATAATGATGTTTTATTAAGGGTATGACTTTATATTTAGTATGCATTAATTGTATATTTTGAGAGTGTAGGTTCTACATACAGTTGACAGGATATCCAATCATTCCAACTGATATGGCAATAATAGATATATTGTGTAGGCAGTATAAATTGTGTTGAGACCAAATACCAAGCGAGTTACACAAATGAGTTCCTACAAACAACCCTTTAAATGCTGACCACCAAGTGAGGAAGTATCTAGTACCATTTTTACTATTTAATATAACTTCATATAGAATCAACCCCACAACTTCGAAATAATACCTCTTCATCGACTCTAGGCAGGAGTTTGCAGTTGACATCATTAAATGTGATCTGTGCAAGATGCTTCAGCTGTCCAACAATCAACACTGGATTGTCCTTCGGGTCGGACGTACTCAACGACCCTGAAAACTTCAAGGTCACTGGAACAAATGCCATCACAATGTGCTAGATGTGTCTGAAAAATGAATATATATACATACTGTTACAAATATAATACCAGTGGTATCTACACATCTAATGAAATGTATCGCAAAAAGGGTGCTAAGGCATCAATATGCCGTAAAAAATTATCTTATTTATAGGAAATGCAGATCAAATCAAATTAAAGTTATATACTTTAAAATTGAATCAAGAATGCATTGCAAGGAACATGTGGTACAATGAAAAGAAATCACAAACATTAGAAAAGGAATATTACATTTTGCTTTTGAACCAGTCCTCAAACTGAACGTATCTCACTTCACTTTGATACACTCCCGACAGCCAGTCTCAGATCTCACCTGTTTAATGGCAGTCAGCAAGCACACCCTGGGAAATTAAACAAATGTTCAAATCAGTCTGATTCTTTCTGATCCTGAGAATTGACACCATCGTCAAATTTCTATATTTAATATCATATATTCTCATGACAATTTTTCCTCGTCAATTTCTCCAGCCTGGTGTTGTAAATTAAATATTGAAAGGCATTGATTCAATTAAGAAAACATGAAAAAAGCAAACTTCTTCTTCCAGGTGAAGGACTGGATTCCTTATGGAATGTATTTAGTCCTGCAGGACTCGGAACAGCTTAGGCGGTAGCTGTTGTCCCAAATACTAGTAACTATTTATAGTTAAAAGTATTTAAAAATTATTTACACAGTCTGAGGTGCAAGACACTGGGTAGCAATCAGCTAGGTTTGCTATAAATGCCTCTAGTGCTGGCGCTGAGGTGGTCCGAGATGATAGCTAATTCCAGTCCCTGATGGTTCTTTGACTTTGTACATCTCATGGCCAATTATTTCTATGTAGAGATGTTGGTCCCCTCTGGTATGACTGCCACTGTGTTGCATCAAGTTGTCAGGTTAGATGTCCATCATTCTATGTTGGATCTTGTACAGCATTTTGAGTCAATCTTATCTTTGTCAGGTTTCAAAATTGTCCTAATGAAGAGGTTGACCATGCTTGAGATGCACCCTGCTGTTCTTGTCGAGTAGTCATTACGTACATAATGTGCTGCTTAGCTTTGGACTTTCTTTAGAGCATTTATTTCCATTTGGAGGCGGTGGTCCCATACTGATGCAACATATTCGAGAGCTGGGCAATCCATGGTGGTATATGTTGCTGCTTTAAATGGAGTGGTACAATTCTTGAAATTTTTATGTAAAACAAGAATTTCCTACCCCTTTCCTTTTTTATTGCGTGTGCCCGTTCCAATATAGAATGTTGAGTAAAGCGACTCCTAGATATTTACTTGCATAAAAAGCTCAACCTTGGACAGTATTATGTGAATATTATTATAATATGTAACTGACTATATATTCATACATTTCTCTCCTTACAGGTTACGTACACACTGACATATTCACTCGCAAATTTGGAATTCGTCCCTGAATTTCCATCGAGACCAGAGAATCACATGAATGATTCTTGGAATATATGCATGTCACAGCCCTATGTTGCATGGGTGTCAATGTAAGAGGACGGAAAAAAATTGCAGCCAATCCAGGACTCAAACCCTGCACCTTTTGTTTACAGGGTGGATGCTCTACCAACTTAACTAACAGACCAGTGTCACGTTCCTCTCCTTACAGGTTACATACACACTGTGACATAATGACATACTTTCTCCAAGGTCCAGAGGCCCTGCAATTCGATTCCCAGGCAGTAGAACCACATCTAGAATTTTCAAATATGCTCCCAGAATGCTTTACTTAGAAAAAGGTTTTCTGAACGTATGAAATCGTCTGCGGTATTCATCAATTCACTTAAACCATGTCGACAATAAGGCCATCCAACAATAATTCAAAACGAGACTTGCACTTGAATGAAAAGATCAATATAATTGTCTAGTCACTGAACTCCCCACCCACTTTGCTGTCATAACAAATTAATACTTCGTTACATTGCTAATGGTAAAGGACATATAACATATGCATTCTTCTCAATGATTATGATTACGCATATGCTTATTCCCAACATCCATTCAAACATTTATCATATATTATACCTCAGTTTTTAACCTTTTGATTTTTTGCTAAAAAGCGAAAGTGGAATTTAGACCGGCGGACCGGAGCTGCGTTCAGTTCGGTTAAACGTTTGCAAAATTTTCCTGGACACTGGCTCAACCTCATATTAGCACACAGTACGCGATAATTTTAGGGAACCAGGCATTAAAACGTGTTTGCTGTTTAATGGTGCTGAACGCAGCCCTAGTGTGGCGTAGGTTGGGAATAATATGCTTACCTACACAAAAATTTATGGAGGAGATAGAAATTAAAATTTAAATCTCTTTTTCTTCTTCTTCAGGGCTTTGTACTGCATTGATTTATTTTTTTCCAAGCATGTGATAAATGGTCAGTATTTGAGAAAATCACCACTGAAAAGTTGATTCTAATACCAGCTTTCTGGACAATTCTGTGTCATTTCAGAATTGTTTGTTCGGACCGCATCGTTGGTTAATAGTTGACATATTATTACTATGGTAAATTGATAGGTCTCACAGTAGCATTGATTTTTAAAAAAAAATATATGGTCAAAGCATGCTTTTTTCCCTTTATAATTGTATATATTAAACCAGTGGCAAATAAATCGTTCAGATTTCCATAGCAACCAGGCGCGTACCTGCCTATACACAAGTACGCAGCTGAGGTCACATCATTATGCAAAAAAAAAAAAATAGAATTGCTGACATCAGAAAATTGCTGAAGTCGCTACTGCAGAAACTCCTGTTTGGATCAGGTAATATCGATACCATGGAGAATAAAACCTTTATCACCATCCCCGTATCGTCATGGTCGAATCTTGGGAACTATATCAAAAGGTATCAAAGATTCTGTTGAATTTGTACTGCAGGGTGTAATGCCTCTTAACAAGATGCTGCAGGCAAACGGCAGCGATTTGTTTGAAGCGGCAACGGAGAGCAATGTCACACATATTCGTGACGAGACCGGATGATGCGGTATGGGAGGAGCTTTACCAGAAAGTGGTGTCATTAGCTGAAGTGTACGAGGTCGAACTTTCAAAGCCTAGAACAGCTCAGCGTGTTTGTACTACCCATTCATCGACCATCTTAGACCGCTTCCTTGCCCAGTACCTAACCACAAGCATGTTGCATCAGCTGACAGCACAACAGGAGGACAGTGCTTTACTGGTCTCAGCGGTGACGACGAGTGCTTCCGACGTGAAATGTCCTGATTGAAGGTCAAATGATCTCTAAAAGATGACAAACAAGCCCCTCTATCCTGATATCCTTACAAGCCAGGTTGTACATATAACCACGCCAGTATCCACAGCCAGTGTCGTGCGTAGAGTGTAACATTATCTGAGGTCTACCATAACATCTGAATGCATTTTCGGACTAGCCGTGCTGCATAGTTACATACATGAGCATATTGACATAAATAATGTAATTACAAAATTTGCCGCTAGAAAGTCCAGATTAGATTTTATCTAGTTGAGAACAAATTGTGACTGAGTGAAAACAGTTTTACTGTTCTAACGCCGATGATGGTAACATGATATTGGCAACAGACAAGAAGAGCCTCCAATTCATGAAAACCTTGATAATTAAAAACAAAAAGTGTTGCTTTGTGTGTGTTTTTCAATGTTTCTTAAAATAATTAATACAAGCAAGGAATTATATAGAGATTCAAGTCCTTGGTACAAGTTTACGATTTAGTATACCATATTTTTAATAAACGTATGGGACAATGATACATATATATGTATTTAATTTGCATATAACCATACAAGTTCAAACCAGCATTTTACCCACAATTGTTAGGTGAATTTGATAAACAGTGAAGTGCAGTGAAAAATGTGTTTTAATAGGAAGTAAAATATCGGACAAATGTTTTTAACTCTATGTATCACAATTATAGTGCTTTTAAAATATATATACCAAACAATCTATACTAGTGTAATGTTAGTTACATCAGAGACATAGACACATGTCTCAGGTTACATTAACACTGTCAAAGCGGTGTTTACTATAGTCAGTAGAGCGGACTGAAATACACTTGAATGCGAATAGCACTTAACGGATTAAATCAACAAAAAGCTATTCCAAAAGGACCTAAAGAAGCAATGTGTTGCTTAAATGATTGTTGAACCATATCTGGTTTCTAAAACATTGTGAACATTGTGAATTGTGAACACGAATACTTCAGTAAAATCATGAAAAAAGAGAACAAATCAGTTTGTTAAAATCTGAATTTATTTATTAAAGCATTGGTTGGTTAGTTTATTTCGCATCCATTTCAATCGTCTGCTTATGAGTGAGCATATATGTTATGCTTAATAATTCTTAATAAAAAGTACTTAATCTCACATACTCTAGCAATTAAGAGAACACCACATTATACGCATTTTTTTTTACTGCATGCTGACATAAAAAAATGAACCGGTCTGACTCCAACGCTTTCTGCGATATAGTATTCTGCAATGAATTAATTATAGTTGCCTCCCTTGTAATTTTAAATAGTGCGCATGCGCAAATTTTGGTTCCTGGAAACTGTATACAAATCTTAACTAATTGCAATTAAAAAAAATAAAAATGCCAAAGAAGAAATCTGGGAAGAAAAAGTACGTATTCAAATTCTATCACGAATACTTTGTATTTTATTTATTATGTATGACTTGGATAATCGATAAAAAAAAAGGTCGAGCTGAAAATCCAAAACCGAGAAATTAATGACATGTGTTTTCGCGAATAACAGTTTAAAGTTCACTTCTGTTTATAACTTCTTGTGTATATGTTTCAGGTATTATATGCATAAACAGTCAAAACATTGTTAAATGCTTTATCTTTTGCATGACATATATATGGAGATTCAAGCTTGTTACATAATAATCGTCAGTTAACAATACATGAGCAAAAATAAAGATGCATTTGAAAGGAGTTGATGTTTAGTTTTTAATGGACAACACGAAAAGTAGTTACATTCAGATACATATATGAAGGATAATGAAAAAGTTAACTTTGTGCTGTGAAATCATTGATTTTCATTAGATTATAATTTTCGTTGATTTCGTAGGGTTGGGGTTGGGGGAAGGGCTAGACAAAATAATCAAATCCCAAAGAAAAGGTTGTGGGCAATAGCGTTTGCCTGTAGGCTACTTAAACTAAAACGTAGACCTACCTTTCTCAGGTAGATCTTAATTTTATGGAATAATTTAGTGTGCACATGTTGCTATAAGATCTATTGAAAGTTAAAATTAAGTTTTAAATATTTTACACTAAAAATAGACTGTTTCCAAGAAGTATATGTTAATTACAGTAAAAGACTACACATTTTACATGAGTGCGACTTATTTTTTCAGCATTCTTCCATGTAGCTATTCTTAAAGCCTCATTAAACTTCCAAAATGCACACTTTGTGATAATAACAAAAATGATTGTTATTAAATGTGTTTATAGTATTGCAAACACCATTCATGTAGACCCCTTAGTTGCTGTTTTTAAAAAAGCGGGAAAATAAATAACCTTGATCAAAATGTGTATTTCTTAGACGACCTTACCAGGCTTTTATCTTTGTTTACATTTTTGTAATTCCGTAATGACTCGGTTGCTTTCCAGCTGTACCTCAGCCAGTGTTCGGAAGTACACAAATGAATACTGCAGTGGTAGTGTGGGGATTAAGACTATTAGATAAGGGGTTCATTAACAAGATTAGAAAAGTTATGGCTTCACTAATATTATGTATCGTTATTGCATTTTCTTTTCTTTTTTTTAAATATATTGATGTCTACAATAAATCTGTATCGAACGTAGTACGCATTATATTAGATTCTCCCTTGCTTAAGCGCGTGATACTATCGCACATGCTATAATGTCACAGATCACTTTATCGCAGTCAATATTGAGAGACTACCAAGGGTGGTTTGTTTAGTACAGTTATTAAAAAAGTAATTTTATTTTTAATTTTATATGAACAATTCGTCACTTACGTGCAGTAAATTAGGTTTTGGGTTCCAGTTCATTAATACACTAATGGAATAAAGGGGATGTTCTTAACAACTATCTAACCACAAGCGGTTATTTAATTTTTAACCCATTCCCTATAGTTCCCTGTACCATGAAGTGTTACCGACTGACGCGTTTCTAAACAAGCTTCGTAATTCCCCGTTTTCTGCCGAAGGTGTTTATCGGAAATAGATGAACATTAATTTGTAAACAAAACCTGTTCTTAATTATGTACTAATAAAGTGCTTTATATTTATTTTTTCATTTGCAAAGTCTCTCAGTGATCAAATAAACATGTATTCTATCATCTGGAAGTGTAAAACTGACTTAAATTAAAACTAAAAACAACCATTTCTGAAGATTAATGAGCCTTTAAAAAAAATATGTGTATAAATAAATAACATACAGATTTTTACTTATTCAAAAAATAGTCTATGTGGCTGCTGTGCTTTTATTTCTTTTTGTTAAAGAGAAATAAATATTTCTAATGAGTGAATTTGGATTGGTCTAAACCTATTTACACCTTTGACTTGTGACATGTCCTCTCCTATTGTTGTTTTCTTAACAGTTTGATCAAAACTTGTTACACAAAAATGCCGACTAATTGAATCTCTCCCCATGCCTATCTCATGTTGTGAAGAGTATTTATTACAGAATGTAATAGAAATACTTGTATTCAAAGATCGCATGAAATTAAGTCCCAACCAATACATCCTTAAACCAAAACCAATGAAAATTAATTCCAAAGAAAATTAATGATTTCACAGTATATCTGGAATCACACATATTACACACATTTCCATTTAAAAATATTATCGAAATTTTAACTAACTTGCTGAAATTATATCAACAATCATGAATGGCTAGAGTACCTAGAAAAGCGTGTATCCATCGCTTTTACTTGACTTACATTTTTTGCCACTCATTTTACAATATTTCTCAGTTCTTTATTCATATCTGTCTCTAATGTTAAACAGTTAATGTAAACATTTAACCAAAGGATTTGTTTATTGGTATGAAGTGGGAAAAGGCTAAATATTTGTGCAATGGTAATTGAACGTCAGCCATCATGAATTAATTGCGCCAGATATTTACAAACAAAATAATTTTAAGTCACCAATTGCATTTATATGTCACTGATTAATCCAATGTTTATATAAGCTAATCACATTAACAGGTGTGAGAATGATTCAGGACTAGTTGTCATTTGATGGGACAAGTTGTCTTTAAGTATGGGATGAGTTTTCTTTGGGACGATTTGTCCTGTACCCCCTGTAACTATATTTTTGTATATTAGCATAGTTATTTAACTGATTATTTGAAAGCATAAACTTAAAATTTGATTGTGTTACTTTGCATTATTTTTCTTTATTTTATTTGAAATATATTTATAAAGATTAACTAAATATATACACAAAACATATATCTCAGCTAACATGAGCATTAAAACCAATATTTTAAGGGACTGTTTCTTTATTCACCATACTCCTGCAAATGCTATTTAGAAGAAAAAGTGTGGATTGGCGCGTTAGATTTCCATAATAGATGTACATGTAATGACAAGATTTGAACCTTCAACTCCTAATCACTAATACAGTGTTTTACTAAAATTATAGGCATTTAATTGAATTATACCAATCATCATGCTATAATACATTAAATTTAAATATTTGCACTTTAATAAAACTTGCAGTCTTTTAATTGGTATTAACATTTTTTAATAACACATAATTTTATTGCATTACGAGTATTCCTTTCAGAGGTAAGAAGTCTGCTAAGTCAGCAAAAGAAGACAAGATTATAGAAGCTGGTGATCCAGGTACTTTGATTGCCGCAGATGGAACAGATGCAGGAGTCGCTGGTCTCCTGCAGGAAAACAACAATGCTACAGATACAAAGGGCAAGAAGAAAAAGGGAAAGGGGAAAAGAAAAAAGAAGATGTCTAAGTCAGAAAAAGATGTGGTATATGTCAAAATTTATATATTTGAACCACAGAGTTTTATTGAAATAATACAGTTATGCCATAATAAATTAATTGGTAGATTATCATTCCAGTCCGCCCCCTTATTTTCATGCCCCCCCCCCCCCCCCCCCCCCCCCCCCCCCCCCCCCCACCCCCACCCAATCCTTTTTATTTTCATAAAAAAAATAATAAAAAAAACAACAACACAAAAAAAAATCAAAAATTTTAGAAATAAAAAATAAAATCCTCTCGCCCTCACCAGTTTGAAGAAAACTTTGGATGATAATCTACCAAATAATTTCTAATGGCCTAATAAAGTGTGAAGAGAAATAAGCAACAGCTAGTATTACAACAAAATTCTCAATTAATGTCTGAAAAATTAAATTATTTTTAAAACAAATACAAAGCTTCTCATTATCATACATGTATAGAAAAAATAGGATTTTGAATTTATAATTAAAAAAGAAAAAGACTATTTTAATGGTGTGGTAAAATTTAAATGAAATCCATATTCTAAAAATAAATATCATGTACATACTGCTTTATGACCTTTGTACGTACTGCTTTATGACCTTCAACATGTCGTGTCATTCTAACTTATACTAAATTAAACCAAATTCAACAATATGTAATCTATATGAAGGATTAATGGAATGACTAATTTGATACTTCACATACATTGCAATTTTGGGAAATCAATTTAAGTATAATTGGTAAAGTTAAGAAATCTCTTTTTACTATATTTTTGGCCTGTTTAGATAAACATCCTTATTGTAATATTAAGTATATTATAGGCAGGATACAACCTCATACAGTTAAAAGTTATCTCATTATAAGCAGGGCAGTAATCTAATGGATAGAGTGTTTGCCGCCCACACCAGATGTTGCGGGTTCGGTAAAACAACACTCAGTACTGGTTCTACCCAGGAAGCAGACTCGAGAGTGGTTTATATAAGCTTTGAGCTTTCATAGCAATCGAGCTAAAAAACAAATTAGTATAAACTAAGTACTAGTAAAGCGAGACGTTAGTGTAGTGGGTAGAGCATTAGGTGCTCATGGCAGAGGTTGCGAGTTTGATCCCCAGCTTGACCTGATGCCTCTCATAAAACAGCACTCAGTATCAGGTCTTCTTAGAAAGTGGACTCGAGAGCTGTTCAAATAAGCATTTAGCTTTTTTCGAACTTAAGCTGAAATAAATTAATATAAAAAAGGCACTAGTATCAGTAGTCAGCCACTTTGTATTGAAATAATGTTTTACATATTCCTGATTAACATATACTGAATATGTAATAAAAGATTAACTGTACAATATACCAGGTAATACAAGATGTTTTATAAAATACATGGTTAAAAAATATCATAGTGACGAATCAAATAATTCATTTTAATTTCAGGCCCGAATGGAAAAGGCATGTGACAAGATGCGAACTAATAAAGTCTTGTTTCATGACTTCATCAACAGAATGGACAACTGGCTCATTAAAAATCACAAAGGCTTGGCGCGGTACTTCAGACGTTTTGACGAATATGGTGATGGCATCCTTACATATGATGATTTTAAATCTGGTAAATATAGGTCAATCATGAAACACATAATGAGTATGTAGTTAAAAAAGTGAAAATGTCAGGGTTTCATATCAGACAGGGTATTACATGTTTATATCAGAAGGCACAATGACATGGTTGGACTATAGTATTATATCATAGAAGAGTGACATTTTTTAAAGGTATATATTTTAAGCTTGCTTTAATCCAAAAGCGAGGGTGTTAGTGTAATGGATAGAGTGTTGGCCACTCACACCAGTGGTTGCGGGTTCAATCCCCAGTTCGACCCAATCCCTTTCTTAAAACAACACTCAGTCTTGTCTACCCAGGAAACGGACTCGAGAGCAGTTCATATAATCTCAGAGATTTCATTGCAATCAAGCTAAAATAAATTAATATAAAGTATACTAACCCCATTTTTAACACAGTTGTACACATTATGATTGTGTTGTGTATGACATCTATTTTTATTGGTTGAGTAGACCACAGAATGAATCTGAGTATAGCCATATACAGTAAATGTTGATCTTTTTTATATAAAGTATTTGGGCCAAGCTGGGCCCAAACCTCCTTGGTGAGGGGTAAGTGATATTGAGATGGTGCCTAGAACCTTTCAGCCATGGAGAATCCTTAAAATTGTAAATCTGTAAATGTGTTAGGCTGTTGTATGTCAAAAGTGACCTAATCTCCTGATATTAAACTGTAGTATTGATGAGGTAACGTTTAATTGGTTTGGACAATCAAGTTCTAGCACCGTAACAACATTAGAACCAAGAACAGTATCAGTTAAAAATTATAAAAAAATGCTTTTATACCTACTCAGTTAACTGTATACATGTTACTCAGTTAACTGTTAACATGTTATACTATTTTATTTTCCATCACCGATTCTGTCAATATTTTTACTATTTCATTGTTCCTAACTCTTGCCAGGGATGTTAGACTTGTCCTGTCCTTGCACCAATGTTGAGCTCTACATGTTGTGTAAACTGCTGGACAGGGAAAACACGGGCGACATTGAATTTACAGTCTTCTCTAAAGGACTCAAATACATCAGGTAAACAATTTATTTAAGTAACTTACATGTCATTTGACAATGAAAGGACTTGCAGCAATTTTGACCTTAGTTTAACATCTATAAATATGTTCAATTTAATTTTCTGTATTCTCGTATTAAAGTTTTGTAATTACGTTGTATTAACAAAAGTCATAATGCAAAATAAGACCAAATCTCAGATATAAGGAGAGTCAATATCAATGGAGTTGGTACATTTACCAAATTCAGAAAGAATGTTTAATAGATTGAATTATGATATTTATGACTGAAAAAAGAATAGTACAAATAATGCAAAATTGTTTATGAACTTTTTAAATTGAGAAAGATGCCTTAGCAAATGGAACACAAACGAATTGATGTAATGCAAACATTCAACGAAACAAGAGTTTAAATTTTTTATGAACAATAATCATTTAGCAAATGGCAAAGGATGTAAGTGTTATAAATGTGTAACTGAATGGTTAAAACTCCATTCCGTGTACAAAGTGATCACTTTCAAACTATTTTAATAGTTGCTGTGTTCAGATAATGTAAAAATGATAAATGTTTCATTATCTGTGTACTGGATCTTGTTATTACTTTTCTATTTTTATGACCACATCATTTGAATAATGGTGAAGGGTCAATAAGTGTTACCACTGTCTGTCCATTAGTCTGTCCATTTGTCTGTCTGCCTAGTAAAAAATTGATTTCTAGTCACCTTCTGAAAGGGTCTATGTATTTAATGTTGTAGGTACCTGACTACTACCTGTATATTTATAAAATACAGATCAACTTAAGCCTTCTCCACTTAGTTTTTCAGTAAACAATTAGTTTCCAATCAATTACAGGGCAAATCGCGCTGACAGACACCTTTTTAGTTTGAAATATAAATACATGCAAACCTATGAAAATAATGTATTTTCCTTTAAAAAGATCATAATTCTCTTAGCCAGAGTGTAGGATTTCTTTATCTGTCAGGGGCGTACCTGGCGTAAGTGCGTATGCCTGGATACGCGCCTGTCTGTAACTTGTCGATCTTTGTTTTAAATTTATTTTCTCTCCTCCGCAAACATTATACCTAGAGAAAGTATTTTAAGATGCTGAACGATTACTATTCCTGAACAATAATAAATTATATGCTAATAAGATATCTATTTATACTCAAAATGGAGTTTTATTTTAAAAAAAATATTGTTCAGTTCATTTTATTCTATGTTTTACTGATATCTTTATGTTCATTTCTTTAAACATGGTGTTTACAGACAGTAAGTATTTACAGCAGATATGATAATCTTCCAGGATGGGATTTTGTCATAAATGTTGTTTGGTCACACCATCAAATACACAAGAAACTGCCTTTTGTAATCTGATTTTCCTAAATTTAGTCAGAAATAGTCTCGCTTGATTCACGGCAGTATTGTCACTTTCCACATACACCGTTTCTTTTCTATATACTTCTTCTCTTCTGTTATATAGATAATATCCACATGAATTCTTTATGGTGAACAGATCACTTGGCTGCTCTGAATGAAGGCATCACTGCTTGTAATATTGGATCAATACAGAGTATTGTCTCAGTCGTAAATAATTGAAATTTTGATAATTGCTTCCAGTTATCGGTGAAGTCACAATTTTGAAATTCCGAGATATGAAGAAACTTTTAGCACAGCTTTAGCTTAGCACATTATGAGGGATTTTTTTAAATGGTATGAATGCCACTGTGAATGTATAGTTACATCATAGTGCGATAATATGGTTATCGCAGAAATGATGTTGTCATTGTGAAAAGGCATGTGTTTTTGAAATGGTGTTGGTGTCACTATGAAGTGGTGTGGGTGTCACTGTGAGACAGTATGGATGTCAATATGAAATGTTAGGGTGTCACTAAAAATGTGTGGGTGTCACTGTGAAATTGTGTGGGTGTCACTGTTAAATGGTATGGGTGTCACTGTGAAATTGTGTGGGTGACACTGTAAAATTGTGTTGGTGTCACTGTGAAATTGTGCGGATGTCACCATGAAATTGTGTGGGTGTCACTATGAAATTTTGTTGGTGTCGCTGTGAAATGGTATGGGTGTTTCTGTGAAATTGTGTGGGTGTCACTGTGAATATGTGTGGTTGACACTGTGAAATTGTGTTGATGTCACTATGAAATTGTGTAAGTGTCACTATGAAATTGTGTGGGTGTCTGTAAAATTGTGTTGGTGTCACTAAGAAATTGTGTTAGTGTCACTAGGGAATTGTGTGTGGGTGTGTGTAACTGTGAAAGTTTGTGTGTGTCACTGTCAAATTGTGTGGGTGTAATTGTGAAATAGTGTGGGTTCCACTTTGAAATTGTGTGTGTGTCACTGTCAAATTGTGTGGGTGCCACTGTGAACTAATGTGAGTGTCACTGTGAAATTGTGTGGGTGTAACTGTGAAATAGTGTGGGTGCCACTGAAATTGTGGGGGTGTCACTGTGAAATTGTGTGGGTGCAACTGTGAAATAGTGTGGGTGCCATTGTGAAATTGTATGAGTGTCACTGTGAAATTATATGGGTGTCACTGTGAAATTGTGTGTGTTTGTCACTGTGAAATTGTGTAGATGTCACTGTGAAAGTGTGTGGGTGTCACTGTGAAATTGTGTAGATGTCACTGTGAAATGGACTGTAAAATCATAGTGAGAATTAATGTGGTGAATGTTTCAGGTGTCACAATTTAATAATACATTTTATACAGTGAAATGCTATGGCTGTCAGAGTTGACTGAATGTTACTGTGAAGGTGTTTGATTGACATTGTGAAAGGGTAACTGTTCCTACACAGACATCACAGCAGTTGTTGATGTATCTCACAAAGTCACTCCTGTCTGTTGATCTGTACTACAGTGCACATTTGCTGCTGTGTATTTCCAGAACTTTATATTTTGTATTTCATAAAGGAATTAACCCGTCTTGTGTTTTATGCACAACATAGTTATATAAGTGTATATGTATCATTTTATTCTGGAATGTTGCTAAAATTAATATATAAAGTAAATTATTGAGTGACAAAGCCTGCTGTGTATGGTGGTAAATATTTCTGCATTGTTGTTTTAAACAGCCACTGTCAAAGATGTGTAAAACTGACTGTTGCTCTCAATCCAAACTTTGAAAGCTCAAAACACAGAACTTTATAACGGAACACGAAAACTCAAGGGATTTATATATCTACAAGCTGGTATCTTATAGCTTTTTGTGGATAAAGAAGAAAAATTGTTTTTATTAACTAGGTATTTAATATATTTAATATTACATACATGTAGAGTGAGTGTATGTTCTTTTGTTTATCATTTCCGTTTGTTCAGTTGTTCTTTCAATCATTTCAGAGAGTTAGAAGACCTGGAGAGGGAGGAGGAAGAAGCAGACAAAACGTTGATTCTGACAGAGCGTGTCTTTGACAAATGTAAATGTTGTAAAATGTCCATTAATGGACCATACCAGATTAAATATCCCAAGTAAGTGTTTTATCTTCATGCTGATTTATGACAGCAGTAAGAAAATCCACTTTTTGTAATTAACATCTTGATGCATCAAGCTTATGAGACATATTGTCTCATTTGTTATTTGAATCAAATTGTGAGAGTTTTTCAAAAACTGACTAATGATGACTAATTACATCTGATAGTCATACTTGTATCTTTGTAGAAGATGTCTGTGTATTTTGATATATCCTGTATTAAGCACTGTGTATAAAGGGAGAAAATAAATGCCCTTTCAATACTTAAAAAATAATCCAGGGAATCAATATTACATTATTGAACACATAAAAGAGAAATTCTAGTGTAACACTAGCATAGTTCATTGCAGGATACATTCAATAAATGTATTAAGTGTTACAATGTAAAGATCTGTTTACTGAATAACCTTTTCTTTGTCTTTATTTTAATCTTAATTCTGTTGTTTCTTCTTAATTTGCTAATTCTTTTTTCCCAGGTTTATTTTACTTGAGCTGCGATTGGTCACCTTCAATGATATTAAAGACCATCCAGGACATTTTGAAGTGCTTATTCATGCTCATGTGCCCGTATCTTCTCTACATCAAATCATACTGGAAGAAACTGGCATCTTATCAACAAAGTTATCAATATTCTATGACAAGTCTCGTAGTAGAGAAGCCATGCTTCCCGTGCACATGACCCTGCAAGATCTGGGTTACGAAGGCGACACATATGACGATCCGGATGAACTGACGCTGTATTACGACTATAAAGTAGAGTTTATAGAATGCCCTATACTCCTGTGTGATCATTACTTTGGTAATAAGATAGATGTGAATGTTAATAAGATGATGGTCTCAGCCTAGACATTCAAACAACTCAGATACCAAGTCAGAACACAGATCCAGGAGTAGACATAAGATCAAATTTGACCATCAAAGTACTTGCCAATACATAAATCAATGTTGGAACTCATAGACTCAAATACTGCATATTGCAGTAGTGGACTTGCTAGTAGATGAAATGTGACCTTATAGTGCTGATACAACTACCAATGTTTGACTAATAGTCTATTATATTGCCATACAGATAAAAAAGGTCTTGTATAACTTGTCTTTGTCTGGCTAGTTCAGCGGATAGCACGCTGACTATCAATCCAGGAGTGATGAACCCAAATCCCTGTCTGGCCACAGTCTTGGTGGTGATTGATATGTGACATTGAATTTCATTGTCATTCATCTCCCACCACTGATTTAAGTGTGGAAGTTATCTGTTACTTCTGGAGACGGGTGTGCTCGAGTTGTAGTAACTAGTTAACTTTGCAGGATCCAAGGAAAGAGTTGTTAGGTTAATGGATCATCTTTAAGCCTTAACCAGTATACTTGAATCAGCAGTGAGAGTCAAATGACAATGTCACATCAGAACAAAAAGTCATACATTTTCATTATAACATACTCCGTTCAAGTCATATCTTGACAAAAAGTCAAACATTCTTGTTATAACAGACTCATAGGACAAAAGACATACATTTCAGTTATCCCTGACTCTGTTTATGGACAAAAAATTAAATGCTTTTCAGATGATTGTTGTAATTGTTAGACATTGAGATGATTCCTCTGGTACAATAATAGATGTTGATGTGTTTGTCCAGAATATAAGCAATATTATTCCTTCTTCCATTTTTTATCCCTTTACTTCATATAGACGCCTTTGGACACCTCTAATATAGATGCCTTTGGACACCTAATATAGAAGGCTTTTGAATCATTGGGTGAATTATGTTTATGTTAACTGAAAGAGTGGAAAACAGTGCAGGAAGTGTTCAGATTGCTCGTCACGAGCAATCTGAACTCTGCCTGCACTGCTTTCAACAAAGGCTGCTGTGATTGGTGCAGGACAACGCATATCTATGGAGTAAAGGGTTACTACATGTATGTATTCTTTATTTACCAAAGATTTTTTATAAAGTGCTACATTTTTTGTGATTATTTCTATTTTTACAATTATATATTATTATTATCATTATTTTTTTGTGTAATTATTTAACTTTTTTTAATTATTATCACCATTATTTTTATCATTATTATTGTTACTACCATTAACATTGTCTATAAGTATCATTATTATTAAGATCACCATCAGCTTGACTTGGTTAGCTCAGTAGGTAGTGTGTCTGATTATCTATCCAGGGGTGAGTTTAAATTATCACCTCACCACAGTCTCCATGATGAAAGATATATGACATTGTGTCTCACTGTCATTTATTTCTCACTGCTGATTCAAGTGGGAAAGTTATCAATAACTTACAGAGACAGGTGCGCTTGAGTACTGGTCAACCTTCCAGGATCCCAGGAAAGACTGGTTATGTTAACTGATTTTCTGTATGCTTTTGATGGCATAAAGATGATGTTAAATATTAAAACAACCAAATATTATTATCATAATTACTATTATAAATATAACTATTATTGATATTTTCTTTTACTGTCCTTTTAATCATTATAATCATTATTAATAATATCATATGATATTATAATTATTATCAAGGACGTATATAGAGAAGGAAAAGCAACCGATTGAGATGTTATGAATGCTTTCGTTTTCATGTAATATCTCATGAAATCTCGATTGAAATATCTCATAAGTACAAATTAAAATTCTTTTTTTGCATAATGAAATTCCCTACAAAGCAAGACCATTCACATCAAATTGTATTTAAAATTGTTGAAGTACTTACGATTACAAAATTTGTATACTGCAACTAAAAAATCAAGGAAAGTACTAGAACTGTTCTTCTGACTGCAGTATTTTAAACTCAATATCATTTTGCATGTTTAAAATAGAAAAAATATCTACGGTTACATACACCTTACATTTTATGTAAAAATGATCAGTTGCCTGTGAAATTTGAATGATTAATTTGCCAAGTTATTAATTCTTCACATGCTATTTTATAAACATTTAGTAGAGAGATGCAAGTTTCCTATCCTTCTATAGAAGTCCTTGGTATTATCAATCCGATAATTATTATCATTATTTTTATCACTGTTAATATATCATTATTATAAGCATTATTAGGAATAAAGTTGAAACATTAAACTGTGTTCACAATAATTGTAATCATTGATTTAAACAGTGACATATCATGACAAAATGTTTCTGGAATGTGTTTCAACTTCTCTCTTGATTGTTCTGAACAGATTGCACTCTCAGGATAGGAAATTTGTATTAAACAGGCAAAAAATTAAATTTCAGAATTAAAATGAATTGCAGAAAATGATAGCCATCCTTTGTAATATGTGTAGCCTTATTCTTTGAAAATTATTTTTGTTTTTTTGTTTCTAAATTTGTGATTTCCTTGTTTGCTCTTGAAAGTAAATGTATATGTAATTGTCCCCACCACCTTCCCCCATCCCGTATACAGTTATTACCAAATCTTAGCATATGATCCCGTATACAGTTATTACCAAATCTTAGCATATGATCCCGTATACAGTTATTACCAAATCTTAGCATATGATGCTTACTATTATAAGACCAAACACTAGTCTATATTATTTGATGTCCATATTACATTAAATCTTCTGTAGGCAACGTTAAAATTGTTTTCTAGTAAGTTTATGGATATTTTTTTATGTTTTCTTCAATTGAAAACTGTGATAATTCTCAAATAAATTGTGTACACTGTATATAATAACTGCAGTATAATGCTTTTTTCCACAAAGTTTATCTATATTATTACAATTGTTTTTGTATGTTTTGATACACAATAATGTATTATATCATTGATGTTTTTTAGTGTTTGTTTTTACAACTTCAGGAAAGTTTTAATAGAAGTTTTGATATACATGTTAGAATGATAATTGTTACAGAATTGATCAATTTTAGCCTTTTTTGCATATTGTTCGTATATTCTTTGCTATTAAACATATTAAATGTGTTAATGTCTTTATGTG
This sequence comes from Panopea generosa, assembly GCA_029582155.1. Taxonomy (NCBI): domain Eukaryota; kingdom Metazoa; phylum Mollusca; class Bivalvia; order Adapedonta; family Hiatellidae; genus Panopea; species Panopea generosa. The sequence continues at coordinate 67,487,756 of CM055900.1, forward strand.
TCATTAATATAGTATATAGTCTTTTTATGTGTCATAACTAGATTATATGGCCTCTTTATTTGTAATAACTATAGTATATGGTCTTTTAATGTGTCATTACTATAGTATATGGTTTCTTTATGTGTCATTACTATTGCATGTTGCCTCTTTGTGTGCTATTACTAAAGTATATGGTCTTTATGTGTCATTATTATAGCATGTGGTCTCTTTATGTGTCATTATTATTGCATATGGTCTCATTATGTGTCATAACTATAGCATATGGTCTCTTTATGTGTCATTACTATAGCATATGGTCTTTTTATGTGTCATAACTATAGCATATGGTCTCTTTGTGTGTCATTTCTATAGTATATGGTCTCTTTATGTGTCATTACTATAGCATATGGTCTTTTTATGTGTCATAACTATAGCATATGGTCTCTTTATATGTCATTACTATTGCATATGATATCTTTATGTGTCATAACTACTATAGCATATAGTCTTTTTGTGTGTCATTACTAGATTATATGTCCTCTTTATGTGTCATTACTATAGTATATGTTTTTTTATGTGTCATTACTTTAGTATATGGTCTCTTTATGTGTCATTAGTATAGCATGTGGCCTTTTTGTGTGTCATTACTATAGTATATGGTATCTTAATGTGTCATAACTATTGCATATGGTCATGTTACGTGTCATTACTATAGCATATGGTCTCTTTATGTGTTATAACTATAGCATATGGCCTCTTTATGTGTCATTACTATAGCATATGGCCTCTTTATGTGTCACAACTATAGCATATGGTCTCTTTATGTGTCATTCCTATAGCATATGGTCTCTTTATGTGTCATTCCTATAGCATATGGCCTCTTTATGTGTCATAACTATTGCATATGGTCTCTTTATGTGTCATAACTATAGCATATGGCCTCTTTATGTGTCATTACTATAGCATATGATATCTTTATGTGTCATTACTATAGCATATGGTCTCTTTATGTGTCATAATTATAGCATATGGTCTCTTTATGTGTCTGACTATAGCATATGACCTCTTTATGTGTCATAACTATAGCATATAGTCTCTTTATGTGTCATTACTATTGGATATGATATCTTTATGTGTCATTACTACGGCATATGGTCTCTCTATGTGTCACTACTATAGCATATGATTTCATTATGTGTCATAACTATAGCATATGGTCCCTTTATGTGTCATTACTGTAGCATTTGGTTTCTTTATGTGTCATAACTATAGCATATGGCCTCTTTATGTGTCATTACTATATCATATGGTCTCTATGTGTCATTCCTATAGCATATGGCCTCTTTATGTGTCACAACTATAGCATATGGTCTTTATGTGTCATTCCTATAGCATATGATCTCTTTGTCATTCCTATAGCATATGGTCTCTTTATGTGTCCTTACTATAGCATATGACCACTTCATGTGTCATTACTATAGCATATAGTCTCTTTATGTGTCATTACTATAGCATATGGCCTCTGTATGTGTCATAACTATAGCATATAGTCTCTTTATGTGTCAATACTATAGCATATAGTCTCTTTATGTGTCATTACTATAGCATATTATCTCTTTATGTGTCCTTACTATAGCATATGACCTCTTCATGTGTCATTACTACAGCATATAGTCTCTTTATGTGTCATTACTATAGCATATTGCCTCTTTATGTGTCATTACTATAGCATATTATCTCTTTATGTGTCCTTACTATAGCATATGACCTCTTCATGTGTCATTACTATAGCATATAGTCTCTTTATGTGTCATTACTATAGCATATGGCCTCTTTATGTGTAATAACTATTGCATATGGTCTCTTTATGTGTCTTTGCTATAGCATATGGTTACTTTATGTGTCATAACTATAGCGTATTGTCTTTGCATGTGCATTACTATAGCATATAGTCTCTTTATTCATTGACTGTTTCTGGACTAGCTTGATCAGATAACAGATAATGATTAACTGTCTCAGTTATGGTCTTTGAATGGTAAAACATTCAGCAGCCTGTCTTGTCTTCACAACAGAGCCTTTGCAAAAATTTTGATCTTATTAATTTTTTGTGAATTGTATATCCTTGAATACCCTCCCTCGTCATGTTGCAAAGGGGAGTGTTTTATCTAGTCAGAGAAATAAAATATAAAAAATGAATGAGTGTGAATGTCATAAAACAGTAGTAAGGCATTTATTCAACATTTAGAGGTTTTAACCAATCTTAATATCCACATGATTAAAGACCAACTTCCGGAGTGTAAAATCATTTTATTTCCCATAGAAATGTGTGTGGGATGGAAGTGTGTTTATTTATAGGTGTACAGTGTATAATTTTTAAGTCAAGTTATTGATTTTGTCCAATCAGATCAGTATGAGGTGAAATACATCCCAATGAAATGTTGAAACATTGCCCGGATAATTGTGTTGACGGCTTTGGGTACTCGACTACTCCATATATTAACACTGGATCTTAGTTTTTATTCTTCCATTGTTTATTAAACATGATATCTCTGTGAATAATTTACCTGACATGGGCTGTCATTCAAACAAGTCCATTATCCAATCAGTGATCGATATTAGTTGCCACTCTGCCATTTTGTTTCGACAAGCAAACCGTCTTTATGTAAACACTACATTGTATTACATTGTATTTACATGGACAAACAACACCACATGGACAGTGAGAGGAGAAGAAGTCGCTCTCACGTCAGTGGTCAATTGAGTGGCATGGACGGTCAGATTTCTTTTAGATTTATGGCCTTTTAATTGTCAAAATATGCGTTAAGTACCTCTACAGAATCCATTTTTTAAGTATTTGTGGAATAATTACAATAAAATCTTTCAATAAATTCTAATTTTAAACATCATGTAAAATTAACAAAAACAAATTTGGATTCTTTTTAGCTGTATTGAAAACCAAGACAGCCTATGCCATGTTACGTGTTGTTTATGTTTGATTTCGTTGTTGTTCTAGCAGCTTCAACATTCGTCTTTATAATGTTTATCAGTCTTATTAGTAAAAGCAGTAAAGTATTCATATATAAAAAAACAAGCTTCATTTGATAAGACATGGCAGAGTTATGGTCTTTGATTCAGTAAAAACTGTTTAATGAGTTGAATTTCACTTTCAACAATTTCAGTTATTTAGCAGCAATGTCTTCTTAAAATTGATATATTTTAAGATTAAGCTTATAAAGCGATAATATTTCCTGTGGGGCCCTTTGTTTGGTCAATTTTACAATGTTTCATTGGTTGTTGTGGTGATAAAATATGATCAACATATTCAGGTTAGTAACATGTAACTCCGCTGTTTCTTCACCAGGTGAACAAAGTAAGGCAACATTGATCCTCTTTTTCAGATCATGTTAAAACAGTTGGCGCGACTCCAATCATGTTGCGGCCACCATACTGCTGGTGTATAAAAATAGACGCAAACACTATCACATAAATAAGCCATGTTTTATTGGCAGTACAATATAAATAGACAACATAAAATAACCACAGTAAAACATTTGTAACATAATGAAGTTATTGGCTGAAAATATTGTAGAATTACTTTATAACAGATATTTTTATTGGCTGTTTCATCTCACTCAGTGAAGTTATATATAGATTGTAGAAATATTGATCACCATGTGACCTTAGATGTAAATTATTTATTTATAAACATTTGACACAACGTTGAGAGCACATTTACATAAATAGATATTTTCTATATGAGTGACACTTTGACATTACATTATTAATTACGAACTGATTACATCATAGTCCATATATTCCACATATTGTCAATTCCTGCCATAATTAATAACAGAGTGTACTCTGATTGGCTGCACTATACAACAGCTTCTCTCATGAGAATTTACTGTCTTTCACAAACGGTGTATATTTTATTTCCATTAGTAGTTTAATTACAACATTGTCGTCCTATACTTTTATTCTTACGCGATACTGACCCATTTAAATTGAACATAGATTATTTATCATGAATGCCATAGATTGTCAATGGTTTATTTTGAACACCATAAATGTTAATAGTTTATCGTGAACACCATAGATTGTTAATGGCTTATCATTAACACCATAGATTGTTAATAGTTTATCATGAACACCATAGATTATTGATGGTTTACCGTGAACACCATAGAGTGTTAATGGTTTATCATGAACACCATAGATTATTAATGGTTTATCGTGAACACCATATATGAACACCATATATTATTAATGGTTTATCATGAACACCATAGATTATTAACGGTTTATTGTGAACACCATATATTATTAATGGTTTATCATGAACACCGTAGATTATTAATGGTTTATCATGAACACCATAGATTATTAACAGTTTATCACGAACACCATAGATTATTAACAGTTTATCATGAACACCATAGATTATAAATGGTTTACATCGAACACCATATATTATAAATGGTTTATCATGAACACCATAGATTATTAATGGTTTATCATGAATTCCTTAGAATATTAATGGTTTACTCCGAACACCAAAGAGTATTAATGGTTTATCATGTACACTATAAATTTTAAATGGTTTACTGGAGATTTACTTCAATAATACAACATAATATTACAATCACTTTTAGCTTACAGTGATCTAAATTTTCCCAAATCATGATTCAATGCTGATTCTGTCCGCTCACTAAATGTTCACATCATACACAGAAGTATTTATATTTCTAAAACAAATCTACATATTAATAATGAACATGTAGATGTATATGCAAATGTTCTAGGCAAGTTAATTTCTGTCACAAAATCCATTGTAGAATGATTGCTACTAGTTATAACTACAATATAGTTTGTTATGTTGATGAGTGTATACATATAACCGGATTTCACAACATATAAGTTTATCTGATTAAGCAAATGCAGTCACCAGTAATTTACGTGTTATCTTCTAACTCTTGATTAGTTTATACTTATTTTTTGTTCATTTTAACTTAACTGAGCAATAAGCTCAAAGCTTGCATGAAAGGACTTCCCGAGAGTCCTTTTCACAGTAAAACCAGTACAGATTTTTTGGCTCCAGTCTGGGATGTCGTGGGATGACCATCACACTGTACATTGCGCTACTTCCCTACATAAGGAGAGATTGCCGTCTTTTTTTGCCTCTGATTTGATGAAATGGTTATTGTATCTCTCACTTTGGCGGCGAGGAAATGATACATGGAACATATAGCTGCCGTTTATATTTGTTTTTCTCATTTATTGGAGCATAATGAAATGTCTGTGTGAGTCCGATTCAAAATCACCATGTGTCCTGAATGTATGGTGGAAAATAAATACTGGTAGTGAATAATACATGTAAACAGTGCGAGATCTATTTGGCATTATAAATGATATACTGTTATATAAGTATAACATGTTATTGTAGAAATAGACCATTTGAGTTTATTACGGTACATGGTGCGCCAGTAGGCCGATAGTGAAATATCAATGATCCAAATACATTAAGTTATCAAGAGATGTATTGGTAAAATAAACAGCTAACGACTTTTCACTAATTATTAAACAATGAATTATCTCTATATAATCACTTGATATTAAGTATATAGTCAAACCTGTCTTAAGCAGCCAGTCAAGGGAAGGAACAAAAGTGACCTTTGAAGACAAGGTTGTTGCTTAATACAGGTTATTTTGCTATTAAAGCATATACATTGGAAATAGCAAATGTGGCTACTTAAGACACAAGGCTGCTTAATAGAGGTGACCTCTTACACAGGTTTTACTGTAGTTATATCCGTATACAGAACAGCTTAATTTTATCCGTTTTGCTCTGATATCTACATAAATGCATTTTTGGATCAAATGTTTGCTCTTTTGCTCATCTGTGTATGATATTTATGAAGCATGATCCGTGCGCATCCTGTATCCTTTACTCCATGTAACGTATATCACAGAGTCAATAATGGTTAGCTGGCTCATTAGGTTGTTTCACATTTTCACTACTTTCAGTATTCGTTGCTTTGGTAACATTATCCATAGACTGCACGTCATCAGTTTGTTTGACTAGATGCCTCACTGGCTGTCTTGGTGTGGAGGAGCAGAGCAACTCTGCTGCAAATTGATCCGGGAACTTTTCCGTGTCAAGGTCAAAGTTTAAGATAACAGGCAATGACAAACGACTGGGACAATGTTTATAGCTATTCAAAACACGATGCGTCTCAGCGTCAAAATGGTCCTGATATATTTGTGATTGTGTGTGTTTTAATCGTGGTTTAAATGTGTATTTACCCCGTCTTGGGTTATGAAGGCCAATGTCATATATTTCTGATTGTTTATTAGTCAATAACCTTTTGTAATATTCATTATTTCTGTTTTTCCATTTTTCAATTATTTTGACTTCCCGGTCGCCATTGTTGTCGTCTTCATCACTGTTTCCGCTGTCGCACCTGTTGTATTTTGTTCGGCTGCTGGGTTCGTATTTCTGGTGGTACATATTGTTTTGTTTAGATTTTTGAAGAGCACCATCGTATTTATCGGAAGTGTCGCCGTCAGATGATACATAGCCTTTCTGCAAAGGCTCAGCTGAAAAAGAGAAAAATAATCATCAATTAAAACCAAAATTACGTGACAATTTGACGTCAGTGGGAACATGGAAAACACATAAAAATACGTTACTATTTCGAAGTTTTAATTTGAACAAACTACAGGTTTATAATTCTAAATACTTGGTTTTGAGACCCAATATTTTTTTATTATTGAGTAACTTATATTTTACATTTGACACTTTTATTTACAATACAAAATTGACGTATAGGATACTTTTAAAAAATTATAATTATTTATAATCGTTTATTTTAATCTTCTACCGATTGCACGAAAAAGCAAACGTATTCCTAAAGATACCTCACCTAACTTGTCGATTTTTTTTCGATCTTAGCAGTAAAACTGCACATTTATACCAAACATACCATATATTATGAATATTCTATTCAAAAACATGTATTGCTTTTCGTCTTTGTAGTGTACTTTGTTTTCCTTGACTAAATACTAATTTGCGACCCGCGATAAAGTCATTCATTTTCCGACCTGTGTATTAACGAAATTCTCATAAATAATATAAACAACAAGGAAGGAATAAACCATTATTTTCGTATGGGACCTTCCTCTTTGTGATTCAATACATTTTCCATTAATGCTGAACAGAAAGTTTTAGGCGATGCATCTTTAACAATATCGTGATTCTGACCAGGAAGATTAATAGTCTATAAATATTTCAGAAACGATAATTTATATTCAAGCAAATTCAACTGCAATATGTTTATAAGATTTCTGTAACGTTTCCGCGTGTTTTAATTATTTCACTATTAAATGTATTTTCCTCCCATTTTGTGATTATGATTGTTTTAATTAACTCAACATTATATAAAGAACATGTTTCAATTTGTACTTCAAATGATCACAAGTACAAGTATGCGTTGTGTATTTCATTATACGACAATCACGTGTGTTTCGATTCGTTTTTCACTATATAACAACCTCGTGTTTCTGTATACAAGAATGTATGTGTTTATAACAATAACGAGCACGTGTGCTTCAGTCAGCAGTATTATCATTAACGATTTCTAACGGTATTTCATTATTCAGAGTATACGTGTGTATTAGTTAATATTTAACGAGTAATAGCGTTTCAATTTGCATTTCCCTTAAGGTCTCACCACACAGTTAAATTTTGTTCTGTGTTCTATATAAAATAAGGTCAAAGGTTTCAATGGTAAAAAAAAAAAGAATTCCTCATAGATTTGTTTAAGGTATTTTTTTTTCATACCAGGAATTTATACCCACATAAAAATGCACAATAACTTGTAGGTTGACCACGTTGGTTTTTTTTAAAGAGTGTGCAGTGACACCCTGAAATTTATTGAAAAAAGAAGTCTTCAAATGCTCATAAATACATGCATATGTTGAAATCCTATTAAAGTCACTTTTTTAACACCAGTGATGTCTTATTGCAATATATGCTATGCCAACTTTTGCTCTACTCATCTGCAGCAAGAAATCACAACCACTTTGAACCATTTGGAAAATAGTTCATAACCAAGGTACATAGGCCTTTTTTTAAGCGTAAGAATCTTGTTACCGTGGGGGGAAATGGGCGTAACTGGGTAGTGAGGCGTTTATAACGAAAATTCTTGCCTCAGTGTATTGGTGTGGCCCAAGTCATATAACGAGAACGTGTGATTCAAATATCACTACTATATATTAGCGAGTCCTATTAGTGTTTCATGATACAGATAACATGCATATTGTTGTTGTTGTAGTTCCACTTATATAACCAGTACGAGCATTTCAATTAATTTATTAATGTAACAAAGAACGGACACGTGTTTAAATATAAATAAGCGGGGCGGTAGTCTAATGGATACAGTGTTGGCCCTCACGCAAGAGGTTGCGGGTTCGATCCACAGCTCGACTCGATGCCTCTCATAAAACAACACTCAGTACTGGTTCTACCCAGGAAGCGGACTTGAGAGCGGTTCATATAAGCTCTAAGCTTTCATCGCAATCTAGCTAAAATAAATTAGTATAAACTAAATTTATATAAAAGACCAAAGTGCGTGAGTCGTTACCTGACTGCGACTCTGTTGATGTGTTGTTTTTGCGGCGTCTGATGAAGAAAACACACAGCACAAAACAGATTATAGCACACACAAACGTGCACGCGAGCCCTATTGTGACAATCACGGAAACAGAGAGTTCACTAGAAGGAGTAGTAGATAGGCTCGCTTGTGTGCCTGAAAATAAACACACTCACATTTAACATTGACAGGTAGCTATGAAGTAAATACCAGATATTTACTCATTAAACAATAGAAGATTAACGTTGAAATAGTGGATCGATCATTATTTATCTTACTTTGAAATGTAATAAAATACTGCATGTTGGGATTGACGTCGATGAGAGCTCTATAGTAAATCAAAGTATGAGAAGTACTGGCAACCGGGATTTAATAAATATCCATACGCCTTCTTAATTTTAATTACTAAATTATTGTAGTGTTTGGTTTATTTTATGCAATTATTTTTTTTTTATAAAATGGCGTATAATAATATAATGTCCACATATGTCCACATATGTATATATATTATTGTTTGATTTGTTTCTGCTTGCTTATATTAAATACATGAAATTAATTCGAGGAATAAAAAAGTAGTCCCTGTCGCGTATGATCATTTTGGCAGTGATCAACACCGCTAAACTTTATCACGACGACATAAGCAGGGCAGGGCTATACCTTTGGTATAAAGTCCGGCTTAGAATCGGCTTAATCTTATTTTGGCATGACATTAACTCTTAATCTTTTGTATACCGTATGTATTTACTGTATCTATTGATCCATCACCTAAACAGATACAAACAAACAAATATTATGAACTTTTCATACAATTAAATCAGGTTTTTTTAATATTATCACACTTATTACATAACAATATCGATTTACATGGAAAATGGAAAAAATAAGCAACTAAAAAGTGTTTATTTTTTCTCAGATTTAGAATTAAATAAGTGTAGTATTTATTACTGCTTATATATATATTTACATGCCAAAGTAAGAAGCTGCATTCTTTATAAAACTGTAGTAAAGGCTTTGGTAGAGATACGAACCAAAACTGTAGTAAAGGCTTTGGTACAGATACGAACCAAAACTGTAGTAAAGGCTTTGGTATAGAAATACGAACCAAAACTGTAGTATAGGCATTTGTATAGAGATACGAACAAAAAACTGTAGTAAAGGCTTTGGTAGAGATACGAACCAAACTGTAGTAAAGGCTTTGGTAGAGATACGAACCAAAATTGTAGTAAAGGCTTTGGTACAGATACGAACCAAAACTGTAGTAAAGGCTTTGGTATAGAAATACGAACCAAAACTGTAGTATAGGCATTTGTATAGAGATACGAACAAAAAACTGTAGTAAAGGCTTTGGTAGAGATACGAACCAAACTGTAGTAAAGGCTTTGGTAGAGATACGAACCAAAATTGTAGTAAAGGCTTTGGTACAGATACGAACCAAAACTGTAGTAAAGGCTTTGGTATAGAAATACGAACCAAAACTGTAGTATAGGCTTTTGTATAGAGATACGAACCAAAAACTGTAGTAAAGGCTTTGGTACAGAGATACGAACCAAAACTGTAGTAAAGGCTTTGGTAGAGATACGAACCAAAACTGTAGTAAAGGCTTTGGTATAGATACGAACCAAAACTGCAATAAAGGCTTTGGTAAAAAGATACGAACCAAAACTGTATTAAAGGCTTTGGTGGGATACGAACCAAAACTGCAGTAAAGGCTTTGGTAAAGAGATACGAACCAAAACTGTAGTAAAGGCTTTGGTATAGATACGAACCAAAACTGCAGTAAAGGCTTTGGTAAAAAGATACGAACCAAAACTGTAGTAAAGGCTTTGGTATAGAGATACGAACCAAAACTGTAATAAAGGCTTTGGTAAAGATACGAACCAAAACTGTAGTAAAGGCTTTGGTATATAGATACGAACCAAAACTGTAGTAAAGGCTTTGGTATAGAGATACGAACCAAAACTGTAGTAAAGGCTTTGGTAGAGATACGAACCAAAACTGTAGTAAAGGCTTTGGTATAGAGATACGAACCAAAACTGTAGTAAAGGCTTTGGTACAGATACGAACCAAAACTGTAGTAAAGGCTTTGGTAAAGAGATACGAACCAAAACTGTAATAAAGGCTTTGGTAGAGAAATGAACCAAAACTATAGTAAAGGCTTTGGTAAAGAGATACGAACAAAAACTATAGAAAAGGCTTTGGTATAGAGATACGAACCAAACCTGTAATAAAGGCTTTGGTAGAGATACGAACCAAAACTGTAGTAAAGGCTTTGGTATAGAGATACGAACCAAAACTGTAATAAAGGCTTTGGTAGAGATACGAACCAAAACTGTAGTATAGGCTTTGGTATAGAGATACGAACTAAAACTGTAGTAAAAGCTTTGGTAAAGAGATACGAACCAAATACGAATCAAAACTGTAGTAATGGCTTTAGTATAGAGATACGAACCATACCTGTAGTAAAGGCTTTGGTAGAGATACGAACCAAAACTGTAATAAAGGCTTTGGTAGAGATACGAACCAAAACTGTAATAAAGGATTTGGTAGAGATACGAACCAAAACTGTAGTAAAGGCTTTGGTAGAGATACGAACCAAAACTGTAGTAAAGGCTTTGGTGGAGATACGAACCAAAACTGTAATAAAGACTTTGGTATAGAGATACGAACCAAAGCTGTAGTAAAGGCTTTGGAAGAGATACGAACCAAAACTGTAGTATAGGCTTTGGTAGAGATACGAACCAAAACTGCAGTAAAGGCTTTGGTATAGAGATACAAACCAAAACTATAGTAAAGGGTTTGGTATAGAGATACGAACCAAAACTGTAGTAAAGGCTTTGGTAAATATACGAACCAAAACTGTAGTAAAGGCTTTGGTAGAGATGCGAACCAAAACTGTTATAAAGGTTTTGGTAAAGATACGAACCAAAACTGTAGTAAATGCATTGGTAGAGATGCGAACCAAAACTGTAGTAAAGGTTTTGGTAAAGATACGAACCAAAACTGTAGTAAATACTTTGGTAGAGATACGAACCAAAACTGTAGTAAATGCTTTGGTAGAAATACGAACCAAAACTGTATTAAATGCTTTGGTAGAGATACTAATCAAAACTGTAGTAAAGGCTTTGGTAGAGATACGAACCAAAACTGCAATAAAGGCTTTTGTATAGAGATATGAACCAAAACTGTAGTAAAGGCTTTGGTAGAGATACGGACCAAAACTGCAGTAAAAGCTTTTGTAGAGATACGAACCAAAACTTTAGTAAAGAACCAAAGTAGGATAGTTAATTTATCTCTATTACTTGTTTTTAATACTGTTGACTAGTGCTTTAGAACTGTCGATTTTGTGACTCTCCTAAAATGAGGCCCTGGGGGGTCCCTGTTCCCTGGATCTCTTAAAGTAAAGCCAATTGTTTCCCAGATCTTCAGAAGTATTTGCAAATGTTCCCCATAGTATTTTGTCCATGTTCCCCAGATCTCTTAAAATATTTCCGCTGTTCCCTAGATCTCCAAAAGTTTTAAACATAGTTCCCTGAAAATACCAAATGGTGTTCTCTTAAGTAAAACGTCTATTTTAGTCTTTAATAGTATTGTTTCCACCTCATCATAATAACCAAATCCATGCACTTCTCTTCCGTATCCTTTCTGCAGGCAGATCAGGCTCACCCTCCACATCTCTTGTCTTTCTGTGTCAAACGTCTTAACAAGAGATGTTTGAATATGTATTTAATCCTCATCATCAAGTTCAATGAAATCGTGTTTGATTTCACTAGAGAGGACACATGGGATATCTTCAGGTGAAAATCCCAAATTTGACCCCGGGAACCCAACTTCTACAACCCTTTCAGAAGACCCCAATAGTAACAATGCTTCATGTAAAATATCTTCTATCTATGGCTTGAACTTTCAGAAAAAGGTGTTTTTTCAGTTTCCTTAAAAATTTGCTTGTAAGCCCTGTGGCAGGGGGCATTTGTGGTTCAATCACGCTGGTTCAAGAATTTGTCCGAGAGTTTGTGGTTATACAAATGCTGTGCAAGTTTGGTCAAGATTCTTTGAAAAATGACGTGAGGATCCTATCGCATCTACAAGAAAAAGGTTAACCGACGGACACTTTACCACGACATAAGCCCTGCTGACCTTTGGCAAGTAGAGCCAGAGAAGAGATCGAGGGAAGGACAGAAGAGACAACAAACAATTAACAGCTGAAAGGTTAACTTACAAAAGGCAGTGTATAAATATAAATAATTGACTTTATTATGTAAACACGATCTAAAAAATAAAAAAAAGTTAGATACCGAGTGAGAATGAAAAAAAATGTTAGATGCCGAGTGATATTGAACACCAGTCCTTACGATCCGAAATCGACTATAATAACCACTGCACAATTCTGCCTGTTACCATCAAAACTATAAATATATCTTTGTTAGGAATTACCAATCTATTTCGGGTACATACGATCATGGAATGAAGTTGTGCAGGGTCCCAGACTAACACTTTGCCAAAAACCTCCAAAGCTGTCAAAAGCTGTTTCAAGCAGTCAACGTCTCATTTTAAAGTAAATTATGATCAAGTATAGAAAAAATACTTAAAATCAGTGTCTAATTACAGAAACTGGCAGCTAATAGCAATATAATGTACACGACACTTTTAGTATTTCTTTAATAACTCTTCAAAAATTTGTCTGAATTAAATACCTTTGGTACCAAAGTAAAACTGATAAAAATGATGACCAATACCAATTACCGATTATTTGATACTTTTCTTCTGAATTTAAATAATTACGGATTGAAAACGAAATATTTTGAAATTTTCACGGGGAAAAAAGATAGTCTTGATTTAACAAATCTGTTTATTAAACAACACATAATAAAAATAGAAATATAATATATAGAAAGATGAAGAAGTAAGTTTAAAAATGGACTAAAAAGAGAAAAATTATCACCAAAAAAAAAATTTAAGCGTAAAAATTCTTCATTTCTTTAAATTTAAAATAAAATTAATCTCCCAAATTTACAATCAAGCCCTTTCGTTTGATACCATAATCACAAAAATATGTTGTTTAATTTTGGAGGAGTTGTGTTTCCATGATTTACAAAACGCCACGTGGTCTAGTGGTAGAGCACCGAACCCATGATCGGAGGGACGTGGGTTCGATCCTCTGCCGCAGCTTTGTGTGGTGTCCTTGAGCAAAACACTTTTTCCACATATGCTTAGTACTGGTTTTACCGAGGAAGACTTCGAACGTGATTTGTCTAAGTTGTAAGAACTTGTTTTGCAATCGAAGTAAACTAAATAAGTTTAATCTAAACTAGAAAACGCCAAATGTGCCACCTGAAATTTAGACCCGTAGCTACTCTGTGGCACAGGGAGACACTATATTTTTTTTTTTTTTTATTATTTAAAACTATATAAATTATAATACAGTATTACTATAGTATTCCCTAGTACAACAGAATCACAAGAAATTAATCTGAACCTCTCTTGACGCTGTTGTCGTAGGCGGAGTACGTATATATATAACGTAACGGTTCAGAATCTTCCGTGCATCCAATCAGCTTCGTGACTTTTTGTTATCGGAGACATCCGAAAGTTACCTAGTGTTACTGGAGGATTGTTCAGATGAGACCAAACAAAATATTTTATAACTGTTGAAAGCTTTACCATACATGCTGTAAATACAATTTGTGAAACATGTGGCAATGTGTTGAAAATTTGAAATAAAAAGAAACAGAAATAAAAATTACACGCGATTAACAAAACAGCCAGAAAGCGGTTGGGTCATAATAAGTGGATTTGCAACTAGACCGGACATGAAAAGCACATTTGGTTTCCCAAAATCTACTCTTTATATAAAATGGTATTTTCCCCACTCCCATTCCTATCCAATATAGTATAACTGCCATAAATGTACTTATCTACTATCTTCACGTTTACATTTTCAAAAATATATAAAACAAATGTTTTAAAAATTTATTAGGATTATGTCATTTTCGTTTTTACATTTTTTTTCACGAATTCTTCAGAAACCTGGTGGGGGGATGGGTTCGGTGAAGTTAAAACATCAACAACATTTTTAACATGACGAATGATAGTATCGTTATTTCGGCATCACTACATCTCGATATTGTATCTAATTTTGTTTTTATGGATGGCAATACACACTTCAATGTATATTGCAATGTCACCAAGCTTAACTGATTATTTTTTCAAATTCCCAGAGTATTTTTAGAAATTAGGCTATGTTCAGTACCGTTAAATAGCAAACAAGTGTAATATCTGGTGTCCATAAGTTGTTGCTTGTTGTGTGCTTATTTGAGGTTTAGCCAGTTGGCTAACGTTTAACCAAACTGAATGCAGTCCTGGGATATGCTACACTATTTGTAATATTGGACGGATAATCAAAACATGACTGTAGTAGTTAAGTTTACGTAACAATAATGCATCAATAATTAAACCTAATATTTCATACTGATGCTTACATGGATATAAACGACTTTCTAAAGTCGCTTAGATATGTGGGCTGTCCGAACGTGGAGTTTACTCATATTAGAAATAAACACATCTTAACATATTGTTGATATGAAATTTATTTTTATATTAAAATACGAACATATTGTATACAAATGCTATAGCTTCTATTTTAGATAACAAAACAAACAAAATTTTGATTACATTGTCAACCTGAAATGTGTTTTTTCTCGTATTTACATTAAGCATAATTGTACTAATTGTTAGTTTCAATTTTGAGTCACGTATATATACACGCAGTGCTGCCACGATTCTTAACTTCCGTGATGTATTATTATTGTAAAGCATGTGCGTGCATAGATGCGTGCATGGATGCGTGATACTCGAATGTGTATTGCACTGAATGTCACCAAGCTTATCTGATTTTTTTTTTCAAATTCCCTAGATAACGGATTCGATAAAAACATCCTGTTTTTATAGATAAAACATCCTGTTATATAGATAAAAAACATCCTGTTTTTAAATGGGAGTAATGCTTTATAATGTGAATATTTTCCATATATATACAACACGTGCAGATTTAACTGATTTATTTTACTTCAAGTTCTTACAATTTATACAAATTACGCTCGAAGTCTTCCTGTGTATAATCAGTTTTAAGAATATGAGGAAAAAGTGTCTTGCTCAAGGAAACCACGCGTGGCCGTGGGAAGGAACGAACCCACCACCTTCCGATCCTTGGTTCCATTTACAATTATATTAGCATTATCATTACCATTACGACAACCACTGCCACTGTCACTACTACAAACACCATCACAACAACTCAACTGCCACTACCAATGCCACTGTCACTACCACTACACCAACCGATACCATTACCATTATCATTATCACAAACACTATCACCACTACTTCAACCATCATAAACAATATCACAATCACAGCTACCACTACCATTACCACTACCGTTAAATAGACATAAAGAATAAACCTATTCATTTTGCATGAAGAATGTATCATTTAGAACTAAGAAATTAAAACTAAAATTAAGAATAAAACAGTATACAAATTATATACAATGATAATAAAATATTTAGAATCAGGCATTTTGCATGAATGTTTGAATAAACAATTTAGAATTAAGAAATTGGAATACAAATTTAAACATGAAGCATATTCAAATGAACATTTGGATTTTATCATCATAATACATTTAAGAAAGATTCTAAATATGATTATGTGTGCTGAGTAAAAAACAGTTGCCGATACGAAATGCAAACAAATGCCGATGCTAACGGAAGTTGGACCTTTGCGCAGGTCTTCCAAGATTGTTATTATACTGGCATTCGCGGTGATAGGTATATTGCGGTATTAGGTATACAAGGGATATATGTCTCTGATAAAATTGATCAAATTCGGTACTTTTTCCCCGTTTTCTTTAAGGACAATATCCCTAGATCTGTAAAATTAGGTCTTTGATCCCTGGATCTCTGAAAGTAACGGCCAATGTTCCCCAGATCTCTGAAAATAAATGGTCATGTTCTCCAGGTCTCCAAAACCCCTGGGAGGGCCTCTAAAGTGTTTGGAATTCCGGCTACTATTCTAAAGCTTAACTGAAAAAGTATTTCTCTGACATAACTGCAAACACTCCTTTCAAGACGGCTGATCATTAGTGTAATTTAAAGTCGGATGATTCCCGGTACAACAGATCATTATATGACCTCGGTCTGGTTTATTCTAATAGTCCGTATTTTGAAATTTCCTGTTATTTATAACGATTACTTCCCGATGGGGTCCGTTACATAGCAATGAATATGGACATGTTTATTGGTCTGTTGGTTTACGGAAAGTTGAATGACGTCATAGTTTAGTAAGCGGTTAACAATCTGATCACCTCGGCCTTTATGCTACGCAATAGACGTGTATTATACGGAGGATACGGAAATACCCGATGTTTCACGATTGAGCGTTTAATAGCTATGAATTGGACAGGCAGGGCATTCACTGCTTTTTTCATCCGGGTAAAATATACATGATTCGGGAGATATCCGGTACTGGGATATACTACTAAATTAGACAGTATATATTTCAAAGTATTTCATTTTCGTTTTAGTATTTCAAAGAACATTAACAAATCAATAAACATACCTGGACATGATATTTCATCTTCGCCACTTGCACAATGTCTCGTGCCGTCACATTGTTGATGTATTGGTATGCATGTACCGTCGCCACAGCGAAACTCTACGTTCAATTCGCATGCTGAAATACAAGATATTCGTTTGTTGTTTTGTGTTTTTGCATTAAATGCATCCTCTCGTGCAGACACAACTGTTTGAATATCAGGGCTGCGTTAAACAGCAAACGCGTTAACAGCTAGGTTCCCGCCTAAATATATTACGTACTGCGTGTGCGAATTTGAGGTTGAACCAGTACCCACGAAAATTATCGATACTAAAACAGCCCAAAGATGGGCATTAAAGGGATTATATTGGCAAGTAACACAAACACGCTGTTAATTCAGACTTTTCCTGTATGCAGTGTGCACAAAATAATGCTTATGTAATGTATATATATATATATCTTTATATATCTTCAGAAACTCAATGTTTGTAATAAAGAGGTTATGCAATTAGACACTTTAGACGCGTATATCTCTAAGTTATAAATGTATCTTCATGCTGGGCGTGTGTATTTAGGACAGTGAATTGACGGTAATATGCCAATATAATCCCTTTAAAGGGACACATAGCAATTAAATGTTGAATCGAATTTCATACATACCTAGTATATAAACTATATGTAAACCAAAACGCAGTTTACCATGGCATTACAATGTATGCTAATCTGCAAAAACGTCAATTCGTTCGGTTTAGTTTCGATATTTTGCAGAAGTTGCATAATCCAATCAAGTAATCCCGAAGTTATTTGTCTTTAATATAAGACTATATTGTACTTACGACACGTGTCACCCGCCGGGACACATATGTTGCTGGTACACAGTCTATACTGGTCGGGTTGGGCGTGGCAGAATTCCGTGCTCACGTACTGGGCACGCATCTTATACCCGTCCTCTATCGAATTGGCTCAACTGAAACAAACATGTATATATACTTTTATTGTAACGAATGTAATTTACTGGTATTGCACTATGTATAATTGACGGATGGACACTAACTGTATTCTATTTTGCACAAGCAAACCGGTTTGGATGTTTGTAAATCACAGTCGAATGAACCGTTGTTGTTTACTTGTACTATCGTTGACCGATGTATTTTTCATCTCTGAGCTATACACATTCTTAAAGATAAATGTTATGTACAAAATAAATAATATACTGGCGTAGGTGATATCTGCGGATGACAAAATGACAATAACAGTTGTATGTTATTTGTTTTACTACCTAAATAGTTTAGGTTCTTGGCTACACGCACAGCTGTCGTTGGTCGCTATTAAATCCGGCGTTGTACCTTACCCGGTGTGATCTTCGTTTTTGAAATTACTAAAAACTAAAATTAAACCCTTTGTTCAAGTTAAAAACGTAAGTCCTTGTTAGTCCCCTACCAGTTTCCCTGGAGCAGACTATAGCTTTACCCTCCGTCCGTCTTCCGTCCGTTCGGTGTCCAGCGTTCGTTCGTCCGAAAAGATTATTAAAAAGTGCACAAGTTCGGTTTGTGAAACTTTGCATGTGGATAGAGGGCAATGAGGAGACCATGCAAGCCATTTATTTTTTCAATCGGACAAACTATGGCAACAAATTTGGTAAACCGATAAAACCGATATGTATTACTTGTTTATATCATTTTGTTTAAATATTAGCTTTAAAGGGAGAGAAGACATGTGCGCTTCGTTGAATTCTTATTAAATATACATTTCTGCTATCACATTACTCTGATGCATTGTTCTTTCATTAAAACATTAACGACATTATTCATTAAAACGATACAAAAAATAAAATTGATAATTTAAAAAACATGATAATGATAACACTAATAATAATAATAATTATAACAACAATAATAATAATAATAATAATAATAAAGATAAAGTTGTTATCAACGAAATAACTCACTGGCACAAATAAACTTTTCAACATTTGAAGTGTTCAAAAATTAATGTTAAAGGACCGATTTAATACGTAGATAAACTTAGTTATTCAATAAAATTAATGTTAAAGGACCGATTTGATACGTAGATAAACGTAGCTGTTCAATAAAATTAATGTAAAGGACCGATTTGATACTTAAACTTAGTTACTCAATAAATTATAAATGTTAAAGAACCGATCTAATACTTGGAAATTTAAACTTATTTATTTTTATGTTACTTCGATTGTGAAACAAGTTCTTACAACTAAGACAAATCACGCTCGAAGTCTTCCTGGGTAGAACCAGTACAAAGCAGATGCGAAAAAAGTGTCTTGCTCAAAGACACCGCACACAGCCGTGGTGGAGAATCGAACCCACGACCCTCCGATCATGGGTTCGGTGCTCTACCACTAGACCACGCGCTGACAAACCTAGAAGCTTAATACTCGGAAGCCAATTTAATATTGAGACAAACCTGGTTGTTCAACAAAATATAAGTGATTTAATACTTAAATAAACTTAGTTGATACAATTTAAAAAAATAACTATTGATACAAACAGCGGTTATAATAAACGTCAAACCTACATGCCACTATCATGAAACCCTTACATAAACTTACTTTGAAAACATAAATAAAAAAACAGATTTAATGTGTTAAAATGATAAACTTTACCTGTCCACATACACAAATCCATCAAATTCAGTCCAAGTTAAATTGATAGTAAATTACACACAAAATTCACACACACAAAACAACGCAACATCTATAGCGAAAATAATTACTAAATTCTACTGAACACTTACACGTTAAGCAGTCACATACAGAATTAGTCATTTTATGTTTTATAACCTGGTTATGCTGTCATCGATTATACTTCCTTGATGAGTACTTGACACTTAAATGATAGTAAATTAAAGTAACAACACGATCTGGAATCCCAGCTTAAGACACTCCTACTTTCTAAAATACAACCGAAAGTAAATCTAGGTTTAAACACCGGCTTCTTGTCTTTGTTTTGTATTTTGTTGTTTGTTCTGAGTTGTTGTTGTTTTGTTGTTGTTGTTGTTGTTGTGTTTTTTTTTCATTTTGTTTTTCTTGTTTATATATATTTAATGTTTGTTAGTGTTTTTTTTTTGTTTGTTTTTTATTATAAGGAAAACTACAACAACATTACTGTATGTCTATGTTGTCAACTTCTCTGGCTCCAACCGTGGCCACCACGAGCAAAAACCGCGTGACTTTAATTGGTATCGTGATAAAGAGTGCAGGTGAGTCAGTCGAGAAATGTCGTTCGTTAAATTGGGCAATTTAGTATCGGTTTTTTTTCTTCACATTTAGAACAAAACCGAACAAACGTTTATGAAAAGTGCTATTAATAGCACAAACGCAATATATTTGTTTATGCTACCGTGATACGTAAAATGAGATGAATTATACCTGGGAGTTATAAACATAAATCTAATTAAAGACGAGGCTGCATCAGTGAAAACCATTGCTTGACCGTATGTACTTAAACATATATCCAACATTTAATTAAATGTATCTTTTGGTAATCAAAATGAAATGGTTTTGTCCCGTTTTCTTGCCTCAAGGTCTCCCCCAAAAAATACCCCTGTAATGAAATTCGAGTGTTTTAGGTTTTTTTAAAAAACAGTAATAACCAGTATTTATCCCATTTGGTCACGTGTTCCTGCCTTTCTGACGTTTGCGCAACTATTCTATCTTTGTAAGTATATATTTCTTCTAAATCGGTAGTTAATCTACAGCCGGGTTAACTGTTTTCTGCCGCATCTAGGTCAGCTTTTCTTAATGGCAGATCGATATATACGATGTCGTTATACGTAGAAAGTTTATACGACAGCTGGTAATATTTATGTCTTACATTGTTTTCATCGCACTCTTCACAATATGTCGATGTGACAGCAGTTATTTTGAATATGCAATTTTATACGCACAGAATCATCAATATGTGTACAGATGCTCGTATAAAAAAATAATAACAATCGTTCAACTTTATCATTTTACATGTCTCACTTTACATTTTTATATTTATCGGTCGATATGACTTGGGATATAAACGCTCCAGATTTACATACTAGTATTTCAGTGACACATTATGTGGCGCTATTTGAATGATTATATGCAGGAATTAAGATTGTAGTATAATGGTGTTTAACGTCAGTTTTAACAGTCTATTATTCATATCATGTTTGTCTGACACTGTATTTTAAGAGCTATCGAACTAGAGTATCATCACGACACTCCGACCAAAAAAAAAATGATCAGAGGTATTTTCAACATACTGCCTATCGCATAAGTGTTAGTCTTGATCACCTTCGACGCTTGTTTTTCTGAAAGACAAATGTATTGACAAATGCTACTCTGTAGAACAAACCCACTCTTCCGATTGAGTCCGTTGAATAGTAATTGTTACGAGCATGCTTACTGGTCAGTTGTCCAGGGATATTTTGATTGGCGTCATAGTTTAGTAAGCGTTCAGTTGCTGTGAATTGTGGGACAGGCAAAGATTCCCTGCCTTTTTCATTGTTGGTTAATAGACCTGATTCGGGAGAAATAGACTAGATAAATGCTTACCATCACACTCACAGTGCCGCGCGGAAACATGGGGACTTTAAAGAACGCCAAAACAAAAAATGACCGAGATTATGGCGGTGTTCATTTCTTGAACTGGTCATATCATGCAACTACTAAATGACTGTCTTGAATTGTCTCAATTTTTTTTATTTTATTTTGTTGACGTTATAGCACTGATTTATTTTCAACGGATCTTAACCAACCCTGTATACTGAGTTATATAACCGTAAGCGATCCCTGGGGTGTTTTTAGCAGGGATGTTACCAGCAAAGTAACCCTGCAGGACAGAGTCTTCACATGGGCTGTGCTATGAGAAACGGCTAAATCACCGCTTTATCCTGGGCTGGGACGACAAAAATTACTGGGGCACACCAGGTTACATATGGCATATCCAGTTTAATAGCTGGAAGAAGATCTCAGAATAAATCACCGTTCTTCTGCAAGTAACAGGCACATTTTACCCACATAAATTATTTTGACCAAACCCACGATCACTGCGGAGAGAGGTAAGCGATCTTGAGACGATCCTTAGCCTATCAGTCTTAAATATATAATCGAAGCACTAACCAACAAGCGACTAACCCATTATCACTGCTAAGAGAGGTGAGCTATCTTGAGACAATCCTTAGCCTATCATTCTTAGATTTATAATCGAAGCACTAACCAACAAGCGACTAACCCATGATCACTGCGAAGAGAGGTGAGCTATCTTGAGACAATCCTTAGCCTATCAGTCTTAGATATATAATCGAAGCACTAAACAACAAGCGACTAACCCATGATCACTGCGGAGAGAGGTGAGCTATCTTGAGACAATCATTAGCCTATCAGTCTTAGATATATAATCGAAGCACTAACCAACAAGCGACAAACCCACGATCACTGCGGAGAAAGGTGCGCAATCTTGAGACAATCATTAGCAAATCAGTCTTAGATAAATAACCGAAGCACTAACCAACAAGCGACAAACCCACGTTCAATGCGGAGAGAGGTGAACGGTAACCAACAAGCGACAAAGCTGCGAGTACTTTTACAGTATTTGACATAGTCGGTCTTTGATAACCTCAACAATCTACTGAGGTGGACGCTCTACCACCGTGGTCAACGTTGTCAATTGCACATTAAACACATGCATGGTTGTAACCGAGCATTGCACTCCATAATTACGTGCTTAAGAATATGTTGTGTATTTTTATTTAGTTTTATTTTATCATTTTCAGGGACAGTAACGTAGTCAAAAGTGCTAAATGTAATTGCAATAAAAGCACGATGCGCGTACATAATAATCACTCCAAATTTATTACAACTTTGATATAAACATGACACGGCCTGGATATTTTTCATTTAATGTCAAGACGGAACGTTGTTATGAATGAATATACGCGCATGGTGGGCAAAACTGACGAAATGAAAAGTAACATATAATCAACATACACTGACTGACGAAATAAAAAGTAACATATATCGACATATCAACATACACTGACTGAAATAAAAAGTAATATATACTCAACATACACTGACTGACGAAATAAAAAGTAACATATATCGACATATCAACATATACTGACTGACGAAATAAAAAGTAACATATATCGATATATTAACATACACTGATTGACGAAATAAAAAGTAACATATAATCAACATACACTGACTGACGAAATAAAAAGTAACATATATCGACATATCAACATACACTGACTGACGAAATAAAAAGTAACATATATCGACATATTAACATACACTGACTGACGAAATAAAAAATAACATATAATCAACATACACTGACAGACGAAATAAAAAGTAACATATATCGACATATCAACATACACTGACTGACGAAATAAAAAGTAACATATATCGACATATTTACATACACTGACTGACGAAATAAAAAGTAACATATAATCAACATACACTGACTGACGAAATAAAAGTAACATATATCGACATATCAACATACACTGACTGAAATAAAAAGTAACATATACTCAACATACACTGACTGACGAAATAAAAGAAACATATATCGACATATCAACATACACTGACTGACTGACGAAATAAAAAGTAACATATAATCAACATACACTAACTGACGAAATAAAAAGTAACATATAATCAACATACACTGACTGATGAAATAAAAAGTAACATATATCGACATATCAACATACACTGACTAACGAAATAAAAAGTAACATATAATCAACATACACTAACTGACAAAATAAAAGGTAACATATAATCAACATACACTTACTGACAAAATAAAAAGTAACATATAATCAACATACACTAACTGATGAAATAAAAAGTAACATATAATCAACATACACTGACTGACGAAATAAAAAGTAACATATAATCACATTCGCTAACTGACGAAATAAAAAGTAACATATAATCAACATACACTGACTGACGAAATAAAAAGAAACTTATATCGACATATCAACATACACTGACTGACGAAATAAAAAGTAACATATATCGACATATCAACATACACTGACTGACGAAATAAAAAGTAACATATATCGACATATCAACATACACTGACTGACGAAATAAAAAGTAACATAATAATCAACATACACTAACTGACGAAATAAAAAGTAACATATATCGACATATCAACATACACTGACTGACGAAATAAAAAGTAACATATATCGACATATCAACATACACTGACTGACGAAATAAAAAGTAACATATAATCAACATACACTGATTGACGAAATAAAAAGTAACATATATCGACATATCAACATATACTGACTGACGAAATAAAAAGTAACATATATCGACATATTTACATACACTGACTGACGAAATAAAAAGTAACATATAATCAACATACACTAACTGACGAAATAAAAAGTAACCTATAATCAACATACACTGACTGACGAAATAAAAAGTAACATATATCGACATATCAACATACACTGACTGACGAAATAAAAAGTAACATATATCGACATATCAACATACACTGACTGACGAAATAAAAAGTAACATATAATCAACATACACTGACTGACGAAATAAAAAGTAACATATATCGACATATCAACATACTCTGACTGACGAAACGAAAAGTAACATATATCAACATATCAACTTGCACTGACTGACGAAACGAAAAGTAACATATAATCAACATACACTGACTGACGAAATAAAAAGTAACATATAATCAACAAACACTGACTGACGAAACAAAAGTAATATCTAACCAACATACACTGAATGACAAAATAAAAAGTAACATATAACCAACATACACTCACTGACGAAATGAGAATTACGGTAGTCATTCGAACATTGACTAAAGACAGCTAACGCTAGTTATAATGTTAACCAGCAACAATGCTATAGTAAATAGTGAAACAATGCTCACAGTCAGCTACGGAATAATTAACGCCAGCCAGGAAACAGCTTAAATATTAACTAAACAGTGCAATTTTTAACAAAAACGGTTAAAACCTGCCATGGATACCAGTCGTACATAATTTTATGTTGACATGAGTTTAACAACTTACACCGGTCAGACACCTGCCGTAAAATAACTTACACCAGTCAAACACCAGCCGTGCAATAACTTACACCACCAGCCGTGCAATAACTTACACTAGCCGTGCAATAACTTACACCAGTCAGACTTCAGTCGTGCAATAACTTACTATCACCATCGTACTATAAGAATAGGTCATAATGAAGGTCAATCGTGCAACATTTCAAACTGCAATACAGTATAGTTTCAACTAGCTGGAATACGTAATACCGGAACATACACTAATAATCATGTCTCACAGAGGCGTAGCTGCCTTTAGGCCGTGAAGGCCCAGGCCTACACCTATCTCTACAAAGTGAAAAAAATATATATATTCAATAAAAATTGATTGGGTGATATGCCTAAGGGGTCACACAGTAAAATGAGGCGAGAAGCTGTGTTTATTGAGTTTGATAATGCTGTAAAGTACGTTTAGAATTGTGTATTTTTGCATTTTGGTCAGTCATATATGCTCCATGAGTAAAAATTGTAACTATGGTTTGAAATGCATCGGATGCCACCGTTTCAAGAGTTCATATTTAAAAAAAATGTATGGGGGAGCATGCCACCAGACCCCCGCCCCCCACATACACCCAATACACGACCTGTGCCTACATATCCAACTTAAGCCAGCTACGCCCCTGATCTCATGGAAGATTACTTATTCAAATAAATTACCTTGTTAAACAAATATTATCATTACCATTATCATTATCATTATCATTATCAACATCATTATCATCATCGTCATCGTCGTCTTCATCATCATCATCATCATCATCATCATCATCATCATCATCATAATCATCACCACCACCACTACCAGCAGTATTACTATTTGTGTGTAATAAAAAGAGTTTCACTTTACCTCGATTTATTTTCCGTACTTTTTACAACTTATACATGTATAGCCGCGTAAACCGTGGTTACATCCATAAACTTCACCTTCAGTATCCTTGCACTTTCACTCGAAATTTTAATTTAATTTTAAATTTGATAGATAATCCAGTACACACCAAGTTATGTTTGATATTTAAATGGGTTAATGTGCCTTGAACGCCGATGTTATAATAAATAATAACCGCAGCGTACAGCGACAGC
The DNA here is from genome assembly GCA_029582155.1 of Panopea generosa. Taxonomy (NCBI): domain Eukaryota; kingdom Metazoa; phylum Mollusca; class Bivalvia; order Adapedonta; family Hiatellidae; genus Panopea; species Panopea generosa. The sequence goes on from CM055900.1 coordinate 67,514,205, forward strand.
ACTTGTGTCATCTCGTCTATGTGACATATTAGTTATGTACTTCCCGACCTACATCAGTAAGCCTATTTGTAGACATAAAAAACTCAGCTTTCATATCCAAGCCGTGAGCAGTTAACTGCATCAGTACAGCAGGAAATGGGTATTCAGTCGTATATGGTGTCTTTTTTTTTCAAACGCGTTAAAATATACATTCAATGAAAACTATTATAAACGGGCTAACAGAAGGTTGACGTTTATATTACACGACGTGTGAAATACGTATAACTATTTTATAGCTCAATTTATTGATCGTGCAATAACTTTGAAGTGGTCAGAATTACTGTCACTTTATGTTTTTTAAAGCAATTACATTTCTCAACAAAAGGTAGACTATACAAACATGAAACTGGCAATAATGCATATTTTATTACTTTTATGTTTTTTTATTCATTTATGAATACCGTAATATGTAGGCAGGCGAATATGTATTGTTTATGCATCCGCGGTATATGGAATGTATACTAACACTTTGTCCCGCTGATTTTATGGTGGACTGTTTAAGTTTTACATGTTTGAATGTGTTGTCAGTTGTACGACATAATGTTTTGCATTTTTGAAAGCTAAAAGCGGGCCCAACACATATCAAATATACTGCACTATAATGTTTCGGAAAATTCCAAGGGAGTTCTCGGAGAAGTGTCCTTTCTTCAAATCCGTTAACACTGTCTAAGAGATGGCAAACTATTTTTAGACAAACTATATTTTATGTGACTGTTCTATAGACCTACGTATGTTCTTTCAAGAACCCAGCTCAGTATATGGAAGAAGGACCGTTAAAAGCATAATTATGATTAAAAAAATGCAAATTTTGCATGATCGATATATTGTGCAGGTGACCGTTTAGTAGCTGGCCGGAGCCAAGGTGCAGAGTAGCCTGAGGAACGAGGGACGTGGGTCTGGACTTTATTATTACATATGTTTTATGGTGATACATGTATCACAAAGCATTTCATTTTATTGATGGAATTAAAGATAAAGAATAATACAGTTATCTGCTTCATTTGCATCTATTCTGGACACTATCATACAATTTACTACAAGTACTACTAATTATATAAAATTTCTCTAAAAAAAGCATTATACTAAATCATATACGTTTTACATGTATAAAGGCATCAGGCCGGGAACACCTCTGTCTCCAATGGCTTTATACACTACAATGTTTGCATAGATTAATAAGCAGGGGTGTTGACTTGAGAACTTAGTTTCCTTACTATTTAAATAAGTTATATAAACCGAATTAAAAACGGCTTAAATGTTTTTAAGTCTCTCTTAACTGTAAGACGCCATTCTTACCAAAGCAGTGCTTTGTTATTTATTTACTGCTTTTGAAAAGTTGCTGTTGCTGATGCTGCTTATGACGATGATAGGGCTGGTGATTTTGATGATGTGAAAGATGAGCACGAAGAGAAGACGGAGAATGAGGATAAGAAGGAGAGCATAATGGTACACATGATGGTGATGACAATGTTGTTGTTAATGATTTGTTTGACTGTTTGTTTGAATATTTAGAAGTAGTTTATGCCATCGATTGCTCACAGACGATCAGTTAACCTAACACCACTGTTTCCTTGGTTATTGGAAGTTTGACCAGTTTTCAAGCACTCCCATCTCCGTAAGTAGCTTATATCTTTCCCACATGAATCAGCGGTGAGAGACGAATGACAATGAGACGCAATGTCGTATATCAATCATCACGGAGACTGTGGCCGGGTGGGGACTCGAACGCACGACCCCTTGACTGATTGTAAAACGCACTATTAACTAAGCTAACCAGATCCGGCTGTTATTAATAGTGATATTGATGGTGTGAATGTGTAGGGAAGGGGAAATAGAAGACAATGAAAAGAAAATTATGATAACGATGTTGATAAAGACAACAGCGAAGATGAAGATTAGAATGCCAATAATGTCGACGACGATTCTGATGATAACGATGTTGATAAAGACGACAGCGAAGATGAAAATTAGTAGACGATGCTGATGATAACGATGTTGATAAAGACGACAGCGAAGATGAAGATTAGAATGCCAATAATGTCGACGACGATGCTGCTGATGATGATGTGGACGATTCTAATGATGATGATGGTGATGCTTGTGATGATCGTAATGAAGATGATAACGAAAATAATGATAATAATGATAATGATGATCCTGATCATGATGATCCTGATGAGGAGGAGTAGAAGGATGATACTATTGCTGCTGTTGTTGCTGCTGATGATGATGATAATGATGATGGTAATGCTGATGATTATGATGATGATGATTATTTGCTTCACGGCGGCATTCAGACAAAAACGGTTGTTCGGTTATGTCAGTGCAAATGCCAGAGGTTACACTTTCAGTTATTTTCTAGACACTTGATCTCCATTGTATCCAGAGGTTTGCTTTTATCTTACCTACTTCAAACACATTGTGGGATTGAATCTAATTTTCAATCAAAACATCGGAATACGTGATCGTTTACTATAAATGGTTTATTTCATTCAGTAATATAAGTAGTCTCGTTTTGCTATCAAACCAAAACTTCAGAGAATGTATATGAAATTGTTTAGAAAGGTAAGAAAACAAGTTTATTGTAAGAATTAAAGTGGGCACGTTATTTCCATTTTAATCAAACGCGAATGATGTATGTTTAATTCGATAAACGAACTTTGAATTAAAATTTGCAAATTAAGCTCAGTCATGTGTTTGAACTTGTTAGAGTGTTATGATTATAATACGCGTACAAACAAATGTCGTACTTTTTAAAGGGACCCACGGCAATTTTGACGATCTTTCAGTAGTAAAAGTAGTAGTAGTAGTAGTAGTAGTAGTAGTAGTAGTAGTAGTAGTAGTAGTATTAGTAGTAGTAGTAGTGGTAGTAGCAGTAGAAGGAGGAGGAGACACAACGTCATCTGAGTACCATCAGTAGCTGAGCAAATATTTTTTGAATGCATCTATTTTTATTCCGGTAATAAAACTTGAGACACCAATATAGTCTTTTAATAATCATGTAGCGCCCATTTGGTCGTTAATAATCGATATAACTGACACGAATATAAACCTGATATGTGATCGGGTAATTGATATTTATTCAAATCGGCCACTGATCTCGTTAGCACGGTCTTAAACGACATGGCTTTAATGAATATAGTGTATAAACTCCAAGCGTGATCAAATGAATCAGTATTTATAAACTTGAATGCTGGATTGACATTCAACCACTAAAAAGTATTATATTTAAAAGTCATTTCTGGTTTGATTTTAAATGAAAGAAAATAATATAAATACTTCTGTAAATTGTATTCCGCCACTTAATTAGTTGCCCGCGTGATCAAGTGCAAAGTTAGCTCAGCAGTTAATTTATGAACAGTCGTGTGTGTCTGATTAAGAAATATACAGGGGCCATAAAATATTTGAGTAAATGAAACATACAGTACTTTTTTTTATTGAACCAAAAGAGCGTTGTCATAAAATTATATGTTAGATCACCAAGACGTATAATTCGGAACTCCTTGGGCACTGCTTGCACTTTTTGATTCGTAGAATTGAGCAAGGTGTAACGAATGCAAGACGTATATCACGTGGCTTTCGGTACCTATAACCGACCTGTCGTGTTTGTTTATCCACATAAAATCTGGTACAATGATGTTCTATTAGATATGGATTAAATTATATGTACTTGTGTTAGATTTGGTGACATGCGATTATCTATAAGTGGGTGCACTGGCGTTAGATTTGGTGACATGCGAGTATCAATAAGTGAGTGCACTCGTTTAGATTTGGTGACATGCGAGTATCAATAAGTGAGTGCACTAACGTTAGATTTGGTGACATGCGAGTATCAATAAGTGGGTGCACTCGTGTAAGCTTTGGTGACATGCGAGTATCAATAAGTGAGTGCACTAGCGTTAGATTTGGTGACATGCGAGTATCAATAAGTGGGTGCACTTGTGTTAGCTTTGGTGAAATGCGAGTATCAATAAGTGAGTGCACTAGCGTTAGATTTGGTGACATGCGAGTATCAATAATTGGGTGCACTTGTGTTAGATTTGGTGACATGCGAGTATCAATAAGTGTGTGCACTTGTGTTATCTTTGGTGACATGCGAGTATAAATAAGTGGGTGCACTCGTGTTAGCTTTTGTGACATGCAAGTATCAATAAGTGAGTGCATTAGTGTTAGATTTGGTGACATGCGAGTATCAATAAATGGGTGCACTTGTGTTAGCTTTGGTGACATGCAAGTATCAATAAGTGGGTGCACTTGTGTTCGATTTGGTGACATGCGAGTATCAATAAGTGGGTGCACTTGTGTTCGATTTGGTGACATGCGAGTATCAATAAGTGGGTGCACTGACGTTAGATTTGGTGACATGCGAGTATCAATAAGTGGTGCACTTGTGTTAGATTTTGTGACATGCGAGTATCAATAAGTGAGTGCACTAGCGTACGATTTGGTGACATGCTAGTATCAATAAGTGGGCGCACTTGTGTTCGATTTGGTGACATGCGAGTATCAATAAGTGAGTGCACTAGCGTTAGATTTGGTGACATGCTAGTATCAATAAGTGGGTGCACTTGTGTTAGCTTTGGTGACATGCGAGTATCAATAAGTGAATGCACTAGCGTTAGATTTGGTGACATGCGAGTTTCAATAAGTGAGTGCACTTATGTTAGCTTTGGTGACATGCGAGTATCAATAAGTGAGTGCACTGGCGTAAGATTTGGTGACATGCGAGTATCAATAAGTGGGTGCACTTGTGTTAGCTTTGGTGACATGCGAGTATCAATAAGTGGGTGCACTTGTGTTAGCTTTGGTGACATGTGAGTATCAATAAGTGAGTGCACTAGCGTTAGATTTGGTGACATGCTAGTATCAATAAGTGGGAACAATTGTGTTAGCTTTGGTGACATGCGAGTATCAATAAGTGAGTGCACTAGCGTTAGATTTGGTGACATGCTAGTATCAATAAGTGGGTGCACTTGTGTTAGCTTTGGTGACATGCGAGTATCAATAAGTGAGTGCACTAGCGTTAGATTTGGTGACATGCGAGTTTCAATAAGTGAGTGCACTTATGTTAGCTTTGGTGACATGCGAGTATCAATAAGTGAGTGCACTGGCGTAAGATTTGGTGACATGCGAGTATCAATAAGTGGGTGCACTTGTGTTAGCTTTGGTGACATGCGAGTATCAATAAGTGGGTGCACTTGTGTTAGCTTTGGTGACATGTGAGTATCAATAAGTGAGTGCACTAGCGTTAGATTTGGTGACATGCTAGTATCAATAAGTTGGAACACTTGTGTTAGCTTTGGTGACATGCGAGTATCAATAAGTGAGTACACTAGTGTTAGATTTGGTGACATGCGAGTATCAATAAGTGGATGCACTTGTGTTAGCTTTGGTGACATGCGAGTATCAATAAGTGGGTGCACTTGTGTTAGATTTGGTGACATGCGAGTATCAACAAGTGGGTGCACTTGTGTTAGATTTGGTGACATGCGAGTATCAATAAGTGGGTGCACTAGTGTTAGATTTGGTGACATGCGAGTATCAATAGGTAAGTGCACTTGTGTTAGATTTGGTGACATGCGAGTATTAATAAGTGGGTGCACTTGTGTTAGATTTGGTGACATGCAAGTATCAATAAGTGGGTGCACTAGTGTTAGATTTGGTGACATGCGAGTATCAATAAGTAAGTGCACTTGTGTTAGATTTGGTGACATGCGAGTATCAATAAGTGGGTGCACTTGTGTTAGATTTGGTGAAATGCGAGTATCAATAAGTGGGTGCACTAGTGTTAGATTTGGTGACATGCGAGTATCAATAAGTGGGTGCACCAGTGTTAGATTTGGTGACATGCGAGTATCAATAAGTGGGTGCACTTGTGTTAGATATGGTGGTGCACTTGTGTTAGATTTGGTGACAAGCGAGTATCAATAAGTGAGTGCAATAGTGTAAGAATATACGATACCCTGAAATGCCGAATAAATCTTTTATAGTATCATAGTGGACCGGTGTGACATAGTCCTTAAACTACGCTTTAAAGGGAGAATCATTATATTTTACCCGATCAAAAATGTAGATTGTCACACGCTGTACAACATAATAATGTCAAAAAGAATTTTCTTGTTGATATATAATTTGGAGATAACTAGAGAACTCGTCCTGTCATCTGATAACATGCAGATGACAGTATCATAACGAACATTAAAGGTTAAAGGTAATAACTATTCATTAGATATTTCGAAACAAGATACAAAGACGAGTGAATATATATAATATTTCAGATGTGAAGTGATTTAATGTTTATATACCGAATATTTCTTGTCCAGTTCTAATACGTTTATGATAATTCATTAAAATGTTGTACAGTAATCATAGCAATATTTCAGTTGACTGTGAGTAAGCTTGTAACTCTTTTAAGAGTTGTTGCCCTGGGGTGCCATGTTGCAGACCCGTGGTGTGATACTCCACTCAGTCACATCATACATATCCCAGGCCTACCAGACCTAAGTGCCCAGAGTATACAGCGAGAAAGGCTACCACTTTCAGTCCGATGATTGATTCATCACCCCCGCATATGACGGACGCATTAACGGAGAAGACATACTGCAGGGTGAGCTACGTGCACGAGTATTTATCAAACATGGACGACAGGAGGTTTTGACACATACGCTGGTAGTCGTCGCTCATGAAAATTGCGAAATGGATTGGAAAATACCATTAAGGGAAAGCAACTAGTGATACAATTGTATCTTATAATTCTTTTTATATTTATATTTTCTTTTGGTATTATTGCCATCAGTTCACACAGAGACATAATACATGTATTATGTCACTGGTTCACATAAATGTATTATATAACACAAATTATATATATATAGTAGATACCAAACCGACACTGGTAGCAACAATAGCTATATTTAAACACAGGAATTTTTTAACATTGGACTTTACGACAGACCACAATTACATGCGTTGTTCCCCGTCCCAGTACTTAATCTTCTACCGTTCAACTAACCATAATCCTATCTGGATTACAACAAAGGGAGACACTTGCATCAGCAAACATAATGGCCGGTGTTTGATAATTGGCATTCACCACAAAGTATCATTTTCGTCTGTTTTCTTCACCTTTCCCATTGAAATAATCACAAGAGATACGACAGAGGCGTCAATACATGATCTACAGTCGGTACATCCTCGTCACACCACTGGGTATATCAAGGTACAAGCGCGGATACAGACCTGCTCAAATGCCAGGTAATATCTTAGAATTCACGCATTATAATTTATGGGTATACAATTAATGTAACTCTATAAAATATAATCAGTATTATACCAAATTCTGTTCCATGGAAAATGACCTGTTCAATGTGCAGCTATTTACACTTCCTGTGTATCTATTAATTTTTGTCTTCCCTCCATAAATTATTTCAAACGTTGTTTCTTTTAGACTAAGTATTAGTAATAACTATAGTATATAATCAGTCAATGAGCATTCATGATTTATGAAACATTCACATACAGTAATTTTTAATATTTTTTTCTGGTATAATTGTGAAAAATAAAATAATAGTTTTTAAGCACATTTCTCTCAGTGCTGATAATAATAAACTCCTGTTGATTTATAGAAGGGCGATGGTTCTATATACTGGTCCATTATAGTGTATTTTAGGGCTCCCTATATATTGCTCCATCATAGAATATTATAGGGAGTCCTATATACTGCTCCATCACAATGTATCATATAGGGCTTCCTATATACTGGTCCACATAAGACAAGTGTATTATAGAGCTTCCTATATATTCGTCCACCATAGTGTATTATAAAGCTTCCTATATACTGGTCCATCATAGTATATATAGGGCTTCCTATATACTGGTCCATCATAGTGTATATAGGGCTTCCTATATACTGGTCCACCATAGTGTATATAGGGCTTCTTATATACTGGTCCACCATAGTGTATAAACCTGCTTCCTATATACTGGTCCACCATAGTGTATATAGGGCTTCCTATATACTGGTCCATCAAAGTGTATATAGGGTTTCCTATATACTGGTCCATCATAGTGTATGAAGGGCTTCCTATATACTGGTCCAACATAGTGTATATATGGCTTCCTATATACTGGTCCATCATAGTGTATAAAGGGCTTCCTATATACTGGTCCATCATAGTGTATGAAGGGCTTCCTATATACTGGTCCAACATAGTGTATATATGGCTTCCTATATACTGGTCCATCATAGTGTATATATGGCTTCCTATATACTGGTCCATCATAGTGTATAAAGGGCTTCCTATATACTGGTCCATCATAGTGTATAAAGGGCTTCCTATATACTGGTCCATCATAGTGTATAAAGGGCTCCCTATATACTGGTCCATCATAATGTATATAGGGTTTCCTATGACGAACTCTGAACGTAGGACAATGTTCATACCACATGTGATACGCGCCTGCAGCTAAGTTGCTACTGTTTCTATTGTGTGCGACACACACAGGGCTACTTTGTAGTTTAATGTTTTCCATGCCTATAGAATTACTGAGATATGGACAAACCTATTATGACTGTGATTCACGACGGGAAGTCACCCCAGTGTCTTTATGTTACAGTAACAAAAATCTGGTTTTGTTTACTGTGTTACACTTACTAATAGTGTATTGTTTCCTCCGTGAAGGAGGACGTTGTCTCCATAAACAACATCTTTGCGACATCGGCCAAAGTTCAGCATGTTAAAGTATCGTGTAATATTATACTCCAGTGGTAATTGATAAATGTGGAAACAACCATCAAATAAACTGAGTACAAAATAATTCGAAAACCATCTGTAGTGAAGAATGACCTTTGTTACTTTGACACCTTTTTTAACATTTTACGGTAATAAATTCATACGCACTGAATCACCATATTGTGAACGTGGATAGTGCAATATCCTCTCTCTCTCTCTCTCTCTCTCTCTCTCTCTCTCTCTCTCTCTCTCTCTCTCTCTCTCTCTTCCTCCCTCCCTCTCTCTCCTTCTCTCTCTCTCCCTCTCTCTCTCTCTCTCTCTTTCTCTCTCTCTCTCTCGTTCTTTTCCACACCCCACATCTAATATCTCTCATTTCTCTCTCTCTCTCTCTCTCTCTCTCTCTCTCTCTCTCTCTCTCTCTCTCCTTCTCTCTCTCTCTACCTATATCTCTCAATATTTTTCTCTGCTTCATATCATTCCCACCCTCTCTCTCTCTCTCTCTCTCTCTCTCTCTCTCTCTCTCTCTCTCTCTTTCTTTCTTTCTCCCCCTCTCTCTCTCTCTCTCTCTTTCTCTCTCTTCATCATTACATAAATTATCAATTCTTGTTAAATTTGATTAGATTTCATTTAAACAAAGAATCTCTATGCAGACATATTCCATCATACAATGATCAAGATTAATTAGAGAACAAATCAACTGTTAACATTAACTACACCTGCACGGAGTCATCAATCGCTATTTGTCGGCCAGTCGAATGTAAAGAAAATTATAAAAAAATAATATATTAATAGAGCGAAGACCTTTATTGTCGGGAGTTGTAACATCCACCTAAAAACAGTATGTGCACCCTGTTTTATATAACTATTAAAACAATACCTACGTTTGTAAAATTTTACCTAAAAACATAAAGAGTACATAAAGCGCATTAATTACAATTTCATTACGTTTAATGCATTGATTCATTCATAAAAGTAGCGTGCAGTGATATGTCGGTCACTTACTCATGAGAGAACCGCTTTATCGTATTTCTCACACACAAATCAGAGTAATGAGTAATAAGTGCCTGTTAGCCAAGTTAAGTAATAAAATAATGACTACTTGTATAAATATATGCAAATACGATTATTTACTGTCGATCAACATAAAGTAACACTGGCGGCCCATCGTTAATAGACAGTTTAGAAGCCTCTTATTTTTTCAACTTATCTTGACTTATTAATTCGAAAAGCCTATTAAATGCAGATCAACTCTAACTCTCATGACAGAATTTTGATTCACTTTTAATCGGTTTATCCTTGTTATTCATTTGGCTATTTTAATTTACGTATCATAGTGTACCACTGCAGTTCGCCAGCTGACTATCTTAAATTGTATTATGTTTTTTTATAAATTGTAGATATGTCAATAAGATCATGAGTAATTGTGTGGCCTTTGAACTTTTGAACCACAAAACCACACGTCCCCTCTGGCACGAATACGCTGCTTCCTTACTCATACCAACTACAGCAATTTGAATCACTTTAAAGGGAGATGCTGACATTTTTTTATCTTCAAACAAAATCACTCGTCAAACAAACATATCCCGTCAAATCATGCCGGTCACATGACCAATTTAAAAAGCATCGCCAGTGAGAAATATATAAGGAAAACTAAACACTAAGTAGCGACCATGAACAGTATGCCTCTTTGATCATACCCATAATTAAATGGACGGCAATATCGTAGATAACGATCGTGTGGCAGAGTATATATATATTTAAAGGCATGCTAAGTGTACAGATTGAACTTCATAGTTTCATTTTCGTTTTTTTTTCAGGCTCTCTATATTTAGTTTAAAGCAACACATCCACGTTTAAACTTTTTTAAAAAGTTTTTCATTTGAGTTGTGAGCACATTTCCCATACATAAATATATGGTCAGTGAGCTGTATATGTGCTAACAAACACTATCCAGAACGCTTTAGAATTATAAAAAAAGATGTCCAAATTATAAAGCGTGACAAACGCTTTATAAATTATTTTTAAATTGCCGAGGATTCCAACTTGGCTTCAAATTGAATTATGCGAGGCGTATTAAAAAACTTCACGTTTTAGTGCGAAGTGTACTTTACCTGCCTTGAAAGTCATTTTGACATTTTTTTTTGACTCGGGTGAGTTACACGCTTGTTTTATAAAGTGTTAGTCACGCATTATAATTTGGGCATCATTATGTTCCGGATTGTGTTTATATGCTCATATACAGCTAATTGATCATATGTTTGTATGGTTGTATGGGAAATGTGCTCATAACTCAATTAATTTTTTTTTTTAAAAGTTCAAACGTGGATGTGTTGCTTTAAACGTACGTAGGCCCCGATTTTACTTCGATTGTGAAACAAGTTCTTACAACTTATACAAATCGCACTCGAAGTCTTCCTGGGTAGAACCAGTACTAAGCATATGCAGAAAAAAGTATTTTGCTCAAGGACACCACACATAGCCGTGTGAGAGGATCAAACCCACGACCCTCCAAACCTTGGCTAGATGCACTTCCTCTGGACCACGAGAGTCACATATATGTTTAAGTATGCAACTCTTCAATATTGGAGGCAGAGAAGATAAGTTTGAATGAATTTCATTTCGAATATCGAAAGACAAAACACGAATACTAGATTCCGTCTAAATTTGCTATGTTGTGAACTATTCTAAGATTAAAGTAATTGACATTAACATGTAAATCATATATATAGTATTGGCAGGCCGTGAGCGTTGTATTGGGTATCCAATTAAAGTTAATCCATCGCAGGTTATAACTGCAATGGTTGAAACTACGAAACATCGATAGCTCTTAAAATATCGTTTAAATCGTTTTGACATATTACTTTTTCACCATCGTACTTTCATTGTTTTCAATTCTTCACCATGGTACTTTCATTGTTTCGTGTTTTCTATATTGTATATATCACCTGGGATTACTAAAACAAGACACCGCAATTTCACGACTGTTTTCCAGACGTTGAACTTTTGTTTACAATGTGTGATGCTGACTAAGCTAAACAAGTTAATCTATAATGAGTGACAATTTAATCACCATAATTCAATTTAAAATAACAAAATATTTTTCTATAAAAATTTTAAATTACATTTTGTCCTTTATCATAAGTATTATAGTATTGAAATATCCATCGAAACGAAAAAAATGGCAAATAACTGTATGCAAAGCATTGCAGTTCATCGCTATAAATAAGTTAATAAAACAATTAACAATTCTGGTCAGATCAGAAGTGCACTGATGAGCAGCAACTGTTCAAAGCAGAAAAAAATGCCCTTAAAATGAGTTATATACGTTATGACAAGGTTACCAATAAATAAAATTGCCAAGTATTCGGTAATTTATAAAATCATTCATGGTAATAACTGCAGAGCCAGCAAATGTATTCAAACATGTTTTTTTATTATTATTTAACTATTAAATATGTCAAAATGTTATTAAAGGAGTACCCCTAACAAAACGTTTTGCACTATATTTTGCCATTTAAAATGTAAATTACATATTAAATAACCACAAATATGGGTGCACGATGCCTCATTAAATATATCGTACATACACGTGTCTACACATGAAATATCACTCGATGCAAATATAATCACGTAATTTTCCAACATTATTATAAGTAGTTGTAGGGTGATATTTTATATCAACAATTTCCTGGATGTCATTGTCGACAGTTTACAGAGAACACGCGAAGGCCATTGACATAATTTTACATATTTAATTGTGTCACGTGACTGAATTAATGTGCTTTAAGGGGCTAGAGACAATTTAAACGAATATCAACCATTCATAAATGGAATCTAAACATTTTATTCACATAGCTATAAATGTAACTATATACCATCCTTTATCTCTACTATTTTGTCATTTGGTCGGAGTATTATTTACGCCAAAATATATTTTTTTAAATGCATAAATTGGCTCATAAATGCCACAGCATATCTCATTTTAAACTTTTATTTACAAAGGGGAGTAATTCATTTAGATCCCTTTATCATTACATGTTACGTCAATTCTCAAAAATAAAACACTTAATTTTGAGTATTTTATATACAATGAAAAGAAATGAATATTGTGTAAGAATAGAATAATATCTCATCAGCGACAGTGCCTTTAATGCGAAATACTAAATGCTCTCTTGTGTTGTAGCAAACACTTTGAATAATAATTTATGACATGACAAACTGACGTAATTTATTAATACGTTTCCGTATATAACTCGCACCGTCGGTGATTAAGTCACACTAACTCAAATAATACAGCACATTAATGTTTACTGTAACATAGTAATTGATGCATTAATTAATCATAAATCTCACTCATACATAGTCCGATTGTCGAACGAATTTAACTGGTAGAACCAGCTTAATGAAAACCTGATGTATCCGCCGTGCCGATATCCGTGTTTTTACATTTATTTGTATGTCCCGATAGTGGTCGACATATATACCATTTGCATATTATTTTTTTTTTATCAACGACAAAGTTTATGTTAGCACTGAATAATTACAAGTATGGCCATTATGCCATGAACTCCGCCGGTACATACATAAAATCTTGACCATGCAGTACAGTAAGTATGTACTATGTCACTACATTTTATTCAACTAATAAACGAGGAATTGATTATTTTGCTTTATTAATCAACTTACTTTTATCTGGTAGTGCATATGTGATGACGTCATAAGTCGGTAGTGAAGACCGTGTCGTCAAGGTACTTGCGGTACTAATTGAAAGTATGCCATGACACATTTGGTACTACTAGTATTTGGACATGCCGGTCTCTCCAATAAATTGATTATTACGGATTTGAAACAAATTTTAACGGGAATAGTAAATGTGTTCATGGTTATCATTTACATTTCACATATGTTGGCATGGCGATATTATGAACTAAATACCGACTTGCTATAACACATGTTCACGCGGAAGGCTGTAACTATTTCCGCGCAGAAGCAACTATTTCCACGCAGAAGGCTGCAACTATTTCCACAAAGAAGCAACTATTTCCACGCAGAAGGCTGCAACTATTTCCATGCAGAAGGAACTATTTCCACGCAGAAGCAACTATTTCCGCGCAGAAGGCTGCAACTATTTCCACAAAGAAGGCTGCAACTATTTCCACAAAGAAGGCTGCAACTATTTCCACAAAGAAGCAACTATTTCCACGCAGAAGGCTGCAACTATTTCCACGCAGAAGACTGTAACTATTTCCACGCAGATGGTTGCAACCACACAGAAGGCTGCAACTATTTCCACGCAGAAAGCTTCAAGTTGTGTAAAACGGGAACTTATTGAAGCATTAGTGCGAGTCGTATTGCGTATTTTATGGTTACACCACATGTTCTTTTTGGGCTATTTTAGTCTTCTGTTTACCGCATTATAACACACAGCCGAATAATATAATGTTATTTAATAAATTTTTTTTAGAGAAACACGACAAAAACGTCAGTTCGTCAACGGATACAATGTGAAATCGTGAATTATATTGCCTTGTATGTTGTTTCGCGTCACGTTCAACAATGGCTCATTCATAGCAAAACGGTGCACGCTTGAGATAAACTGCAAGTATGATCAAACTGGAAACGCACACTGTAAACATATGCTAATGTGCGTGACCAAGCCGCATTATGCCGACACCGGTCTTTAAACTGAGAGCTAGTAGTATACATGTATTTTAAACACGTTTGTATAATCGAACACAGAACCCCCTGGATGAAAGAATTGCACTGTACCAGCGCAACAAGGTTGCGGTTTGGGAACCGATGAAGCAGTAGAAATATCACTTAGAACAGGGCATTGTACAAAACTGAAATATCTTACTTAACGCACCAACATAGCTAACTGTGGCCTGGATTCTGAAACGTATGCTTTAATCCATCGCAAATGGTTCACTGAATTAGCATTTTAGGGGTGTTTGTAACCATCTGGGATTTCCTAATCATTAAAAGTTACATATTATTACAGTGAAAAATAGGAAGAAAATTACTCGGACCCACAATACCACCACTCCCACCACATGGCAGGTGGCGACCCTGTTCATGTTTACTACCTGTGTCTTAACACTTAAAATGCTAGTTATTTCTTAAGGATACATACCTATCCAGACATCTTCACTTTTTATATTCCATCAAAATCATAAAATGTAGAAACTAGAAATTCCAATATGTACAAATGTCATATGTCATTGTCAAGTGCTGCCGATCTACCGATTAACACATTCTTTGTCAACTGCACACTCGCTGTAAACATTTTACTTGATATCGTTTCAGATCAAAAATCACAGTTACACTTAATTGACAATATCTCTCCGCGATACAATTATATCGTTCCTTTAAAGAGGGAATAACGTCGCCTATAGTCACATAGATAATAATAAACTTATCTATAATAATATGTTTAAATTGCCCAAATTACTATTCAGTCGGAAAAAATGTGAACAATTTTTAACGATAACGTTTCCCGTTTTTAAAAAGCTGTCAGATAATTTTAATAGTACATCTTTGGCCGTAGGAAACGTTATTGTTAAAATTGACAAAAAATAATGAATGCAATGGTTATAATTTTCGATTTAAAACATTTGAGTAAAATATTCATACCTTTTTAACGTTTTATCCTTTGAATTAATATTTCGAGCTCTGGCATTATTTCGACACTGTTTATATATCACATGTAGGATAACTTAACAGATATTTACCGTACGGGACGGACGAATGAGTGTATATACTATACCGACGGTATACTATAGCATGACCTCAAGTGACAAATATTTGTCCGAGGTAATCCCTCTTCCACGGCAAACAATGAACGAATTTCTTTCAACAGTAAATGCAATGTTGGTCAGTTGTATCATAACGACAACACACCACCAAAACTGCACCAACTGCAATCTCTATTTCTTAACACACTCCTGTCTTAAAAGCATAGTTTATAATTAGGCTGTTACATGTTATTAAGTAAGACTATCTAAATAAACCAAAATGTCGTGTTCTTGTGTTATCGTGACCATTGTCTGTCTGTCTGTCTGTCTGTCTGTCTGTCTGTCTGTCTGTCTGTCTGTCTGTCTGTCTGTCTGTCTGTCTGTCTGTCTGTCTGTCTGTCTGTCTGTCTGTCTGTCTGTCTGTCTGTCTGTCTGTCTGTCTGTCTGTCTGTCTGTCTGTCTGTCTGTCTGTCTGTCTGTCTGTCTGTCTGTCTGTCTGTCTGTCTGTCTGTCTGTCTGTCTGTGGAACTTGAGACAATGGAAGAGTCGTAAGTGACTAGGGGTGGGGTAAAATGCTTCGTCAATAAAATAAAGCAAAGATTATTGTGCAATTTAAGTCTCCTAAAAGTAAACCTATCATTAGATTAGGATGATTCGTTGACTTCTTTTTCTGACCTTTTAATGACTTCATTATTTATTAAAACATGCTCGAGGGCTAAATAAAATAACTGAATTTACGACCAGTAATTAAAATCCACAAGTAGGTTAATGACGAAATCTGCATGTGTATACATGGACTTAAATGACTTTTCCACACCTGTTGCCAATTTGATAATTGCAATAATTTGGA
The DNA here is from genome assembly GCA_029582155.1 of Panopea generosa. Lineage (NCBI taxonomy): Eukaryota > Metazoa > Mollusca > Bivalvia > Adapedonta > Hiatellidae > Panopea > Panopea generosa. Next base: position 67,530,560 of record CM055900.1, read on the forward strand.
GTAATTATCAATAATTTTATGGTTAAAGGCACATACGCTGTGCTTCTCATATTTTAACTTATATTTCTTTCAGAACATCTATTGCATACATATAAAGAAGTCAGATACACTGCGATACAAATCGAATTAAAGCAATTAGAAATCATGGCTGTTTTACCTCTAATCTCATTGTTTGAATCATTATGTTCCATTCATATCGCGACGGTGTCTTTTCTGAGAGCTGCCAAACTGGAGTTTCATGCCGCAGACACGTGGTATGATACCGACCCAGTCACATTATACTGACACCGGGCTGATAAGACATAGACCTATCCTCTAAATTCTGAGCACCAAGCGGAGAAGCTTCTAGTGGCAGTGTTCAAATATTTTGTATGACCCGGTCGGGGATAAACCCACGACCTTCTGCGTGCGAGGTGGGCCGCTCTACCATTAGACCGCCGCTGTGGTTCACGTTATAACCTATTTTGTATTAAACGTTTTCGTTATCCCCTTTTCGTTTCATTTTAAGGCAAATGTCATACTGGAATAGATAGGCGATAAAGTGAACTAGACGTTGAGCTAGAACTACCGTATATGGGCACCTTTAAACTTTGAACATTTCACAACAATTACTGCTATCTTGTAAATGACACAAAAAGACACAAAAAATGAGATAATTATCAAATTTACCAATTACAGGCAGAAGTACATGTTTTTTTACTTTAGACAGTTATCGTTAACAGCCCAATTTTTTATGTATCCTGTCATTACAGTTTCTCTCCATTTTACAAATTATCTGATTCTGTAGTTGAATCGAGTTAAAAGAAAAGCTATTTATGGTTAACTTGAACAAAAAACATGTTGAAATTCACTTTAACTTCATGTCCTGTTTTAAATATTTTCAAATCACCGCGAAACAGCTATTACAAGTATTGTGTAGCTAGTATCCAGAAACATTTTCGAATTTTAGCAACTGCATTGTACGTATTTATGAATTTCTTATTTATACAAAACACAGCAACATTCGGAGAAAATAACTACATGACACTGTATCACTCAGAGGAAATAAAATCATTATTTAGGTCTTGGTGTCAAATTCTCCTTTTTTCTCTATTTCACTTGGATTTTGATCAGTTTCGGATCATACAAGATAGACGGCGGGCTACACATTAAGACAATAGCTGTACTTATTGTTACAGTGATAGCTTACGTTATGATTTAATACAGAGAGAGGAGAGAATAGATTGATTGATTGATTGATTGATTGATTGATTGATTGATTGATTGATTGATTGATTGATTGATTGATTGATTGATTGATTGATTGATTGATTGATTGATTGATTGATTGATTGATTGATTGATTGATTGATTAAATATTTAGCGTCAGTTTTGCCATCAAGGGCTTACAGACAATCAGTTAACCTAACCACTTTCCTGGGATCCTGAAAGGTTAACCAATACTCGAGCACACTCCATCTCCGCAAACAGCTGATAACTTTTACACTTGAACCAGCGGTGAGACACGATAATGAGACACAATGTCGACTCGTATATCAATCATCACGGAGTTTGTTGCCAGGCGGGGATTCGTACTCACGACTGCTGGTGTCGTATTCAACAACCATTCTTGCCAATATTCTTAGACTTGAGCATGAAAATACAAATTTCAACCTTACACATCTAATTTACTATGACAGATATAATACCTCTGAGAGTTTTATTACTATATATTAGGTGTCTCTACATGTTCGTAAATTTTGGCCTCAATAAATGGTCTCAAAGTGTGTTTTTCAAAATGTATTCTTAAGTTCAAGTCCAAGAATATTCTTAAGAATGGTTGGTCAATACGCTGTGGTGGAAAATCGAACGAACCCATGAACCTCTGATCCAGTAGTCGTATATAAGAGAGGTCATTTAAAGCGTTATTAGAGGTTACTTTGAGAGCTATCGGTGTTGTAAAGTAACTGCTGATCAGTTAGAAGTTTCAAATTGTGAAATATTACATACACGTATAGCATCATACATCAAACATTTAATTTCAATTTCCTTTTTCATAGGATTTAAACGTAATTTTCAACCAATTACATATCAAATATGACAGTGGACTTAGCTGAGCTCGCGTCAACAACATTAGTGGTGAAAGGTGAGTGGTCTCACGTTAGACAATTCCTTGACAATTTCCTTCGTTGAGCACGAAGAACATTTTGTTTCCCTTTTCCCCTGCAGTTACGTTCTATTACAATATGTGTTACCGGGCATTTCTTACATACACCCGTCATTGCCATAATGAGATAAACAGTATCCAAACACTTACCTTTAGTAAAAATATCCTGAAAAAGTGTGAGAAGTGACTGCTTTGTTATGGTATTTATAATGCTTATGATAAAATGTATGTAGCACTGCACTTAAATCCTTCTTATTTTGTTTCACCATTGAAAATGTTGTATACTTTTGCCCCAAACGATTGTTATCATTCGCTATACACTACCAGACTACTTGTTATGGTGAGCTGTTACAAAAAAACAACAACAGTCTATCTTAATATATCACGCCTTCTTTAATTTCCAAGGCAACTCAATACCCCCTTCCATTTGTGTATCAATCGTGTCTCCTTAAGCAATCAATGAAGGATGAATAATGTATCCAGATGGTATCATAACTGACGGGTGGACGTGTCTGTTACTCCATGACGTTGTTGAATATTGGCTCCGATCTCGGTGACTCAATACTTCATTGATTTGCGGTTTTATATAATACGCTTTGTCTCCATTCTTTTAATAATGCTATTCTAAAGCGCCTGTTACAATACACTTAGTCAGTCTGACTAATTTAGCATTTTGTTGACAAAGTAAACGACAACGCTAATGGTGAACATGTTGGGCTGGCGAAAATAGTAACAAAGATTGCAACAGCTTCTGCAGGAACAAGAGCAGCAACAATAATGGCAATAAATAACGGTTAAAACGGGCAGCTATATAATCATGATGTTTTATGGTGTTAAACGTAGCTTTCAACATTTTATTTCTAGACGGTGTCTACTTGAGACAGTATTCTGTGGAGTATCATACCCAGTCACATTATACTGACACCGGAAACAACCAGACCTATAACAATCGTCTAAATGCTGAGCGCTGCCATACTGGAGTATCATGCCCAGTCACATTATACTGACACCGGAAACAACCAGACCTATAACAATCGTCTAAATGCTGAGCGCTGCCACACTTGAGTATCATACCCAGTCACATTATACTGACACCGGAAACAACCACACCTATAACAATCGTCTAAATGCTGAGCGCTGCCACACTGGAGTATCATGCCCAGTCACATTATACTGACACCGGAAACAACCAGACCCATAACAATCGTCTAAATGCTGAGCGCTGCCACACTGGACTATCATGCCCAGTCACATTATACTGACACCGGAAACAACCAGACCAATAACAATCGTCTAAATGCTGAGCGCTGCCACACCGGACTATCATACCCAGTCACATTATACTGACACCGGAAACAACCAGAACTATAACAATCGTCTAAATGCTGAGCGCTGCCACACTGGACTATCATACCCAGTCACATTATACTGACACCGGAAACAACCAGACCTGTAACAATCGTCTAAATGCTGAGCGCTGCCACACTGGACTATCATACCCAGTCACATTATACTGACACCGGAAAAAAACAGACCTATAACAATCGTCTAAATGCTGAACGCTGCCACACTGGAGTTTGATGCCCAGTCACATTATACTGACACCGGAAACAACCACACCTATAACAATCGTCTAAATGCTGAGCGCTGTCACACTGGAGTATCATGCCCAGTCACATTATACTGACACCGGAAACAACCAGACCTATAACAGTCGTCTTAATGCTGAGCGGTGGAGTATCATACCCAGTCACATTATACTGACACCGGAAACAACCAGACCAATAACAATCGTCTAAATGCTGAGCGCTGCCATACTGGAGTATCATGCCCAGTCACATTATACTGACACCGGAAACAACCAGACCCATAACAATCGTCTAAATGCTGAGCGCTGTCACACTGGAGTATCATGCCCAGTCACATTATACTGACACCGGAAACAACCACACCTATAACAATCGTCTAATTGCTGAGCGCTGCCACACTGGACTATCATACCCAGTCACATTATACTGACACCGGAAACAACCAAACCCGTAACAATCGTCTAAATGCTGAGTGCTGCCACACCGGACTATCATACCCAGTCACATTATACTGACACCGGAAACAACCAGACCTATAACAATCGTCTAATTGCTGAGTGCTGCCACACCGGACTATCATACCCAGTCACATTATACTGACACCGGAAACAACCAGACTTATAACAATCGTCTAAATGCTGAGCGCTAAGCCATGAAGCTTCTAGTACCATTTTTTCGGTATGACACGGCCGGGAATCGAGCCCATTACTTTCTGAATGCAAGACAGACGCTCTTCCACAAGACCACCGCTGCAGTCCGACAGCGACGTATTAGTAAAAAATAACGGCAGTTTATCTATATAAATATCTGCATGTATTGTCTGTTATTATGAATGAAATTGTGCGTGCATATAAATTGTAATTTGCGTGCATTCATACGTGTGTGCGTGCATGCGTGCATGCAAGGAAATTACAATATACCATTATTCACTCCAAATACTCAATGTTAAATAATACAAACGGTGAACACGTTATCATACCATTTCAATCCGCCCGCACGTTATCAATAACAGCACTCTCGGGGATACATTACGTGCATTAACATATGCATGACGAATATATCTAGTATCGTAACAAAGAAAACATCTGTGTATGCATGCATGCATGTACGGTAATTGCCATCAAATATATAACCTACGAGTACAAGAAATAAACTAGACGTATACGCATTCATTCGGTGTGTGTTTCCATATTTATAAACAACGTTTAAACATAATTTATTCACAAATAAATAATAGATACAGACTAGTATCAACCGATATTCCATAATATCAAGCTTGAATAACGTCGTAACAAAAAAAAAGCAATGTGTATAACATGATGACGATACGTAGAATGATTCAATAACATGAAACAACATAACATAACATAACATAACATAACATAACATAACATAACATAACATAACATAACATAACATAACATAACATAACATAACAACATAACATAACATAACATAACATAACATAACATAACATAACATAACATAACATAAGTTGCAATGTTAAAGTCAGTGCCAAGTTGCAAAGATAACATCCGTGTCAAATTGCAAAGTTAACGTCAGTGCAAAGCTGCAAAGTTAACGTCAGTGCCAAACTGAAAGGTTAACGTCAGTGGCAAGTTGCAAAGTTTACGTTAGTGCCAAGCTGAAAAGTTAACGTCAGTGCCAAGTTGCAAAGTTAACGTTAGTGCCAAGCTGATAAGTTAACATGCGTGTCAAATTGCAAAGTTAACGTCGGTGCCAAGTTGCAATGTTAACGTCAGTGCCAAGTTGCAAAGTTAACCTCCGTATCAAATTGCAAAGTTAACGTCACTGCAAAGCTGCAAAGTTAACGTCAGTGCCAAGCTGAACAGTTAACGTCAGTGCCAAGCTGCAAAGTTAACGCCAGTGCCAAGTTGCAAAGTTAACGCCAGTGCCAAGTAGCAAAGTCAACGTCAGTGTCAAGCTGCAAAGTTAACGCCAGTGCCAAGTTGCAAAGTTAACGTCGGTGCCAAGATGCATAGTTAACGTCAGTGCCAAGTTGCATAGTTAACGTCAGTGCCAAGTTGCAAAGTTAACGTCTGTACCAAATTGCAAAGTTTATGTCAATGCCAAGCTGCATAGTTAAAGTATGTACCAAATTGCAAATTTAACGTCAGTACCAAGAGGCAAAGTAAACATCAGTGCCAAGTTGCAAATTAAACGTCAGTGCCAAGCAGCATAGTTACAGTCTGTACCAAATTGCAAATTAAACGTCAGTGTCAAGATGCAATGTTAACGTCTGTACCAAATTGCAAATTAAATGTCAGTGCCAAGTTGCAAAGTAAATGTCTGTACCAAATTGCAAATTCAACGTCAGTACCAAGAGGAAAAGTTAACGTCAGTGCCAAGCTGCAAAGTTAACGTCAGTGCCAAGTTGCAAAGTTAACGCCGTGCCAAGCTGCAAAGTTAACGTCAGTGCCAAGTTGCATAGTAAATGTCAGTGCCAAGTTGGAAAGTTAATGGCAATGCAAAGTTGCAAAGTTAACGTCAGTGCCAAACTGCAAAGTTAACGTCAGTACCAAGTTAACGTCTCTACCAAGTTTCAAAGTTAACGTCAGTGCCAAGCTGCAAAGTTAACGTCCATGCCAAGCTGCAAAGTAATCGTCAGTGCCAAGTTGCATAGTAAATGTCAGTGCTAAGTTGCAAAGTTAACGTCCATGCCAAGTTGCAAAGTAAACGTCAGTGCCAAGTTGCAAAGTAAATGACAGTTCCAAGTTGCAAAGTTAACGTCAGTGCCAAGTTGCAAAGTTAACGTCAGTGCCAAGTTGCAAAGTTATCGTCAGTGCCAAACTGCAAAGTTAACGTCAGCACCAAGTTGCAAAGTTTACGTCAGTGCCAAACTGCAAAGTTAACATCAGTGTCAAGTTGCAAAGTAAACGTCAGTGCCAAGTTGCAAAGTTAACGTCAGTGCCAAACTGCAAAGTTAACGTCAGTACCAAGTCGCAAAGATAACGTCAGAGCAAAGTTGAGAAGATATTGTCAGCGTCAAGTTGCAATATAGGAAAGTTGACACTAGATGGGGGAAACAAAATAGTTTTGATATGAAATTAAAGAACTCCCAATTAATTCAGAGCTACCAAATTCAACCACTCAGAAGTCTAGGTTACATCTGATTACTTTAAGATACAAACAAGCGTTATTCCCATTTCTTACTTTTTGGTGATTTAATTATGCTACACTTAGACACCATTGGTGTTATTTTAACAGATTGGTTATTTTAGCATTTTAAGACTTCTTTTCTTTCTTGTTTTTAAACAAGGATAAGATGTCTCTTTAAAAACAATACCATGCTGCTTAGCATCCAGTTATTATACATTCTATGAAAAAATCGTTAAAAACGTTTCTATGGGGACTTTTAAGGTTGGATATTCTAGACCTTATTTGATTTAAAACATATTACAACATTCAACTATGTAGTGAGACTACATTTAATGTAAATGTAAATTGATTCTATACGACAATGAAATATCATTAGCAAACCAATAATCTTGCTTCAAGCATTATACATTCTATTTTATCAATAAAATGATGTAGTAAACGCCGGCTTCATTTTATGTAAGATTTATAAAAGGTTTTAGTTTTAAATGATAAAATGCCTGTTTAAATAATTGTGAAGAATCACTACCTTGGTGTCTCTAAAGTATATATACATGTTTCATAGGCCGGTGGCCTGTATCAGTGAAAACAATTGTAATTGTTATTGAATTGTCTTTTTTTTCAAAATTATTTAAATATCATATTGTCAAAGTGTTTTACCAAAACTATTTTGTCATGGCTCCCGTAACATGTATACGGCGTTCTTTTATTAATGTCATTTCAGTAAACGAAGTTTATCATATTACACCATAATGTTATGGTAACATATTAGAATTATGCGTACAAGCACATTTACTGTGGTGTGTTTTAATACTGAAACCACTTGTTAGATATAGATGGTATCTCAGTTTAACTCTGTTTTGCATAATAGATGGTATTATTTCTTTGAAGAAATGCACGTTTTTGTTGTTGTTTTTTTTGCTTTGTTTTATTCTTACGCAAATATTATCATACATTACATATTATATTATTTAAACAATGTTACAAACCGTCTCAACCAGCGACATTAAAAAAATTAGGCGGACCCAAATAGCTCAGTCGGTAACGAGTTCAGGGCACGTGAGTTCGAATCCCCGCCCGGCAACAGTCTCAGTGATGATTAGAATACGACATTGTGTCTCATTAGCATTTGTCTCCCATCGCTGATCTAAGTGTGAAGGTTATCAGTTACTTGCGGGGATGGGATGTGCTAGAGTATTGGTTAACCTTTCTGGATCCCAGGAAACAGTGGTTAGGTTAACTTATCGTCCGTAACCCTCGATGACATAAAAATGACGCTAATTATTCAATCAATCATTAATCAAACTGAGAAAATCACTGCAATGTGTAACTGTTTCTAAAAAAAAAATACATTTTGCTTCGCATATTGATTAGTTTTCACTATATTTAATGACTTTATAAATAAACAAAACAAAATATTATTTAAGACAATCGCTTGTCGATGTTTCAAATAAATTTTATTTTATTGAATGCATTGTTTATTTTCCTCGAAAATGGCACGTTAAAGAGTGTATTTATACCAGGAGCTTATAAGCATCGTTACAAACGTATATCACCACGGTTTGAATATGTGCATGGTACACTTCATTAACCAAAATAATAATACAAAGTACCTTACGCTCATAGAACTTTCAACAGACAAACAAAAGTAGAACAGACATACATTTACAAATGAAGCTAACAGACAAAGAAACCCAAAATAAAACAGTTGTAAAAAAAGTTCTGTTTACTGTTTTTATTTCATTTTATTTATTATAGTTGGATACTTTTTTATAAGTAAATGTTCAAATTAATGCCTACCTGTTTAACTCGAACCAGGTATACCACCGATGCAGTAATTATTATATATTTCCAGACCACTGTTAGAAGCAAGCACTCGTGAACACTAGACTAAACTGCCGTGTCCTGCCGCTCTGTTCTGTTTACAAACATTGAACCAGACAATAACGCCTGGAAATGCGCTTTGATAACATCTGATAAATGGTGAATTTGTAATTACGCCCTATTGATTTATAACCACGCTATTAAAAACGTTCATTGCCTTCGTGCATGCGGTATAAACGGCCGTCATGTAGCCACGTGAGTCACGCTGCGCCAGTCAGCATCTGTAGCCGTTCAGTTACACAGACAGATAATTTACGATTTATCGATAATTGATGATCACAAAGACAAAGAATTGGGAAGTCAGACATGCATGACGGGTCGTGTATCAGTCAAGTTCTGTCAGATATAACCGTCATACAATTATTACGTATCTTAAAAGTATTTTCGTTGTGTTTAAAGGGACAGAAGGCAGAGTAAATAATGGGTTTATTCACTTATTTAAGCATCAAATTAATCATCACATTATGAAAGTATAACGACCGATATGGAGATTTTATTATCGAAGTTTTAACTAGGAAATATTTATGAATTTTATAACAACATGTGCCGTACTTCTGGTTTTAAATCTTTCTTTTTTTTAAAAATGGATCGATAAATACTGGTAAAGCTCCCACTTTTTGTCAAAGATAATATAAGATGCTTTTCTCAACCAAGAGTTATCCCTCTTTCTAACAGCGAAGCGACATTAAGGGTTTGCATATAAGATGGTGTATTTTAATTTCACATTTTCATCCTGTATATAAATCATATTAATGTAAGAAATAGTCTCATGTGAAAATCACTGGGTAGTCTAGGATTTCCAAAACATTACAAAATATAACCGCTTTGTATTACTATCTGAAACTTGTAAACTATTAACAGTTGTTATACAACACTACGTATAGGTGTCACACTAGGTTTGACAATAGAACAGAAACGTTGATATTTCCTTGTCGTCGTCGTCGTCGTTGCTGTTTTAGTTGATGTTGTTTTTGTTGTTGTTGCCGTTGTTTTTGTTGTCATCGTCGTCGTCGTCGTCGTTGTAGTCGTCGTCGTTAACGTCTCACACCACTATTTCATTTCCAATAGGGCTCTATTCTAACATTTATGTCCAAAACACAGTGAAAAAAACAAAATCTGGGCTCAAATTATTCACTGGTTCAAGATATGCAATTATAAAAGAAAGAATACATTGGCCAGGTTTTTTTTTAATTCAATGCTTGTGTGAGACCTATCAATTTCAAGAGTAATAGTATGTTAACAATTCGCCCACGATGCGTTTCGAATCAACAATTTTGAGATTACAAAGAATTGTCCAGAAAGCTGGTATCAGCATCAAACTTTCAGTGGTGATTTCTAAAACAGTGACCATTTAACTTATGCTAGGAAAAATAAATCACTGCAGTACAAAGCCCCGAAAAAAGGAGAAATAGATAACTAAAGTTTTATTTATACTTCCTTCATATATAGTACTCAGGGAGATAAAAGTGGTGTGAGTCATTGTTGTGGTTATTGTTGTCGTCGTCGTCGCTGTCGTCGTCGCCATTTTTCTTAAAATGGTATGCGGGTTTTAAACTTCATGTCTACATCGTGTTGATGATTTCTAATTTAACTGAACGTTTGTCACTGAAAACGATCATGTTTCACTTTAACATCGTTATAAATATATATATATACGAGTTGTGCAGTATGCTACTGGTACACGTTATGTAGATAAATGTTTACAGTATCATCTATAAATATAATGTTAATATAAATTGTAACGTTGATAGTATCTATCTTATTTTGTTATAAACACACACAACTTCCAGACTAGCCTAGCGTGTTGCAGTTGCCTATTATCGTCACAAATAATCCCACAGAGCTTCCTGCCTGCCCGTCTGGCGGCCAGCAGAACACCGTTTACGCGAATCAATAAGTACAGTAACATTATTCTATAACCGCTGAGCTGACGTCTTTGGCATTTATTTGGTGCCAGCAGCTGACATCCGTGTTAAGGGTAAAATTAACAGTGTAATCAAATTGCTACTTAAGATAATTTTAACTGTAAACACTAAAATTATCAGTATCCCATCCTTAATTTACCACTGACTTTCAATTGCAAAAGCATAAACATTAATCTTATCACATCTGGTTTAATACAAACATCAGTTACAAACACACACACACATATATATATATATATATATATATGTGAAAGATGAAAATATTATTTTGATAAAAACTAATAGATGATTTAATTTTAGACTAGAAGATGTGAAAAAATAGCCTAATATTTGACAAGAAATTATATAGAGATATATTAGTCCTTTTTGGCAAGTCGGAGAAAATTTGGGAAATTAAATTTTAAAAAGATTATCACAGATATCATATTCTATGCATATATAATATTACATATTAATCATAATTTACAAAATGTTAAAAAAAATGAGCAAATGGCCATAGGAGCATAAATTAAAGGGGAAAACAACTTAATTGGAAGATTGAGCATTATCGTGTATATTAAAAAGATGTAAAAAACGTTAATCACCTTAAATAAGATTTGTTTGTTACCTCAATAACAACACCCTCTAAGAACATTCGGTGTAACATTAAATTTTGACCCCGTTGAAAAATGACCCCATGGGTCACTTTTCAACTGATGAGTGTTCAATTTTAACATTGAAAGTATCGAAAACTGACCCCGACCGTTATTTAATGACCCACCCACACGTGAAAAATTGAGCCTCGTTAAAATCTGATCACCATTCAGTTAAAAACTGACAGATTAGTCGCCCGATGTAACATTTAATTTTGACCCCGTTGAAAAATGACCCATGGACCCCGTTGAAAAATGACCCCATGGGTCACATTTCAACGGATGAGTGATCCATTTTTAAAATTGAAAACTGACCCCGACCGTTATCAAATGACGCTTCCACACGTGAAAATTTGACCCTCGTAAACTCTGATCACAAACTGAATTAAGATGTTCTCGTGGATATAAATTGTGAATTATAACCGGAAAATGTTGATATACGTTATATATAACAACGGCAGGTTTGCTATAGATACGTTGTTTCATTGGTGATAACACGTGTAATATAGGAATGGTGTTTAAATTGCCTTTCGTTAGTGTGGTTGTTGTTTCACAAGTTAAGAATGCGATGAAGCACTCCTCTCTCTCTCTCTCCTCTCTGTCTGTGTTTCCGGATCCCGTGCATCAACGTCACACTTTCAGCTAAAATTGTGCATGCAAGTTACTATCATGCAAATATCTCAGTAACCACCTTCGCCAGTCTTCAGGATTATCAAACACTCAAGTTAAATAACTTTTGGTTGAATATAATGCAAAGTATGGCGATTGTTCTGCTTAGAAATGCTGGTTAAAGTTTTCTGTGCATCTTGATATCATGCACATATCTCTGTAACCTCATATGCGATAGAAACGCTCTCGTGTTATCAAACGTAATGGGTATCGTTACACTAAAGGTCGCGGTGTCAACCCTTAATGTAATTGTTACACTAAGTGTATGTTTGGTACATGTATTGACATTCGATTATGAAACAGGTTCACTTAGGGTAACAATGTTTGTTCAACTAGAAATTTATTTATCCCTGCTATGGAATGAGGGCATATGTTGTTGTCCTAGTTCGTCCGTCCGCACACACGAATGGGTAGGGTTTAGGGTTAGTAGTTTTTGGACGGTTGAAAAACAGTTGAAAAGTTATGACTGTTTCTATACACTTAAAATCAACTTTTATGTAGCTTTTTTTAATAACACAAGTTAAAGCTGATAACCACAACCCTGAGTGTAAAAAAATAAGTTTTATATGGATGTGAATTGATGAGAAAATCGTGTTTCGACGATAAGTATTATGTTTGTTACACTAAGGGTTATTTATAACAGCAAACATTGGTGTAAGAAAATAAGTAACAAATTTTTTTTTGAAGCACAATATCCCGTTCACCACCCCACCCCACAATTTCAAGGACGTTGCATAAAAATAAGTATCAGTATTAATAGATAAATTGTGTAATTTGCCATAATATGTAGGAATTCTGTATTACAGAGAAGATGATTTCCTAAATTGTGTTATATATTGCAACAATATGTCACATATCGCCCCTAACTGTAACACAATATTTTTGTTACACTAAAAGTTGCAGTGTCAGCCATAAACCACAAACAGAAATCTTGGTTAGACTTCTTCGTCACTTAAAACGTAACAGATATAGAACCAAAACTAAATAACACTCACTTGTGTGTTAAAAGTGCATGTGTGTAGCAATTGATATATCTTCGTCATCTTCGACAAAGCAGTGCGAATCAGTCGAGCACGCTGTCTTACGGTCTTGTTTTTCTACCAATACCTTCTTATTTTCATTCCATTTTATTACCTTTTTGTAATATGATAATATATTTTAACAGCTTAAACCTAAACGAGTATACAGATTGTACATTGCTATTAAAGGGAGTTGCCTTGCATTATATAATGATATGATTATATCAAATGGTTCGCATGGATTTTGTCAGTGTCAATTTGAAAAAGAATTGCTTTTTTATTGTTATTATCACTAACTGCTATAGCAACCATTTGGAATCATAGTAACCAATCGTAACAAGGCTTACCGGGGTTTATGCTTAATTGTTACAACACGCGACAGCAGTCATGTGATGTTTTGCTAATATTTAACAAGCCGTTAAAAAAGGACCCCATGTCTGATCAAAATTTAACACTGATCAGTTTTCAACGACTGTTTTGATCAGAATTTAATGTTGAAATGTGACCCGGGTCAATTTTCAACGGGGTCAAAATTCAATGTAACACCGGACCATTTCAACATTGAAAACTTATATTATAAATTTGGATGTTCTTACGGATAACAAGTGTGTATTATAACTGGAAAATGTTGGTAAGCGATATATATAAATATGGCCGGTATGCTATAGATACGTTTATTGGTGATAACACGTGTGGTATCGGAATGGTGTTTGTTGGAATTGCTTTCCGTTAGTGTAGTGGTTGTTGTTTCACAAGTTAAGAATGCGATGAAGCTTCGACGTCACACATTCGGTTAAAATTATACAAATATCTCAGTAACCACATACTTGATTGATTCACCAAGCCTTCAGGGTTATCAAACAATCAAATTAATTAACTCTTGGTTGAATTTAATGCAAATTATGGCCATTGTTTGACTGGTTTAAGTTTTCCGTGCAACTTGATATCATGCACATATCTCTGTAACTTCATATGCGGTTGATTTAAAACTACACTAACGCCCTCGTGTTATCGAACATAATATCTCAGCTATGTCCCATACCTTTGATGGTGATTTTGACAACAATTATTCCCATTTTTTGCATTTGTATATTTTTTCATATTTAACACTCATCTGACCCACGGAGGGGGTCGAATTTGTTGGAAGAATTTGTGGCCCAACCCAATTTCTATATTATAAATAGAAATAACATATGTTTAAACCACAAACAAACATCTTGGTTAAACTTCTTTCCTCACTTAAAACGCTTTATAACTCAGAAACAGATATAGAACCCAAAACTTGGTAATACTCACTTGTGTATGTGTAACAATTAAAACAACTTGATCAGGTTATTTGTATCTATTGACAAAGCAGTGCGAGTAGTCCAGCGCGCTGTCTAGCAGACATGTATTGTCTTTCTACCAATATCGTCCTATTTTCGATGCAAGTCATTAACTTTTTTTGTAATATGCAAATATATTTCAACAGCATAAACATAAACGAGAATGCAGATTGCACTTCGCTGTTAAAGGGAGTTGCCTTGCATTTTATAATGATATGATTAAATTAAATGGTTCGCATGAATTTTGTCAATGTCAGTTCGAAAAGGAGTTTTGTTTTGTTTTATCACTAACTGATATAGCAATCATTTGTAATCATAGCAACCGATTGTAACAACGATGGATCATTATATAATCGAGTGACCTTTGGCCAACATGAACCTCTTGTTTAAAGTCAAAATCACCACAAAATAGATATTTAACCCTTAAAATCGACATGGGACACTGCAGATGCAATGCAATATTACAAAAAGTTTAGATTCCCATCTAGATTTTTTAAGAAAATAACTCAGGAAGGCCGGGCACATTTTTATTTATAGGTGACATTGACTCCTCAAGGGTTTCAGACAGGTGTCAATGGGGAAGAGAATTTAAACTCTTTTTCTCTACAATCTACATTCCTACAAAGTTTAAGGACGAAATAACAACTTGTATAAACGTTGATTATATTTTAATCAGGTCTGTGTTATCTTTAACCAAAGGTTAAAAACACTAAAAGCATTGTACCTATTTCCGACTTGTACTTCTTACTGTGAATGCGAATCCGCCTGTGTAGCGTAATGGTAGCGTACATGCTTGTCAATTCAGAGGTCCCGGGTTCGATTCCCGACGGGCACGTTATTTGTGACAGAATGTTCTTCGCTTCTGTTTCAAATGAGGAAGTTGTCAGTTACTTGCAAAGTACTGGTACAGAATTCCTGGAAAACAGTAAGGATACCTGACCGCCATTATATAACTGTTAACTGTTAAATCCATTACACTCAATCAACTTGTAAATGTGACCTTGAACTTCGACCTATTGATATTTTTCTCTTTCTTGAGAACGTCACATTTTCGTCTCGTCATTATGAACTCATAGTGTACTTATTTGTAGTTTTGTTTAAGTTGCCGGGGGAAAACAGGTTTGATAAAATAATTAGTTGTTGATAGAGTTGGTTTAATATATACATATACCTTTCTGTTACTTCAGAGGCTCATTTTTGTTTATTATCCTTAACGTCGTAGCTGCGAGATACATAAATCACTGTACGTGGTACGTTGTACATGAGCTAGGCCGCTGCCATACACACACCACCTACCAGAATTTGCAGAAGCGGTGGAGGATACTTTCCTCTACGTCTTGGCTCGTAGTACATGGAGTGAAACTCGATTAAGATTCACTTTTTAATACATCTTATAGTTTATTCTTAAGTTTCGTGTGTCTGCGTGTGTGTTTCCTTAATAAAAGCGTTTTAAAGTAAAAAAAAAAAACACACTATTGGAGTAAATAATAATCATACCCCTCCACCATAAAACTCACTAGAGTGCATGATTAGAACCTTTACGTCTTGACTCGCAATGTACTGGGTTTGATACTCGTTGGAGATTTGCTTTAAATATATTTAAGTGTGTGTGCGCGCGTGCGCGTGCGTACGCGTGTGCGTGTGTGTGTGCGTGCGTGCGTGCGTGCGTGCGTGCGTGCGTGCGTGTGTGTTTAAACAATAACGCTTAAAAGTAAAAAAAAAAAACATTGGCGTAGATAACAACCATATGTTCTAAGAAATGAGTAGAATCAGCCGTTAAGTGTTTAAGAAATCAAGCATTCAAGTTTCTGAACGGTTCCCCGGATCCCAATAGCGGGAGTAAAGTAAAATTACCGCCACCAGCGGGAGAGGGACACCCTTCACACACACTACCCCCAGGTTGCCTCTCCTCAATAACTGAAGTGCTCATTGAAGTATCGTTTACTTACAAAATATTTATAATTATGCTAAGTTACCCCAAAAAAACCAATCCGTTCTTTTAAAAGGAACTTTTATTAATTGAAATAAAAACAGTATCTGGCATTTTTGTGTGTAATAAATGGATAATAGATGGATGTTGAGTATTTAATGTCGATTGAAAAGCTGACTATGCTAATTGTTGCAACATTCGACATCAGTCATGTGATGTTTTGCTTATAGAATTTAATGTTGAAATGTGACATAGATCAATTTTCAGCATTGAAAAATGACCCTTGGGTCAAAATTTAATGTCACACCGGACCGTGGAATCCACAGGAGATTTATAACCTTTTAATAAAAATTGACCCAAGAAGAACCTCAATTTTATGGATAGAGTTATGCCCCCTTTTAAGGTTTTTTATACCTCTTCTTTTAGGAGGTTATCAGCCGGTGACACGAATTCGAAAGTGAAACAATATTTCGCATATTTGCCGTTGTTGTTTTGCGTTGAAAAAAAATTACTGGATAAAAATGCCTGTAAGTGTACAAGCAATGAGATACAACTCTTCTCGAGTCAGTTTTTATTCGTTATAAAGTCCACGCACATTGAAATCGGATGTGCGTTGGGACAGATGGCCGGCAGTCTGTTTATTTCAGATCTGGATTAATACGTTCAAGTGACCACTGCTGGCTTTAACTCAACGGGAAGGAATGCTCATTAGTCAAATTTTGTTAGTAGTGACTTGAAACACTCGATGGAGTCAGCTTCCACTAAATTGTCACTAAGTTTTATCGCAGTTTTCACAAAAAATGTGTTCTTGTAATTCTATGTGTTTGTGAAAATTGGTTTAAATCACTTGTTGTTATTGTTCACACTGTTTTCCACATTATTTTTCTGAATAAAGTCCTTGTACTGCTTTGCCCTGATAATTCGTTTTGGTCTTAGCGGTTTAAGATAGTGGTCAATGTTGATGGTCGGTAAGTGCCCTTTCACCACCTTGTGCAGCAGCGTCAGCCTCTGGTGGCGTAGTCTCTCCTGTAGTGGTGGTAGCTCTAGGTCCCTCAGCATGTCGGTGACACATCCTACTTTCTGGGATCTGTAGTCTTTTGTTATGAAGCGTGCTTTATAGAAACACATCATTCTGTTTTAACACCATTGCAAATTAGTTTTATATTTTGGTTTGTATTTAATTAATAAATATGTATAGTTGAACCATTCATCATCAGAAAAATTTGCTGTAATATACTGCAGATCATTTAAAAACAAATTTAATACATTCATCTAGACCATATTGTTTCTATTTGAAGCTATCTGAGGATTTATTAAAGCATCACTTAGTATTTCCAAGGAATTATATAGAGAAGGAAAGGCAACTGATTGAGATAGTGTGAACGCTCGCATATTCGGGCAAAATCTCGCAATATCTCGTATTTAATTATCTTAACTTCCATTCATCTCAGGAATACAAATACAATTCTTACACTGCAGTACGAAATTGTCATCAAAACAATACCATATTCAGAACTTTGTGTTTAAAATTGTTGAAGTTCTTGTGATTACAAAATTTGTATACTGCAGCTAAAATAACGACAAATTGCAATAATTTTTTTTCTTCAAACCTCAATATCTTTAATTCAAAAGCATTTTGCATGATTGAAACATGTTTAAACATCTAAGATTACACACAACTTACAGTTTATATACAAGAATCAGTTGCCTATGAATAATGAATGATTAATTTGCAAATTGTGAATCCTTTGTGCGCTGTTTCATCAACATTTAGTCAGGAGATGCAAGTTTCCTGTCCTATACAAGTCCTTGGTATTTCATATCCATTTTCCGACTAAATATATCAAAACTATCTGTTTGTATTTAATTAATAAATATGTTATAATAGATCTATATATACATATAATGTTTAACCATTCATAAGAAAAATGTACTGTAATATACTGCAGATCTATGAAAACAAATTTCATAATGTATTTGATTTATTCATCTAGACCTAGCCTGATTAAATAAGGCATGAATGGACAGCTTTTTTATTATTTGGATATCCAATATGCTGTCCATAATGCCGACCAAGGAGACGCAAAATAAAAATCTTTTAAAGGCTACTTAGAGACATGCAATATGTTGCTCTAATCTAGACCATATTGTTTCCATTTGAAGCTACCTGAGGATTTTATTAAAGCATCCCTTAGTATTTCATATCCATTTTCTGACTTATATATCAAAACTACTTGTAAATGCTGAACATTTTCTGTTTTCTGTATACTTTCAGCCGAAAGGGAAGCAAGGTACGAAGGGACAGAAGCAGATACTGACTGAAAACAAACAGACTTTACAGTTTTATCTTTATGTTGCACTAGCAGTAAATGTAAGTGACTGAGTTAAAATGTTGATAGACACAGATACAAAGTTTAATTTATAGTCAGTTACATATTATATAAAATACATATTACTTTAGCTGTGTATAGCTATTGACCATCATTAGCATTTTTAGCACACCATATCACTTGGTACAATTATGGCAATTTAGTGTTTAGCATGGTATAACAGTAATTCATTTTAACATTGTTAAACTATGTCACTTTTATCACAATAATAATTAATAATCAATATTTGTCTATTTTTTTTTTCTTTCTTTTTTTTAAATGTTTTACTTAGAAATACTGGTTAAAGTTTTGTGTGCAACTACCATCAAGTTCATATCTCAAAAATCACTTAATGTATTTTATTGAAACTTCACATAATACTTCCTACAATATTTCTTAGTCATTCAACTTCTACATTAACCAAGTTAGATCTCTTGCATGAATATAATATTTTAATTTTTTTCTCTCCCATGTGTGTATTAACGGTCAAAGCGGACATGGCAAAACATATCATTCCACAGAATTCTCGTCTTAAATTGTGATAAAATGGACATGTTTTGATAATGTAAAAATGAAATCTGAAATTGACAGAATATATCACAGGGTTTCTTAGTTTCAATACTATCAAGACAAATGGGCTAAACATAGTACAATGCAGTCCTGATATAACGTGATCTGATACAATGCGAAACTCATTATAATGTGATTTTTTTCCATGGCCCCCAAATTCAAAATTGATATTTTCAACCAGATTCATAAAAAATGGTGTTATAATATTGAATAGATTGATTTAAACATCTAAACTAAATCATGAAGTTACGTTGTTTCCAATTGTGACCTCATCTAACTTATGCCCTTATTTACACCTAATTAATCGAGACAGACATGGTGATAACTTCTTATGGTTATACACACTTTTAGTTGATTTATGCCAACAAACAATGGTCTGTCTTGTTTATCACATATTCATAATTGTCATGATTTTTGCAAAGCCAGTTGTTTACAATTTACCATACGTCTAGTTTTGCCAAATGCCATTTGGTAAATATAAATATAGACTTTTCACTAGGTGGATTACTAGGTAGAATCCTGTGTCGATCACATGATGAAAAGCGGGTAAAGACAGCCGACAAAGAATGTTTTTATTTCAAAACAAAGGTATTTTTTTCCAAATTAACGGCATACATGTATATGATAGAAAAGTACAATCATGGAATAGAAACAATGTAAGTATTTATTTCACGTTAAGTTACACTATGTGTCAAAAGAAACAGAAAGAAAGACATTTGCATAACATTTCACTGAATATGTCTCATTCAATCTGATTTTTTGGCTCCCGGGAATCACATTATATCATAGGTAAATACAAGAAAATGATGTTAACCTTGACTCATATTTGTCACAAAAGTACAAACTTGATGATTAATTATCATACCACATTTATATAGCACTCTTTTTTGTAGCGTATAGCACGTTCAAAAGTGCATTACAGCTTACATTCAACAAATACAGAAGCAACAAACATAAGACTAAACTAAACAAATTAAAATAAACAAAAAAGTAAAAATAAACAAAAATATAAAAATAAAATGAAAAATAAAAAAATAAAAAACAGTAAAGATAAGATTATTCGGTTAGTTTTCAAAGTGTTGTACAAAGAAGTGAGTTTTTAACAGACGTTTAAAAACTTCAAGTTTCTCAGCATCTCTAATGTTTATTGGGAGAGCGTTCCAGAGTCTTGGAGTAGTGTATGAAAAGCTGCGGTTGCCATACATTGCGGTTTGGTGGCATCACTGGTAAGGTACCAGACTGATGACTATTCCAAGTGAGATACACAAATTTTATCCCCAGTTGGACACACACAGGCATCTCAAAATTTATGCTCATCAAAATGTCAGGGACCAAAAACTCACTATAATGGATAACTTGGAAATTTTAACAACTTGTCACTTAAAGGAAAAAATACAGACACAGAACACAACGTATGTACTCGGAAATCTCGTTACACTAAAAAATTAAAACTGCAAAAATGTGCAGTCAGATGGGTAAAAATAGCTATTAGTATTCACTACAGGTCAGTGTCACAGATATGCAAACTACCCCATGTCTTGCAGACCCTCCAGAGATGGTGTATTGACACGAGACACCTATGTTGTATTATAAACCATTCAACCAAGATGTCTCAATTAAATTCCCTCACATATAGAGAAATCTAGTCATACCACCAGACATAAGCATCCTTACTCCTTCAGACAAATTCACACAAGTGCAGTTTTCTTTTGCGAAACCTATTTTCACACAGTTTTGCAGTTCTGTCTGTCTTTAAGTCATTGAGACGGGCAGTCAATCAAATTAATCGCTGCCATAAATCCTCTTTATGAACACTATATACTTTTGTCTCACCTTCTCACTTAGTCAGAACAAAAAATATGTATAGGTTAGAAGTTGTATCCATCCTTTTAACTTCTAACCGACAAAGATGTTGGTCTTCTTTATCGTCGCTAGAGCGATTTTATTGGCTGAGGAATTAGGTCAACATCTGAAGGCGGTTGTCATTATGTAAAATGAAATATTCTATTTTGGAAAATCTGAGCGATTTTATTGGCTGAGAAAGAAGACAATATCTAATTTTACTTTTCTCTCTTATGTGCACATTTCCTGCTCAAAATGTCATTAAAGTGATTGTGACAGTGACAAATGAAAAAATCTATATTTTATTCTATTTCAGGCTGTATATTTTGCTGCACAAATTCTCCTGTTCCGTGAATCATTTACAACATATTATATTGTGAGTACTTTATATTGCTCAGAAAAAAATAAGTAGGTCTTGCATCTAATTTATTGCAGATTGGCATGGAATAGCCAAGTTGGGTAATGCTGCACACTAGCTAATTGTATCAACGTTATGTCATACAATATAGGTAAAATATATGTAAAAATCATATGACTTTACCACAACCTACTAACAGGCCTGTTGTGTTTGATGTACTTGCTAGGTGTAACATGTCAAACTATAGATGGATAAGACTTCAGGAGTAGTTTCCCTTAGTATATACACAGCAGTGTGTTGTTGGTAAATAACATGCCTGAGATACAGAGTTAATTTTACTGGTACATGCCCAGAATCAGTCTAATACTTGAAAAAGAAAGGATTTTAAAGAGTAATAATTACTAAGCTCAAATTAGTGAAATTCATTTTTTGTCTTAATATCATATCAAAGTTAATTTGGTTTTGCTATATATATTTATATATTTTGTTTAATTCTAACTACCATTCTTTATTGGTGTTGTACAAGGTAAAAATGTGAGTTTTTTATTTGTCTTTTACTTGTGGAAAGAAAATCAAAAGGCTACAGAAATTGTGTTTGTGGTTGCAGACATTTGGTCATGTTACCCAAATGTAAGCTACTTTATCTGTATTATGTCCCTTTGTTACAGGTGTTGTCTGTTGTAGCCGTGAGTGTACATATAGGATGTTATAAATTTATGGGAAGTATAGCTGGAAGTGGGATAGACCTCTGTATGGAATCCGGCATGGCAGAGTAAGTACCAGTCTACCGTTACTATGGTGATTTTTACTCATGGAGTTCAGAAATGTTTTAAAAGGGAAATGTTGGTATTATCCTAAATTTAAAAAAAAGCAAAGCAATGAAAGCAATGAACAGTTAATGTGACATATTGCATGTCTCTAGGAAGCTTTTGACAAGTCCTTATTTGTGTCTCTCATGTAATGGACAGTTAAATAAAAGCTGTTCATCCAAGCCTTGTTCAAATCAGGCTATAGAACTGAACAGTTAAAGGGTGTTTTAAGCCCATCTAAGTTATTTCTGTAAAAAGCTGTCTATGTAGGGATTTGTATGAAAATGCCATTTTTACTAAACTTGCATTCAGTATTTCAATAAAAGTGGTCAGTTCCTCAGAATTTAACATTTGCTTTGGTCAACCTCCCGAGACTGTTTTGTACATTAAATCTGTATGTCACACTTTCTGTGTAGTTTGGCTCTCCTCTTACAGCTTTCAACGCATTGCCTCTAAAGTTACTACAGCTCCTAGTAATGCTTTGCACATAATTATGTTTGCTGTTTGCTATATTTTTGTAATTGGTTGTAGCCACAGCAAATAATTTAAGAAATTTTGTGTTTATAATGTTCCAGAGTTTAGATTTTACTATTTTTTTCTTTTTTGTGAAGTTAAACATTTTGGTTACTAAAATGAAAATTATTTATTAAACAATTTATTTTTATGTATGTACTGGTATCTACTGCTTGTAAAGCATTTATCGAATCTTTATCTTACAGGCATGCCAAAGATGTGTTATTACTGACAGCCATTGTACAAAGTCTGTCGCTGATCTCAAACTACTTTTGGTTGCTGTGGTTAGTGGTATGTATAACAAAGTACAAAACTCTTTGTACTGAAATCATCAAATAATATCTCATATTTTACAATTGGAGAAAAGAAATTTTTAAAAACTTTTTTATATTACATCGTGAAAAAAATCATGTTCCAAGTTATCCAGGGTAGAACCAGTACTAATCTTATGTGGATAAATTGTCTTGCTCAAGGACATCAAACATAGCCGTAGCGGTGGGTGGATCGAACCAAAGATCTTGGGTTAGCTGCTTTACCATTGGACCACACATTCAGAGATTATCAAGCAAGGATATTAATTCGACTGTAGTTTTAAACAACAGATCAACATTTACGAAAAACTTGATAATGGAGAATAAAAAGACCTCACATTTTTTTAAATATTTATGGACTGCATGTAAACACAACTCTTGGTCTAGAGTATGTTAAATAGAAAGATCAGTTATATGTATCTTACGCAAACCATTCCAGACATTGTCGGATAGCCAAGTGTAATCCTGAATCTCTTCATTTATCAACCACGGGATACTACACTAGCTTTGAATCATTTTTACCAAGCCACAATGTAACCATATGATTGGTTCCTTCATGATTTCAAGGGAACGTTATCCAATCACAACCCTTGTTTCATGTTAACACCGGTTTTTAACGTTAGCTGTGTTTTGTTCTGTTCTGTTCAAATAAAACAACACAGAGCTAGCATAATTTCCCACGGGTGATGAATGGAGAATATCAGAATTAACACCCGTGGATATCCAACGATGCACTCCAGATAATTACCTATGTCTCGCCTGCATCACATGGGCTGTTGACATCATAATATTGGATGTTCACTTCAGTACAGAACATAGGCAGGGTACATGTAAATCACTTCTACAACATGAAAAGTAGAGACAAAATATTTGATTCGAACTGCAGTACATTATACTAAGCCTTAGTGCAAAAAATGGTGCCGATTTGGTTTGTTCTGGTTGTTTGAGAAATGTTGTGAACCCCTTTGTGTTATTATATCCATGTTAAAATATTGTTCAGCAATCAACACACATCGTGGTTTATTATTGGAATATGATTGAAGAATAAAATGTTTGTATCTTTATTTAATATAATCAAATATAATGATCTAAACTACCCATATGATACCAAACTACCCATATGATACCAAACTACCCATATGATACCAAACTGGCATTTTTAAAGCCGTTAAGTTTATACACGAAGTTGTAATTTGGGGAAATATATTAAGTGTTTCTGTATAAAAATGGGCATGAAAAAAGTGCACTGACCCAGCTACGGTACTTACTCATACTGATATTCTTCATTGATAAACACTAAACGGTTCACCAACTGGCACTTTAATCCTTTTCTCTATAGATATGCGTTTTCCCGCACCAATCAAAGAAGGCCTTTGAAAACAGTGCAGGAAGAGTTCATATTGCTTGTAACGAGCAATCTGAACACTTTCTGCATTGTTTTCCACTCTGTCAGTTAATATAAACATAATTCACCCAATAATTCAAAAGCATTCTATATTAGTTGTCCAAAGGCGTCTATATTAGAGGTGTCCAAAGGCGTCTATATGAAGTAAAGGGTTAAACTATATACATACTTAAATGGAAACTTAAGCAAGATGTCATGATAAACATTGATGTTTTGAGAGTAGTTAGTTTTAAGTGTGATGGAATCATGACAAGGAAACAGTTGGTGTATGACAAGTAGTTGAGATTGGTCTGCTTATTAGAGTTGACAGGGATAGGGAGATGTGGCCACAGGTCAAAACAGCTGGTGACACATTTACAGTGCTCCAGGTAAGCTCTATTTGGGGGTATTTAAGCATTAAAATTTCAGAATAAAGCATTGAAATTAAATTGAGCGGTAAAATAATCATTGGTTATTCTCAGTTTCAGTGTTGATAAGTATGTTTCAAATGGCAATTTGATGAAAATGTTCATTTTTACAATTAACATTATAAAAATAAGCATTGCATACTAATTTAAGGGGTAAAGTACTTATTAATGATTTGATTTAATGATTACTTATAACTTAAAGGCACATCAAAACATTATAAGGTTATTATACAGTTAATGTACAATATGGATTTATATTGCAAAAGTCTATGTTGTGTTGATAGTCTGTATTAGACAATACAGTCACAACATGGACGAGTACAACAAATATCCATCTTGTACAGTAAAGTGTAAAAGGACCTTTTTATTATCCACCTCTTGTTTTTTTTAAAAAAAAATACATCATATCTCATTAATGTTACATTTTGAATTGTTCTATTTTAATGAAATAAGTATTACAACATGCTTATAAAACAGATTTTTCTGGCAAGCAATTTTAAGAAGAGTAGGTTTCTTTTGATATTCTTGACAAAAGTAAAAAACAAATAGTTAGTTACTATTTATGTTTTCCATATAAAATGTAATAGACGGTAGTATAATATTGATTATCACATATGTTATGCTTGCAATACATATCTGAGCAATTGCACAGAGTCCAGTAAGAGTTAATATTCCTTTACATCCAATATGGAAAAACTATCAAAATTTGGAACGTTGTAACGTCCAATACAAAAAAATATTGATTTCCAGGATACTTCTGGTTTGAAGCAAACAATAACGATTGCTTATGTACAGTAATGTGGCACAAATGCTCAGAGCTCATTGGCATAGCTATTTTAGGTGGATAATTACATTCCTTTATGTTCAATACGGAAAAAATTATCAATATTTGGAACTTCCAATACGAAGAAATATTGATTTCCAGGACATTTCCAGTTTAAAGTGTACAATAATGATTTGTTATTTTCATAGACTATTTGTGGGGCATGCAACATTTACCAGTGACATTTCTTGTTTGTATACAGAATATGCATTGTTTGTTTTTCAGGCTCCAGGTCGAGCCCTGTACATGCTGTGGGTTAATATTCTGGGCCCTTGGTTCTTCGCTGAGGCTCCTCCCGAGATGGATGAGAAAAAGCAAAAAAAAATGGAACGAAAGATGAAAAGACATTGATGAAGGAGGAATTGTAGTGTTCATAAACAATCTTTTATTCATATGTTAAATTTTGTAAATATTAACTGTCAAAAAATGTCTGCACTTATAATCATTTGATTACATTTCACCTCGCCATTTATAAGGTAGAGTTAATAGTGTTGTAGAAAGAATATAACATAATGATGGAGGAACATTGTACATGCAGATGAAAGTTGTAAATAGTTTTATCTTGTAATCAAACAGAAAATTTAATATCTATCCATAGTGTTTTATTTGTGCAGGATTGTTTGTGTAAATAAGGTTTGATTCTATGCATATGTTTTATTTTATTGGTTGTGCAAACAATGTGTGAGTGTTGGCATAAGATGTAACAAAATATTGTCTATACTTAAGTCACCAGATAAGCTATATTCCTCAGTTTGATGTATTGAGTAAGATGTTTACACTTTAAAAGTCACCAGATAAGCTATATACCTCAGTTTGATGTATTGAGTAAATTGTCTACACTTTATAAGTCATTAGATAAGCTATATTCCTCAGTTTGATGTATTGAGTATATTGTCTACACTTTATAAGTCACCAGATAAGCTATATTCCTCAGTTTGATGTATTGAGTAAATTGTCTACACTTTATAAGTCATAAGATAAGCTATATTTTCAGTTTGATGTATTGAGTATATTGTCTACACTTTATTAGTCACCAGATAAGCTATATTCCTCAGTTTGATATATTTAGTGAATCGTCTACACTTTATAAGTCACCAGATAAGCTATATTCCTCAGTTTGATGTGTTGAGTGAATCGTCTACACTTTATAAGTCACCAATAAGCTATATTCCTCAGTTTGATGTGTTGAGTAAATTGTCTACACTTTATAAGTCACCAGATAAGCTATATTCCTCAGTTTGATGTGTTAAATGAATCGTTTACACTTTATAAGACACCAGATAAGCTACATTCTTGAGTATAATGTTTTTAGTGAATCATATACTCTTTTATAAGTCACCAGATAAGCTGTATTCCTCAGTTTGATGTACTGAGTGAATTGTCTACACTATATAAGTCACCAGATAAGCTATATTCCTCAGTATGATGTATTGGGTGAATCTTCTACACTTTATAAGTCACCAGATAAGCTATATTCCTCAGTTTGATGTATTGAGTGAATTGTCTACTCTTTTATAAGTCACCCCAGATAAGCTGTATTCCTCAGTTTGATGTATTGAGTGAATTGTCTACACTATATAAGTCACCAGATAAGCTGTATTCCTCAGTTTGATGTATTGAGTGAATTGTCTACACTATATAAGTCACCAGATAAGCTATATTTCTCAGTGTGATGTATTCACTGAATTGTCTACACTTTATAAGTCACCAGATAAGCTATATTTCCAGTTTGATGTATTGAGTGAATCGTCTACACTTTATAAGTCGCCAGATAAGCTATATTCCTCAGTGTGATGTATTGAGTGAATTGTCTACACTATATAAGTCGCCAGATAAGCTATATTCCTCAGTTTGATGTATTGAGTGAATCGTCTACACTATATAAGTCGCCAGATAAGCTATATTCCTCAGTATGATGTATTGAGTGAATCGTCTACACTATATAAGTCACCAGATAATCTATATTCCTCAGTATAATGTATTGGGTGAATCGTCTACACTTTATAAGTCACCAGATAAGCTATATTCCTCAGTGTGATGTATTGAGTGAATCGTTTACACTTAATAAGTCGCCAGATAAGCTATATTCCTCATTGTGATGTATTGAGTGAATCGTCTACACTTTATAAGTCACCAGATAAGCTATATTTCCAGTTTGATGTATTGATGGAATTGTCTACACTATATAAGTCGCTAAATAAGCTATATTCCTCAGTGTGATGTATTGAGTGAATCGTCTACACTTTATGAGTTACCAGATAAGCTTTATTCCTCAGTATAATGTATTGGGTGAATCGTCTACACTTTATAAGTCACCAGATAAGCTATGTTCCTCAGTTTGATGTATTGAGTGAATCGTCTACACTATATAAGTCACCAGATAAGCTATATTCCTCAGTTTGATGTATTGAGTGAATTGTCTACACTATATAAGTCACCAGATAAGCTATATTTCCAGTTTGATGTATTGAGTGAATTGTCTACACTATATAAGTCACCAGATAAGCTATATTCCTCAGTTTGATGTATTGAGTGAATTGTCTACACTATATAAGTCACCAGATAAGCTATATTCCTCAGTGTGATGTATTGAGTGAATTGTCTACACTATATAAGTTACCACTGGTCCATGATTCGAAATATAGACCGTGCAGTTACAGCAGCTAAGGAACATAAATTTCAGATTGGTTAAAAAAAACAAGTGGGTTCTGTGTCAGATTAATTTTTTAGTAAATCTTGAGAGAACACTTATGCAAACATTAATATGGTCGGACAACCTTGAAGCACAGTTGCTTTGAAGTGGTGATATAGAGACTTACATTTGACTGTCATAATTAACCAGTTTAAAACACACTACATGTATTTAAAAACTGAAAGTTTTATTTGCTGTAATATAAAGTTGTTTACTCAAGAGTTGGCAATGCTACACATATTGATGGTGGAATCGACATAGTTTTATATTGTGATGGATGAAAAGTTTGTGTGTATAATACAATTTACAATATACTAACTAGTCCTGATTGTCATTGAAGCCTGTTTTACTTAAAACAAGGAATTATATAGAGAAGGAAAAACAACTGATTGAAATTTTGTGAACGCTCGTATATTCACGCAAAATCTCACAATATCTTGTTTTCATTTATCCTAACTTCCATTCTTAGGTACACAAATCAAAATTCTTACATTGCAGAATGAAATTCTCATCAAAACAATACAATTCTAAGAAATTTGTGTTTAAAATTGTTGAAGTACTTTTGATTACAAAATTTGTATACTGCTACTAAAATAACGACAAATTACGATAAATTTTCCTTCGAACTTCAATATCTTAAATTCAAGATTATTTTGCGTGATCGAAAAATGTTTAAACATCTAAGATTCCATACAATTTACAGTTTATGTACAAGCAATCAGTTGCCTGTGAATTATGAATGATTAATTTGCAAATAATTAATCCTTTGTGTGCTATTTCATCATCATTTAGTCAGGAGATGCATGTTTCCTGTCCTTCTATACAAGTCCTTGCTTAAAGGAAACATTGGAAAATATCAAGATTAGCAAATCATTGTATTGCAAGACGCCCATATTTGAAAACATTTAAATGAAACAAATGGATCGCTTACAGATAGAAAGTGCACTGGTGCTTACACATTCGCCTGGCACTTTGCCTGGAAGGGATTATTTAAAAAAACGCAATATAAAACCCATGAACAGAAATGGTTTTCTTATGAGTGAATCACTATGACATAAAAGAGCATGTTGAAACATTATCAACGCCTTGATTTCAGCATAAGACGAGAGTAAAGACCATTTAAATAAAGTATATAGAAATTATATTTTATTAACCAAAAATTACTCAAAATTAGTCTATAATTTAAAAAGCAATGAACAATCGATGTCATAGTATCTGTTATTCCCAGCTCAATCATACTGCATCAGCAACGTCATTGAGGTGTGCTCACTTCTAGTGTGTGACAATGAAACAGTTTTTATAAACGTTGTCATGAATCATCAATTTTCTATACCAATAATTGAAATATATATTCTGATTATTTATCAGGGATGCAAATCATACAGTAATTCCACATCACGAGTCTGTTGGTCTCCTGTAGTAAACTTATACTGAAAATGTTTCAGAAATAAACAGCCAAAGTCACTTTTATTATTTCGAAAAAGAAAAGAGAAAATGAATGTAGATGTGGGTTGTGCTTGTGCAACTCTTCAGTGAAGTTGTCTTTACTTATCTACTAGTTTTAGATGAACTAGAGTTGCTAGTGTTGATTGAAAATGAAATGTAACGAAGTGGAGATGTTTGCCAGTGTGACTATACTGATGTATAGAACAAGTGTAATATAGTTGTTCTCATTGTGAACACAGTTTACCTTTTGCTCTCAGCCTGATCTCATGCAGCAGAATAAATGCTCATTTTTCACTGTACATTTTATATCAGCTTTAGTCGACACCGGTTAACTGACATTGCAGTTGATGCATAGCTTTGGTTATTCAATTTTCAATATAAATTAATTGATAATATTTATTGAGATACGTAATGGCAGAATTTTTGTATTTATTTCAATAAGACTATCTAGTCGTTCAACTTTTGTCTAATTTTTATGTAATGTGTAATATTTATATATTATATTCTTAATGTATGTTGAAAATACCAGAAACAGATGATATTGTAATAAAGCCATGGTAATATGATTAACTAAATGTTTCTTACTGAATTTCCATTTATGGTCAGAGATCAAATTATAGATTCTTGACAAAAGTCAGTAGAGTTTATGAGAAACCATGTTCCCAAATCAATATATTTTTAGGTCACCTGAGACAGTCGCCTTTTGTATGTCGTTGTGCGTTGTACGTCATGTGTCCGTAAACAACTGACATTTTCAAAAACTGTAAGCTCAATCGTAATGAAATGTTGCATGCAGCTTTGGTACATAAGGATGAATCAAAATTGTGAATTGCACAGTCTCCTCCCTTCTGGGGCCTTGGGGTCGGGGCAAAAACAGTCAAATTTAAGGTAAATTTTGAAAATCTTCTAACTATAGGCAGGACTGGGAAACAAATGGTGAGCATGATTATGGTACCTTTATTAAAAATGAATTGCATGTCCCTGGGTCTCACGGTTTCGCCTTGGGGATTGGGACTAATTTACTAAATCTATATGAGAGAACATTACAAAAATACGTCATTTCTGATGACTGAATAGACTCATTTGAATGGGTTTTTTGTGTGATTTAATGTTGCTGACATGATCCAACACAAACCGTAACTATGTACCAGAACATCCCATAACTATGTACCAGAACACCCCGTAACTATGTACCAGAACATCCCATAACTATGTACCAGAACACCCCGTAACTATGTACCAGAACATCCCATAAATAACATCCCGTAACTATGTACCGGAACATCCCATAACTATGTACCAATACATCCTGTAACTATGTACCAGAACATCCCATAACTATGTACCAGAACATCCCGTAACTATGTAACAGAACAGTTGATGGGACACGTGGCAATTACAGTAAATGTTTACTTAACAATATATCTGAGAACTGTATATTAACATAATGTATATATGAAAATAATAAAATACATTAATATGTATGCAGACTCCAGATTTCACGATTATATTGAGAAGGGTCATATGCCTATGGTAAATGGATAAAATGCGTTTTACTTTGCAAATTTGTGGAATTCTGTGTCAAAATAGTGCTTTATGTATATTTAATGTCAGATCAATAAATAATCCAAGGAAAACAACCTGTATTTCAAAAAGTATTTTTACTACTTATACTCCATACTTATAGCTTAATTGCCAGAAACGTCAAATACATAAAATCGCTCTCGATTGAACTTCCTGAGTAGAATCAGTATTGAGTTTTGTTTTTGAGAGGTGAACGGGTCCAGTTGGGGATTGAACCCGCAACTTCTAGCGTGAACCACCAGCACTATCCACTGCACTACCACCTAGCTTTTACTACTTATATAAAATTGTTTATGATTTCTTGAAATAAGAAGTTTTATATACATGTAGTAATATTTGAAGCATAGTTAACCCATGTTCACAGACTGGTTTGATGTGTGAATAATAGTACACTCAGCTTCAACATTGCTATTCCACTCTTTAACAGAATCTGCAGAGGGATCTTAGAAATCTTCTTTACAGATATACATATGTATTATCAAAGAATCTCTCGGTGGTTAGGTGGGGTGTATTTGTGTTATGACATTATACTCCTGCTCTAAGCAAATAAATATTTTGTAAAAACATGTGGCATTCAACGAATTTTCGATTGTATTCTTTAAAATTGGTTTGAAAGAACCAATATGTCTAAGGAAAAACACAGCAATAAGAACACATATGTCTAAGGAAAGACACAGCACTAATAGAAAATGTGAAATATTTATGTAAATAGTTGTAGCTCTTCCAAAACTCGTTGTATATCCAGTACATGTTTTATTAGATGTTCTATTATTATTTGTTTTATGTCAGTTATATTTACCTTGTGCATATGTGTTTTATGTTTTATGTCATATGATCTCGTAAAGCCTTGATTTATGAATAAATCTTGAAACCTGAAACTTAGAAAATTTAATTTCACGTCGCCATGTTTAATACTATTGCACTGGCGAGAATATAGATATATATGTAAGCATATCATCTTGCTGGCAACGGAACAATAAGTATGTGGTCACAGATTGATTATACTAAATGTTCCATATAAACATTCGATATAACACGTATCGTATATCTGACAGAACTATTATTAGCCTTCTCTATATAATTACATCAAATTAAGTAATAAAACAGATTGCTATCGTCATCGTTTTAATACAACTATTCGTTCTTTCAAATGTTAAGTTTAAATAGTGTGTAGCCATTTTCTTTTTACTTCTTTTGTTATTATATTTACGATAAGATCGAAAGACAAATTAGCGTTAATGTGACGTTTGTACCTAGTTTGAATAGAAATCGAGCTCGCACGCACGCACGCACGCACCGTCACACACACACACACACACACACACACACACACACACACACACACACATTGTAATATTACGATACTATTCTATGAACGCATACAGAATGCATGTATTTTTGTAATAATATATTTTACAATCTTTACACCGTAAAGATAAATAAACTGTAAAACTTCGAATCGACAGAGTTTAACGTTGTGGTATACCTCTTTGTCAGTGTACAACAAGGACGTTTTAGTCTGGATATTTCTTCACTTAACAACTTAAAAAAAACAACACGGAAAATTACACAATTTACAATTTTAAAAAATGGACTTTTGTTGATTTTTTTGTGCGAAACTGTGCCTGCTGTATGGTGTAATGTAAGACCATTCTAAACTCAATACAGGAAGTGACACGCGTCGCCAGGGATATTTTGGGATATGTACATGTTCTTTAATGTGAGGCAGTGTGAATAAAAAGTGTGTATATGTGTGTGTATGCATAGGAACATATATAAAGTGAACAATTAAGAAACTCAAAGTGAGCGACCGCAGTGAGTCATTTAATTAACTGACAGTTTGACGTCATTTGCCAAAGTTTGTGCGGAGCTACGATGAAATCTGAGATGATTGACGTCTGAAAGTTTATGTTTCTAAGCAAAACTTGCGCGGCTTTTGTTCAGAATTGAATCAAGAGCGGAGTCTGCACAATGTCGTGTGCACGGTAATGACAAACTTCAAATAATCAAGAACGAACTTAATAATTAAATTATTTTGTCGGCTGTATAAACAAATAAGAGCGACACAATTTTAAAAATTGGTTGTCAAATGAGGTTAAGTTGGTGATAACCGGTTTGCTCTGGCTAAATATATCGCCAACACAACAAAGGACGATATCTTGATTCTCATTGGGTAACCGACCATGATTATGAAATGGCATTGTTAGCGTTTGATTTGTTTTAACGATTCAGTTGTTCAGGTAATATGTAAGTACGCCTATATACTACTCGTTTTATGTAGTCATTTGTTTATATGAAATGTATATTGAGTAAAGTGTGGTTTTGTCGATAGATCATATTTCATTTCTTTCACAAACTTCTATATTATAAACAATGAGCAGATTTAACGTCCGGTTTCAAACCAATCCGGGGCCATATAAACGTGACTCTCTTCTCTATGACCTGGCTGTTGTTTTTTTAAATTGAAACTAGAACACAGGTTATGATGGTTTCCACTTGACATAGTTGCTAAATAAACATACAAGGTCACATGAGCTTCGTGTAAAGTGATAGGAAGCAAGCACATGTTTTGTTGTGTTATGTAAATATAAACGTACGCGAGGTTAACTTACAAGCATATCATATAAACAATATTTCCATCGTTTTGGAGATACAATTTCCTTGCATAAATAAACTATCATATATATGGGTATTATGACACCTAATACTTAACCTCTGTCTGTCTGTCTGTCTGTCTGTCTGTCTGTCTGTCTGTCTGTCTGTTTCCCTCCCTCCCCCCCCCTCTCTCTCTCTCTCTCTCTCTCTCTCTCTCTTTCTTTCTCTCTCAGGATTCCTACACATGCAGTGTAAAAAGATATCTCATGCAATCACATCCAATCCACATCCATCCAAAAATATTCTTTCTTCGCTCGCTCTTTTAAACGAATACACCATCTTTCAATGGAAGAGGTAATGTCTTGTGTATTAAAGCATAGACTTAGGAGCTGCGGGGGCCAGGGAATCGCCCCACCCACAGTGTTCAGGTTGGCGGGCGGGCGGGGGGGGGGGGTGCAGCATATATAATTTACACTCTTCCTCACGTTTGGCTAGTCATGCATGTGGTTTTAAAACACACAGGAAGCTCATTTTTAATACATCTTATTTTTCTTTCCTAATAAAACTTTTAAATGTCCCAAAAATATTGGAGAAAATAACCATTTCTCCCTTATTGTTACCAAATTGCAGTATTTGATTATCAAGATTTTCCAGGGAGCCCCTCGTACCCCGTACTGGACTAAATGACAACCATATCTGTTATCTAAAAACTCTAAATTAGAGCATTTGGTGTTTTTAATATCTATTTTTTTTTTGGGGGGGGGGGGGCAGTTGGTGGGGTGCGTTCCGCCACTAGCTCAGTCCTACCTTTTTTTCATGTTTTAACTCGCAGTGCATGAGGTTCTGAATATAAAAAAGTTCCAGGGCCGACTCCAACCAGCAGAGAACACCACACTCTCTCAGTGCTCACAGTACATGACGTATCGGGGTTAAAACCCAGTGAAAGTTCATTTTATTTGACACATGGTATAGCTTAATAAAAAAGTGTATAAGTTACAAAATATTCGTGAGTAAATAACAACATTTTTTTCTCTAAAACTTGCAAAAATACAGGATTAGGTTTTTAAGATCATAACAGTTTCTAGGTGCCCCCCTTCTCAAAGACCAAATTGCAGTAAATGACAGCCATATATTTATTCTTAAAACTCACAAAAATTCACTGTGAGCAAACAATTTTGGTGATATATCTATATTTTTTTCGGGGTAGGCCCCTGTAGACCCACCAGCAGTGGACAATCCCTCCTACACTGGTGTAATTAACAACCATTCCAACCTAAAACTTACTAGAATGCAGTTTTTGCTTATTAAGAAATCAAAATTTTCTAGGAGATGCCAAATAATCACTGATAACATGCATATGTAGTTTCCACAGAAACATTATACTGGTATTAACGTTTTGAGTTTTGAGGATATCACGCTCTGAGTTGAAGCAGATATGGAGACAGCAGTCGAACAGAGATCAGTAGGTTACGCCCCTTCGCAGGTGGATCCCTGGTACAGTATTGTACATATGTTGTATGAACACCTGGACAACGACGACATTGACGTTATCTTGCATTTCTACCAATATGAAGACATGACCACAGACGATGATACAGATGTCAGTTCAAGTGAAGATGAACAAAAAATGGCACAACGAACGAAGTTTTACAACGCACTGGATATATGTAAGTGTCAAACTAAACATGATGATATCAACTAAACATGATGGTATGAACTAAACATGTTATGAACTAAACATGATGATATAAACTATACATGATGATATGAACTAAACATGTTATGAACAAAACATGATGATATGAGCTAAACATGATGATATGAACTAAACATGATATGAACTAAATATGATGATATGAACTTAACATGATGATATGAACTAAACATGATGATATGAACTAAACATGTTATGAACTAAACATGATGATATAAACTAAACATGATGATATGAACTAAACATGTTATGAACTAAACATGATGATATGAAACTAATCATGATGATATTAACTAAACATATTATGAACTTAACATGATGATATGAACTAAACATGTTATGAACTTAACATGCTGATATGAACTAAACATGTTATGAACTAAACATGATGATATGAACTTAACATGATGATATGAACTAACATGTTATGAACTAAACACACTGATATGAACTAAATATGATTATATGAACTAAACATGATGATATGAACTAAACATGATTGTATGAACTAAACATGATGGTATGAGCTAAACATGATCGTATGAACTAAACATGATTGTATGAACTAAACATGATGATATGAACTAAACATGATTGTATGAAGTAAACATGATTATATAAACTAAACATGTTATGAACTAAACATGATGATATGAACTAACCATGATGATATGAACTAATCATGTTATGAACTAAACATGATGATATGAACTAACCATGATGATATGAACTAAACATGTTGATATGAACTAAACATGATGATATGAACTAAACATGATGATATGAACTAACCATGATGATATGAACTAAACATGATGATATGAACTTACCATGATGATATGAACAAAACATGTTATGAACTAAACATGATGATATGAACTAAACATGTTATGAACTAAACATGATGATATGAACTAAACATGTTATGAACTAAACATGATGATATGAACTAACCATGATGATATGAACTAAACATGATGCGACAAACAATTTCATTGTACCAAAGATACCGAAGTAAATTATATAATGATGTGCCAATCATAAATAGATGGCAAAGGTGTCTGTCTCTCTTATAAATAAAACACAGAAATGAAGAACGTTTTGATATATTTGGACTAAACCAGCACCTGTCTTACAACACATGTATTCTCCTATGTTTATTCAGTATTACCTAATCATAGAATATCGCCATAGCAATTGTTCACATTATCGGACAGTGCTGCATTCATTACCTTAAACAGCAAACATATTTGATACATAGGACCTAAATAAATAGCGTAGTGTATGCTTATTGGAATCTGACCAGGAACATTAATTTTAATGAAACATGAACACGTAGAACTCAAAGTTTGTAGACAAAATACAGTGCAGTTATATTTTGTTACATATTTAAAAGCAGTTCACGTTTTATTTTAATGAAGCAAATACAACTACCCTCTCCTTTTATGTTTCAATTACAAGTTCAATGCCACCTGAAGTTTACACATCAACAACGTGTTTGTCGTTTTTGTAGTCTTGTTTATGAAGTGTATTTGGTTATAAATGATTCAACACAGGGAATTTACTATCAGTTTTAATGCGTTACCGCGTCCATCACTATGATAACATGGTAACTGATAACACAATAAAGGCAAAGCTTTTGTAATGTTTCTTCCTTGTCAATATTGGGACAGTATAAAATGCATTTATCTAAATGGATTATTAAGTAATCTGAAAGCAGTGTATGTAGGATTTTGTACAGAGATATTTCATAGGTTGTCCATTTATAAAAAAAAATCAATCAATCCTTAGACTTTGATTCGTTTTTGACAACATTAGTGATACTATTGACAAGAGAATATAAAATTCTAAAAAGTCCAAGTAAACTGGATGTGTTTTATGTTTACTACATACGTGGCTGGAGTTGGCTGTGTCCGAATAAGTCTTATTTTGAGGGACGGAAGACGTGTATCAACTGACATGACACTAAATAGAAGAATATTATTGACAAACTTTGATTGTTTTTTGACGTTTTATTTATTTTAAACTTAAACCGCATTTGTTTTGTAGTAGAGAAAAAAACGTATTACACTGTAAGATGAATAACTATTTACATTTTAATTAATTTCACAGATGAGGATAAAATTGAATGTGCCAAAAAGATACAAAATATAATGCGGGATCGTAAAATGCATACCGAAAATGGTGAGAGTTTTGTTGACATTATTCAGCGTTTTATTGACCAATGTGAGAAACACCATCAGCAGTTACAGGTCAAGGAAAACGAAGTGTTCATTGGCCGAGATGCAGATGTAGAAAAGATTGTTGAAAAGTTCACGGGGAGTCCTTCATCAGTTAATGGTAACTTATTGTATTATGAATATCACGTTTTACTGACGAATCTGTAAATTCTCTACAATGTATGAAGAGTATAAAAGTTGGATAAAGTCGCCAGAATCTTATACAAAGTTATAATGACGCTAATAGCACATTTCAACTGCTTTAACAGTTTTCAACACGGCATTTTTCTAACAATTGCTATTGGATTGAACTATTATTTTAAGTACATTTCGTATAATTAGTCAGTTTTTATTTCAAAAAAACTTGTAACAAAATAGAAACAACATAGGGAGCGATATACTTTTCTTTAGTTTTCAGCCAACATTTTTACCTACTACCAACAAAGTACTGCAAAGGAAGCGTCTTAGCCCACTGGAGTCCGTACATTCAATTATATGCAAAGGAAGCGTCCTAGTCCACTGGAGTCCGTACATTCAATAATATGCAAAGGATGCGTCCTAGCCCACTGGAGTCCGTACATTCAATAATATGCAAAGGAAGCGTCCTGGTCCACTGGAGTCCGTACATTCAATAA
>CM055900.1:67569587-67714259 GCA_029582155.1 Panopea generosa
TATGCAAAGGAAGCGTCCTAGCCCACTGGAGTCCGTACATTCAATAATATGCAAAGGAAGCGTCCTGGTCCACTGTATTCCGTACATTCAATAATATGCAATGGAAGCGTCCTAGTCCACTGGAGTCCGTACATTCAATAATATGCAAAGGATGCGTCCTAGCCCACTGGAGTCCGTACATTCAATAATATGCAAAGGAAGGTCCACTGTATTCCGTACATTCAATAATATGCAAAGGAAGCGTCCTAGTCCACTGGAGTCCGTACATTCAATAATATGCAAAGGAAGCGTCCTGGTCCACTGGAGTCCGTACATTCAATAATATGCAAAGGAAGCGTCCTAGCCCACTGTATTCCGTACATTCAATAATATGCAAAGGAAGCGTCCTGGTCCACTGTATTCCGTACATTCAATAATATGCAAAGGAAGCGTCCTAGCCCACTGTATTCCGTACATTCAATAATATGCAAAGGAAGCGTCCTAGCCCACTGTATTCCGTACATTCAATAATATGCAAAGGAAGCGTCCTAGTCCACTGTATTCCGTACATTCAATAATATGCAATGGAAGCGTCCTGGTCCACTGTATTCCGTACATTCAATAATATGCAAAGGAAAGTCCTAGCCCACTGGAGTCCGTACATTCAATAATATGCAAAGGAAGCGGTCCTGGTCCACTGGAGTCCGTACATTCAATAATATGCAAAGGAAGCGTCCTAGCCCACTGTATTCCGTACATTCAATAATATGCAAAGGAAGCGTCCTGGTCCACTGTATTCCGTACATTCAATAATATGCAAAGGAAGCGTCCTAGCGCACTGGAGTCCGTACATTCAATAATATGCAAAGGAAGCGTCCTAGCCCACTGGAGTCCGTACATTCAATAATATGCAAAGGAAGCGTCCTAGCCCACTGGAGTCCGTACATTCAATAATATGCAAAGGAAGCGTCCTGGTCCACTGGAGTCCGTACATTCAATAATATGCAAAGGAAGCGTCCTAGCCCACTGTATTCCGTACATTCAATAATATGCAAAGGAAGCGTCCTGGTCCACTGTATTCCGTACATTCAATAATATGCAAAGGAAGCGTCCTAGCCCACTGTATTCCGTACATTCAATAATATGCAAAGGAAGCGTCCTAGTCCACTGTATTCCGTACATTCAATAATATGCAATGGAAGCGTCCTGGTCCACTGTATTCCGTACATTCAATAATATGCAAAGGAAAGTCCTAGCGCACTGGAGTCAGTACATTCAATAATATGCAAAGGAAGCGTCCTAGTCCACTGTAGTTTGTACATTCAATAATATGTAAAGGAAGCGTCCTAGTCCACTGTAGTCTGTACATTCAATAATATGCAAAGGAAGCGTCCTAGTCCACTGTAGTCCGTACATTCAATAATATGCAAAGGAAGCGTCCTGGCCCACTGGAGTCCGTACATTCAATAATATGCAAAGGAAAGTCCTAGCCCACTTAAGTCCGTACATTCAATAATATGCAAAGGAAGCGTCCTAGTCTACTGGGGTCCGTATATTCAATAATATGCAAAGGAAGCGTCCTGGTCCACTGGAGTCCGTACATTCAATAATATGCAAAGGAAGCGTCCTGGTCCACTGGAGTCCGTACATTCAATAATATGCAAAGGAAGCGTCCTGGCCCACTGGAGTCCGTACATTCAATAATATGCAAATGAAGCGTCCCACTGGAGTCCGTACATTCAATAATATGCAAAGGAAGCGTCCTAGTCCACTGGAGGCCGTACATTCAATACTATGCAAATGAACCGTTCTAGTCCACTGGAGGCCGTACATTCAATAATATGCAAAGGAAAGTCCTAGCCCACTTAAGTCCGTACATTCAATAATATACAAAGGAAGCGTCATAGTCTACTGGGGTCCGTACATTCAATAATATGCAAAGGAAGCGTCCTGGTCCACTGGAGTCCGTACATTCAATAATATGCAAAGGAAGCGTCCTGGTCCACTGGAGTCCGTACATTCAATAATATGCAAAGGAATTGTCCTGGCCCACTGGAATCCGTACATTCAATAATATGCAAAGGAAGCGTCCCACTGGAGTCCGTACATTCAATAATATGCAAAGGAAGCGTCCCACTGGAGTCCGTACATTCAATAATATGCAAAGGAAGCGTCCTAGTCCACTGGAGGCCGTACATTCAATAATATGCAAAGGAAGCGTCCCACTGGAGTCCGTACATTCAATAATATGCAAAGGAAGCGTCCTAGTCCACTGGAGGCCGTACATTCAATAATATGCAAATGAACCGTTCTAGTCCACTGGAGGCCGTACATTCAATAATATGCAAATGAACCGTTCTAGTCCACTAGAGTCCGTACATTAAATAATATACAAATTAAGCATTCGACATTATTGTTGCATTCTATACGCAGGTGTCTGTATATGCGGGATCGGGGGTCAAGGCAAGAGTTCCCTTGCCAGACAAGTGTGCTATAAATTGGAAGAACAATCACAGCCGTGGAAAACGTTTATTGTAGATCTTAGGTAATATGCTTAGTACAATTGTCTCATAACATTTACTAACTACGATCATCTAACTGAATTAATCACTGCGGGAGATAAATGTAAACATCAATACCTGGACTTCAAATGATTATATTGATAGTTTGATCAATTAATGTTGTAAAATAATGAAGCATTTAAGCGCGAATGGCAAACAGACATATTGTTACAAGAACATACGTTTGGCATCGTGATCCCAACGCTGTTATATATAATCGGAAGAAAATATATAGTGAAAGGAACACATAGAAACATCTTATAATTTGTTGTATTTTATATCGCCCCAAAATTATTTTATCTCGAATCAGTTACACAACGTCTGATTTTGTAATGGTGAGACTGTTGAAATTGTTCAAATTAGAGTACACTGTATAAAACACATCACCAACACACACTCTTGTTGGTTGGTATTCGTGACACTTGTGTTTTCTCCAGAGGCACGGACAAGACGTCTGATGTGTTAATATCGATGTTGTGTCGGGTGGGAGAGGACGTCGGACAATATGATAATTTGAAACAGCTACAAAATATGATGAAACAATTCATTCTTGATGCTAGTTATCGTAAGTAGATTATACATTGGATAATCAAACAATCTTGTTAATAAATGAATGTGTGTGTCCCATTAAAATTAACACTACTTGCATTAATGTATTATTCAGTGTTGTTATTTGTTTTTGATTCCTTGGAATCATGGGACTTATTTGTACCACACCGCAGTGTTCGCACGTGATCACTCGATACCTTATTTAAAAAATAGTTTATTTTTATTATTACGCTTGTCTACGTACAGTGTATTTGATGGAAACGTTATGATTTTAGGCTATAATATATATAATTCTAACATTAGGGGTTAAAATATTTAGTGTATGGGAAAAACACCTGCTCCGTCTTAAATAATTGTTTGTTATGCAGCCAAATAACGTTCCCGCTGCAATAAGACATGAAATTTTATTGAACTGGGCCTTTTTTCATATTATTTCAGTTTAAAATAGCATACTTTTTCTTGCAGCTACACTGTTTTGTTTGGACGACTGTGATGCCGTGCAAACAGCCGACGGATATAATTTTGTAGAAAACTGTTTGAAGTTTTTCTGCCAGCTAACAAAAGAAAATCCAAAGGTATGATCATGAATGGTACTTTTTCATAACTTTTAAAACCAGTTTGTGTCTTTTCGTTTCATTAACAATCAGCTATAAGAGTTTACCAATTAGCCATAAGGATGGTAAATGCTGTCTATGAAGCATGTTAATAGTATTATACTGGGTTTCATGTTGTTAAAACTGGTGTAATTGGCAGTTGATTACCTTGAAGATTAACGCGACTTCATCTTGAAACGTTTCTAAACGTATACATGGCAAAGGGTCGGCTGGTCATGCGTTCAATTATCTACCTAAGGAAGGTACAGATGTTATTTGCACAAATCGATGTAAAATATTTATGTTTAAACTTATCACATATAGGTTAAACAATGTGCTTGACATCTGTATATATTCGTTTTAAACATAACACTGACAGTTTCAAATAATCTTTTTCTTTTCACATTGACCTATTTACATATAGGGGTTTATTTCTCGCATTTTAAATTAATACATAAATCGAACTTTAAAATGAACAATTTCACCCATCCTACACAAACTTCTTCAAATGTCTCCTTTATCTTGGAAGTTTGTTACTTCGTTTACATGTATGTAACTGATTATGAACATGACATGGTATAATCAAAACATTTAGAGCGAACTTTTTATACTACTAGCGTGTCGCATTTTCATGGGTTCATTTACAAATATGACATAATATGCCTGTGATGGTTTTGTAAACAAAAATAAATATTTTCTTTACAGTTACAGATAAGGTTTTTGTTTACAACTCGTCAGAAATTTGATAAAAGAAGCAAAGCGTTTGAACAGCCAGACCGTGATGGTTTTACCATGGAGATGGATGGTACTCTTGCTGAGTTAGAACTTAAATCTCTCGATGGGACCGATGCTATAGAGCTACTGAAAAGGTGCTCACAAAAGGTAAAACAGTGATGACAAAATTCCGTGATGATAGACATGGTTTTCTGGCCAAAGACAGTATTTCATAAATACGTATAGTTAACTATAGCACACATTACCGGCGATGCAATAGCTCTATCTCTACTATAATACAGAACAGGGACAATGAGTAATATAACCTGGATCGAGCGGGACGTTTAAAGCGCCCAGTTTAGCTTTAGTAGAAACGACATTTAACGCTAGTTAATTTTTTGGTTTTGAATATCTGAATTGATATTGAAGATGTGAACAGTTATGTGGTGTTCAATTTTATATTGATCTAATATTACCAGTTTTAATACAGTAATTATTTTGAAGTATAATGGAATATTTAGGAATTACATAATTTATTATTTTGTCCAAACTATATGTAGCTTAATAAGGGATTCGATTACTTTTTGTTCAGTAATTGACACCATGCCCACTTTCACTAAACTTATCTCCAATCAAACACTATTATAAACATAATGTATTTCTGAATTCCAATGATTAGATCACAGAATGAGTTCTTTATATTGCAGGACGATATACAGGATGAAGTAGCATTTGAAATCGTCTCAGCCTGCGCGTGCTCACCACTTGCAATCACAGTTGTCTCCGAACTCCTGCATGCCAACAAGTACACACCACAAAGGCTTTTGTTTCACCTTAAGATGGACGAAAATAATGTAACGAACGCTCTGAGAGTAGATAAATGTATAAAAGAAGCAGTTGAGAATCTGGAGAAGGAATATCAAGACGATCTAGTGCGGCTGTCAGTTTTCCAAGATAAACCGTTCGATTTGACGTCTGCAGCACATGTTCTTTGTAAAAGCAAAATCGAATGTAAGAATGTGCTGCAAATACTTCATAACTGTCATTTACTTGAGCTAGAGTACAGTAAAGTGTATAGAAATGACACGAATGGAGAACGTAAACACACACCAGACCATTACACCCTCCATCCTCTCGTTTTCCGTTTTATTTCAGAATGGAAGAAACCTTCAAAAGTTAACAAAAACTATTACGAAGCAGTTTCAAATTTGCCGAGCTGTACGAAGGTGTAATAGGCAAAATTGTGAAGGCGTATGACACGAAATGCCACAAAGGAATGAAGATGTTAGAGCAACACAAAACCCACATTCACAAATTTTACGACTTTCTATTGGACGCCACCTCTGTGCTTACTGCGTATTCGCGCAAGACGGAATCAAGCAGGCATGTGTTGGTGAAGAAGCGTGTGTCAGATCTGGCAGATCTTCTGCTGTCCGATGTGAAAAAGAGACGATTATTCCAGGTATGTAAGTCACATATGTTTTGTAACCATTGGCAAAGGCGAAAATAGATGTGACTAAACTAATCCAACGAAAGCGAATGTTTTGTTCGCATTTTTAACTTATTTCACTCTGTTATCCATATCTGCATAAAATTTAAAATGAACATTCCTCCTTGCGACGAAGTAAATTTATATAATATACAGTTAACAGTATTTGTTAACAGTTAAAAAAGTAAGTATGGCTAAAAACTGTTAGAATTCGTCAAACGTAACTAAGTATAGCTAAGAACAATGTTGATTCAAATACATGTAATGTAAATTTATATTTACTATTTCTAAATGTTACTGTCCTGTTTTGATGAACTGACTAGAGTATTCGT
This sequence comes from Panopea generosa, assembly GCA_029582155.1. NCBI lineage: Eukaryota > Metazoa > Mollusca > Bivalvia > Adapedonta > Hiatellidae > Panopea > Panopea generosa. The sequence goes on from CM055900.1 coordinate 67,575,805, forward strand.
AGATTCTTATGTTTTATGGGTTTAACGGCATTTTAAACACATTCCAGATGATATATGGCATGTCCAGTTAGAATGGTGGAGGAAGACCTCAGATTGAGTAGAACCACCGTCCTTCCGCATGTAATTGGCAAACTTGATCACATAAAGTTTTTTTGAGTAAGCAGGACTAAGTGGCGAGAGGGAAGTGATCTTGAGACGGTGCCCAAGACCACCCGGCCACGGAGGGTTCGTTTTATGTTAAACGCCAGTTAAAACATAATACCATATCATGCATACCGTTTTATCAATATGAAAACCCTCGGCAGAAAGAGTCGCCTTCGAAACATGAAAACTTTCTCACATAATGTTTCAAACCAAACTAGATGTTAACTTAAGTTAACTTAAACTTATAATGAATACATGTATACTGAACGGAACAGCTAACCCGCCACCTGACTTCTCATATACCGGAAATTTTATGAATTTTCTCAAAATGTATCGAAGCAATTTCCTTGAATTTTGAACTTGAATAAGAACATTTAGGCTATGTAAAATCAATATATAATCGTCAAATTCGAACGTCAATTACGCTACTCAATATTTTGACGAAGATATTGGAAATACAAAAGTGACGGGTTAGCTGTTTTGTTCAGTATAGTTATTTATTTAGTTACTCATTTAGTCAGAGGCAGATCGCGCCAAAAAGGTTGGAAATGACGCCATGTTCATATTTTGGATGGTTGAGAAAGCAGACGTTTTTCTGATGCTGCACGACAAAGCCGGTATTGCCATGGAGATATTAGATGAACTTACCTCTGGACGGTTTGCAGGTACAATTATATATTACATGTATATATTAATTAAGATATTAAATGAATTAACCTCTGGATGGTTTGCAGGTACAATTATATATTACATGTACATATTAATGAAATACTTTAGGCATTGTCAACTATTACTGTTCTTAAATACGTTATGAACAGAGATTCGGGAAAATAGCCATGTCGAACTTATCGGCTCATCGCTGATGATCGTGAAATAAGGAGAATCAATTCAATTAAGGGCTCTCTTTATTGTGTGTCAAAAGTTGTCCGCCTTTATCTCTCTTATCCACCTGAGGATATATAAATATAAGCAGTCAGACGTGAATATGATTTATGGCCAGGTCGGTGATCAGCAAGATCGATATATCAATTTTTGGTTTTATCGGGTTTTCACTTTTCTCATTTCGGGAAAAATAGAATAGCGATAAATGAAAGAGTACGTATATGTTGTAATTCTCCTGACTTTGAAGATGAGTATCATTTCATACGTCGATGTTTTAGTGATCTTAGAAATGCCATTTAAAACGATACTATTATCAAAAACCTTTTATGTTTAAATTTATTGAAATAATGAAATCTAGACAAATAAAACTATTTTGATTTATCTAGCAATATACATTCAAATGCTCTAAAACACAGACTAATATTTTAAACAATAAATACAATATTGGTTCATTCTCTGTAAAGAATGATATTGATAATTATTGATAAAAACAAACAAAACAATATACTTTTGAGGTAATTAACATTATAATAATCATTGTATGATGATGCATTTTTGTTTGATTAAAGTGACTAAACATTGTATAAAGTGAAACATTTTAATCACATGAAATAAAATAATTTGTATATATTGCAAATTGTTTGTGCAAATGGTTCGGTAGTATTGGAAACTTCAATGGTTTTCATGATGTTACATTAAACCAATATAAGGCTAGAAATTTGAAGCATCTGTAGATAAGTATTTTATCGTATTTTGCGAGTTGGTTGCATTTTTATAATAATATGGGTTTACAAAATAAATATATATCTTATATAAATATATCCATATTTTAAATTAGATATAACACGTTTAATTAAAGGTAACACATAATTAAAATTAATTTTATATATTTACTAGATAAAATTACATGTAAAACTTTGAGTATTATCAGCGGTAATATGAAATTCGTGTTTACAACAATAAGCAGAAATATGAACTAAAATCAGAGACATATAAACAATTTATGTAATTAAGTTACTGCTAAAATTTAGGATCATTTTTTTCTTAATTTCATAAAGTTTACTATATTTATAAAAATACCAATCAATTCGTTTTCATTGAAACAATTAATCATAGCTTTACATGTAAAATACCCTTCGTTATCAGTGTATCACGGACACCCTCCTGTTTTAAAATCAATTTACTTATGACCATAGGGTCGAGGCATTGATTCATACTGATAACAAGAATACACATATAGCTTTAATCAAATTATCACTGAAGAAATGTGATAGTGTTTGTAAAAAAACTGTAAAAAGGACCAAAATGTTTTAAATCTATTTCGTAACAAAATATATATTCAGAAAGATAAGACCTTTTGTAATTCTAATCAATTTGCGCTGAAATAAAATTTGTTGTTAAATGTGTTTATTTTGTTAATACAAAGTTTTTTTCTCTTTGTTATTTTGTTACACAATCATATTATAGAAGGATTTTTATCTCCATATAATTCAATGTAAATAATAGGGAGTTAATAGAATCTTTATTTAGACATGAGAAATATATTAACCAAGGAATTATATATAAAACCTTCTTTACAAATCCAGTGACTCACTGATAAAGCATTGATGTCAACATTAAAACATATGAAGTTCATTATCCCAAGGTATTAGAGGGAAATGTTCTATAGTTCCTTGATTGTCCATAATAGCACAAATCTTATTGTATATAAAAAACATTATCCAAAGCACATACAGAAAAGGAGGGCTAATGACGAATGCACTGCTCAAGTATAAAAACCGGGCTATAGTATTGCTTTAATTCTTTTTTTATAGCTTATTTCTTCATAATGTCAGTGACTTAATTACATATGTTTATATGTCTCTGATAAGATATTGTAGCAACAATAACAAAATAACAACTTTTTAAATTCCTAATACATGTAAATTATTTAAATATATAATTATAGACCCAATGATAATTATTTAATTGATTTTTCATCAATATATACAAGGATTTATATAGAAAGATAGTAACTTGCATCTCCTGACTAAATGTTGATAAAATAGCACACGAAGGATTAATCATTTGGTAAATTAACCGTTCAGTTGTATGTAATCTTATATGGTTTAAAATGTTTCGATCACAAAAAATTATATTGAATTAAAGACATTGAGGTCTGAAGCAAAATTTGTCGCAAGTTGTTGTTATTTAGCTACAATATACAAATTTCGTAATCAGAAGTACTTCAATAATTTTAAACACAAATTTGCTGGGAATGATATTGTTTTGATGACAATTTCATTCTACAATGTAAGAATTGTGATTTGTGATGAATGGAAATTAAGGTAATTAAAAACGAGATATTTCGAGATTTTGCGTGAATACGCAAGCGTTCACATAATATAAATCGGTTGCCTTTCTTTCTCTATATAATTCCTTGGTTTTAAGCAGTTCTATTCACAATGACCCCCGTAATCTCTGCGGGTGGGTCGAAAGTTTGGTATGGGGTATAAATAAACATATTTAAATTGTGTCACGAGCTTCTCTGTTATCGGTCTGAAATTGTTTTCACAGATAGAAAAGTCGATGACATGTCATAATGTTCAAGTATATTCTATGATACCGTATGATATAGTTAAACTATCCGGCGGAACACAAACTGTTATCTAATAACGAATGGGTATGTCAGCACACCGGTATTCAACTAAGGATTGAAAGCCGAATTTTGAGTTTTCATCGGTTGATGAAAAACATAAGACCCGTTTAATGTTCATGAAGCCCGAAGGGCTTCCTGGCAACATTAAACTACACATGTACCTACACATGTACCTACACGTATACCTACACGTATACCTACATATGAACCTACACATCAAGTGTGTATACATGTATCTTCGCATGTACCTACACATTAAGTGTGTATAGGTGTACCTATACATATACCTACACGTCAAGTGTGTATGCATGTACCTTCACATTACCTACAAATGTGTACCTACACATATATCTACACAAGAACCTACTTATATACATACACATGTAACTACACATGTCCCTACACATGTTTCCACATAAATACGTACACATGTACCAACATATATACCTACACGTGTTCCTACACATATATCTACACATCAAGTGTGTATGCATGTACCTTCATATGTGCCTACAAATGTACCTACACATGTACCCACACACGTACCTACTTATATGCATATACATGACCTACACATGTTCCTACGTATATACGTACACATGTATGAACACATGTACCTACACATATACCTACACGTGTTCCTATACATATATCTACACATAAAGTGTGTACATGTGTACCTATATATCAAGTGTGTACACTTGTACCTACACATGTACCTACACATCAAGGGTGTATACATGTACCTACACGTATACCTTCACATGTACCTACACGTGTATATATATGTGTATGTTTTATTTTCAATATCCAATAGGCACGTAGGCCCATCTGGTACATGATATATACAGAAACATATGACAGACAGCGGTTTAGTTATGATATTTAACGGTTACAGTATAAGTTTTATATTATACATCGTATCGAATATATTTAAATTAAAGCAAATGTGAATGGAGAAGGAAGGTGGTACGAGGTATGTCCCAAAAGTAATAGGACGCATTTAGAAATATGTCTTTAAGTGTTTCGATCCAAACAAAATTTGGCATGGATAATTTTCAATATCTAATCTATAAGCATGCAAAATTTCAATATTGTACACCACCATTTAACATTGATTTTGTCAAGTAAAAATGTGTATGTTCAAAGTACGGGGGAGATTGACGTTATTTGTGCGACGTCAAATTGACATTCAAATGAAAGTCATTCTTTTTTCGAAGTATGAACCGCTGTGCAAAACACATTTTTTTGTGGTACTGAACCCACTTCTGGTACATGTCACGATACTATGATTACTCTTAGATCCTAACCACAGAATGCACACTACGTCACATGGCCCGGAGGTACTGAAAAGCACTTTTCACGAAGATCTGTCTTGAATCCCAGGAAAACCACACAATAAGTCGTCCAGATCGATGATGATCAGTTACATTTGTCTCACCATTGGAAACCCGTCTCTACCACCAATAGATAAGACTCCAGGATATGCCTTATGTTAAAGAGTTGTGTGAAATAAACTTCAGAGTTACATGTATGGTCATATTACACCCAACACAAAATTTTACCACGCTCCAAATTTCCACTCTCGGCGTGACGTCGTCCAATTTCTTTACTATTCAAATTCACACTTGTTACTTTAAAAGTGCGCACAATATTCAAATGTTAATTGATAACGTCAAATTTTTAAATGGCATTCGCACATGATCTGAAATTACGTCCACTGTTATTTCATAACAATTGGCACAATACTGAGGAAGTTGTGTGCTTTCCAAGGCAATATTTTTTTTAAATTGCGTCTTATTTCAAAGTCCCCCGTACTTCCAAACTCACGTTTCTATGGTGCCTTTTGCACGAACTTAACGATGACTTAAAGTTGATTTGATGTTTTATGACGATAGAAGATGTGCCGATCTATCCAGTGATACCATTGGTTCGCTTGTAACGCCCTAAATACAAAAATGACAGGGTCGTCCTATTACTTTTGGGACATATCTCGTACACTGTTTTGCATAGCAAAACATTTAAACTATTCAAAAGTCCTGTCAGAAAAAATAAAAGCAAATATAATACAACATTATCTTACCTAGTTATACTGTAAAAAAGCAAATCAAAAACAAAATGTGTATCAGACACATATGGCTCTGTTTCTGATTTGAAAAACTTTTAATATAAAAGTACTAAGTTTTTTTATTGTACTTTTATTTTTTGAATTTAACAAATTGATAAACTTAGGCATGTTGGTTTTTTTCCATTAATATTTATTAATATATGTTTTTCGTTAATCGGAATATAGTACACATTAAATAATAAAATGGTATTCATCTTCTAATTTATTGCCCACTCTGCACTTTCATTCGTGAAATGGTGTTCTAACTGGACGTGTCCAATGACCTGCCTCCACTTCTAAAGGATGCTACGAGACACGTAATTTAGCAAAAGCTTTAATGAACTTATCAAGTTTGATATAATTTTAATCCTTTACTCTATAGATACGCGTTTTCCCGCACCAATCACAGAAGGTCATTGAAAACAGTGCAGGAAGAGTTCAGATTGCTCGTAACAAGCAATCTGACTCTTCCTGCACTGTTTTCCACTCTGTCAGTTAATATAAACATAATTCACCCATTGCTGATACGTGGTGAATTAATGCTTTCAATATTAGAGGTGTACAAAGGCGTCTATATGAAGTAAAGGGTTAATAAGGCTGAAATCTAAAACTTATAATATGATTGTAAAACACAGCACGTGTTGACTCAGTCAAACGACTGTGCCAATTTTGGATGAAATGATCACTAATTTGTTGTTCTACTGTTAGAATAAATAGTTCCGGTGATCCGGCACCTTCATGTAGGCATACATCATTAAAGCCTTAATTTAATGAAAGATATTTCAACAAAGATACCCAAGAGTTTTTATTTGGATATACCTCTTAATCAGTTAAAAGCATATTATAAACATTTTTTATGTATTTTGAATTGTTTGCATTCAATATTTTTAACCAATATTTAATAATGTTTACATATTGCTGACAAATAAGAGAAAGTCTTCCAAGTTCACCATACTTCAATATGTCATTGCTCGTGAATGCCGAATTTAATTTCCCAAAATAAAACTTCGAACTCGTTATTTTCATATCTATCAATATAATGTAAAATGTCTTCACCTACGATAAAACAAATGATCAAAAGGGTTATTTACTGATTTAAAATATTGTTCAAATAATGACAAAGGAATAGTTGATTGTTTTATACATGAAGCCTCTTTCAAAATGTTCCAATACATATTGCGTTTTTAAAACGAGCATTAATAAGTTTATTTGTTTGTTTACAATCAAATTGTGTTCTGCATTTCCTTAACAGCATCTTACATACCGATCTGGCTTTAACTAAATTAGTTCTGTTTTATATCACTTTTATTTTGTCGAAATCGATTTAGCACTCTCATAAAATAAAATTTAGCATCATTACATTTTTCATTATACCATGGATTTACCTTGTTATTATCAAAAGTACGATTTTCTTGTTTACCTATTGCTTTCTTAAATAAAGGGGAGGCAACTCGTTAAATAATATCATATAAGGTTAATACACAATAATTAATATCTTCTCTCGTGGAACATTCTTGTATATTTACATGTAAAGCATTTAACGCATCGATACACTCAGTGGCACATAATGTATCGTTAATAGAAACTGTATGACTGTTCCATTTATATTTATATTAACATTCTGTATCTCTTTTATTTCTGTTTTCAATATCAATATTATTACTAATACTTTTATTAAATTCTAAATTAAAAGCAATTAAAAAATGGTCAGATAAAATATTTAGGTCACATACGTAAAAACATTTTGCGAGGCAAGAACATAATCTACAAGACTACACCCACACTTTCCAACAAAAGTATACTTACCAACGCCTTTATCACCACCTTACCTTCAATTCAAAATACGCAACGCTGTTTTTACAACAAAAGAGAATCGTTATCATTAAAATGACCTTGGTCTATTGAGGATCTAGGTAAATCACCATCGGCTAAGTAATTATCAATAAACATTGACATAAAAGTATCATCATCGTTCACATTTACACACGTACCTACACATATACCTACACATCAAGTGTGTACATGTGTTCCTACACATATACCTACATATCAAGTGTGTATACATGTACCACACATATACCTACATATCAAGTGTGTACATGTGTTCCTACACATATACCTACATATCAAGTGTGTATACATGTACCAATGATGTACCTACACACCAAGTGTGCATACATGTACCAATCATGTACCTACACATCAAGTGTGAATACATGTACCTACACGTGTACATTTTACAATTATGATGGTATTATATCCAAGTGTTACTATGTTTATGAAACTTCATATTGACCAAATTATTGTTTTAACAAAAAGTAGTGACGTTAAAAGTATAATTAAAATTTCTTAAAAAAATACAAAATTATATTCTGTTTGTTTCACTTGTTGTTATATATGACCATGAATGTGTGAAACAACTCTAATTCAGTATTTTGTTTTGCATTGCAATTCTAAATCTATATACTCTGTTATTCACTTACGTGTCCTTGAATAACCAGCACTCCGTGGACTACATGATCAACCGTTCTACCCGCCACTCGTGCACGCCCTATTCCACAAGGTAAAAGGTTTGTCCAGGTGGAAACAGCGCAAGTTCTGTGATGCCATCGATCATCTGAATCTGTCTCTCAGATTCTACGGCCTCTGTAGTCCCACGAGTTCATATGCCAGTCTTGTTGCTCGACTGTTCAGTTACATGGGACGAGTTCACCTGGACATGGGAGATTTAAACAAAGCGGAAGACGCATTCAGACAAGGTAACTGTCGTGAACATGTTAGCCATGCCATCATCAAAGTGTGTTTACCATTGTTCTTACTTCTGTATTGAACTCGACTATTCTATGAGAGTTTTTGTACACATCCCGGCATCGTCGTTGGTGTCCCACCTGTGTTAAAGTTTTGGTGCAAGTTGTTCATGTGTGCATTGCTTGCAGTAATGTAGATGGGACTTGGCATCAGTGAACATGCTAATACCATGTGGCAATATGTAAGATATATTGAGCTTCTTACTCCAAAGTCAATGTTATATTGCAGGGTAAAAAGGTTTTGTCTTTAAACCGTGAGTTACTGTGCATATTTTTATTTAATATGTGAATGCCACTTGACAGTAGAGTTTATCACTCAGGGTAAAAAGGAGATTGTAGGTTCACTTTACTTTCAGTTAATATTATGATACTTTTTCTTAAAATTCGTATATTCATGTTCAACAGAAGACTGGTCCCATCTTTTATTAATGTATAGCATATATATGAAGCCTGGTTCTACATTATATTTAAATATTTTGAATTTGTAGTAAGCCTGCTTTAAATTGCTCGTTTTCAATATGTTTATGATCCCCTGTGACTTCTATCTTTTTGCATGCTTTTACGGAGGTCAGCCTAAGTATTAATATAGGTTTTGATTTCCTGTTAGGTACTCTGTTCAAAATGAAACAAGTCAATACAACGCAATATGGCGCAGGGTACAATCAAAATTGGAAACATTATGTAGTCTACGCTTTATTTCACAATACGGTATAGTCTTGACCATCTTCTAAGATTTCTTTTCTTAGAGGTATGTTTGTCTCAGTTTATCAACGGTCGAGAGATGACGTTTATCTTATAGAAAAGCAAGTGTCGGAGACGATCAAGACTATGAAAAGTATGCGGACTAGTCTATTTTAATACACAGGTTATCATCGTTCTGCGGGTGAAAGCATTCTCCATGTAAATATACATAGGCAACGTTGAATGCCTGGTGGAAATTAACCCACTTTATGGACTCGTCTTGCTATGTTCCCGCCAAACTGCCAATTTATCTAATACACATTAATGGGGTGGGTTCATTTTTATATAGGTTGGATACCATTAATCCAATTTATTTACTTGGTAACGGATTCGTTGGTCTTAGGGCAGTATTTAATATTTTTGAGATAAAACGTTTAAAAGATACCCTGATATTTAGTATATAGGTTATAGTTGAAATGATAATAGAATGAGTCATTATAATGATGATTTACCTATGATGAAGTGGGTTACACCGTTAATAAATGGTATTTTCTGTGCTCATGATAGCAAAGGCGTGGCAGCTGGGGAGGGATTATCCCCCTACCACAATGTTCAGGTTGGGTGAGATGAGCGGAGTCAGTCAGCATATACGTTCTTCCAACATGTATTTTGATCAAATCTTGACCAAAACCCATGTTATAGCACAATTGGTCATTTACATTTTAAAAAGAATATGGCGGACTACCCCAGAGACCCTATCAAAAGGTTTATTTTGACCAAACTATGCCTCTGCCATACACACAGCCTACTCATATTTGCAGGAGGGGTGGTGTATACTCTGGGCTACGTCTTGGCGGGAGTGAAACTCGATTTGTTTTTTAGTTTGCTTTGTGTAAGAATGATCAATTATCACTAGATCAAATACTCCAATTTCGGATTGAATAATTCCCAGAGACCCCGTTTGTTTCAATTTCATTGAATATTGATTTTTATAAAATTAGTTTAGTAGCTTTATATTTGAATCATGATACTTTAATTTATATTATATCAAAAATCAAAAAATATTTGAGCATCAAATATTTATGTAGGATATATTCCAACCATCTGAGACCAAAAGAGTTAATTTGGTATATGTTATGTGAGTATCTATCTCCGAGTGAGATGGAAGATTGTCAAGAGTTGACGTATAACCAAGTTTGATATTGTCAGTTTTATGATTCTACATGGGTAGTATACTAATGCTGTTTTGGTCACACGTTTTTGACAATTAGAAGTATAAAGGGATATGCCTGGCTTATAAAAGCGGGAAATAACTCAGTAATGGGAGGTTGATTTAGGGTTGGTTTGAAGATAGGGGAGTCTGGTCTGGAATATGTTTTGAAGCGTGTATGTATGTTTAATAGTGATTTAAACGGCAGATGTTGAGTAAAGGAAAATTAGTCTCTTAGTTTCAGTTTTAGGTTTAAGCTTGAGAGAAAGAACGTGTACAAAAATGTAGTCGAATTAATATAGATCGAAAATCGCTGTTAGAGTTCTGTTAAGACATAACACGCTCCCTCATTTATTTATTTTTAACTTTGACTTATTTTGACTAAATATACTGTCCAGTACTCCCCCGCCCACCGTTTGTATCGTAGACATTTATGTTCTGTTTGTTTAGTATGGTTAGTGCTTTGTTTGTATAAATGCAGTTGTGTGCACTTAATCGCCCCATCTGTAATCAGCTAGACAGTTGACCAATACTAAACCTGCCTTATCTCTAGAAGACTGACAACTGCTTCACATATTCGGGGATTGGAAACTCATGGCCTCAAATAAATTGGTGACCAATCCTTTGCAGAGACTGTGGCCTGGTGGGAATTCGAACTCACGGCCCCTGGTTTGACGAAGACGCCCATTACCAACAGATCTAGCCAGACATGGACATATTCATAGTGTACATTCTGTCCTAGTATTCCTACTTGCATACACATGTATCTACTGGGACACCCATTGCATGCTACATGTATTTTTATGCCCCCCAAAAATATTTTTGGGTGGCATATAGTAATCGCAGCGTCCGTCCGTCCGTCCGTCTGTCCGTACGTCTGGAGCGGCAGTTGTGGATTGCATTGCCAGTACAGAATGGCATTGATGGATTTTGTTGATACTTGCTCCAAATGATCAACATAACATGACAACGTGTCGCGAGTAAGACCCACACCCGTACCTCAAAGGTCAAGCTCACAATCTGACTCTGTTTGCCAACACTTTGAGTTTGTGTGAGATTTCGTTTCCGGCCTGTAACTTTGTCATGCATAGATGGATTTTGTTGATATTTGCTACAAATGATCAACATAACATGACGACGTGTTGCGAGTAAGACCCACACCAGTACCTCAAAGGTCAAGGTCACAATTTAACTTTGTTTGACAACACTTTTGAGTTTGTGTGAGATTTCGTTTCTGGTCTGTAACTTTCTCATGCATAGATGGATTTTGTTGATACTTGCTACAAATGATCAACACAACATGATGACATGTCGAGAGTAAGAAACACACCCATACCTCAAAGGTCAAGATCACAATTTGAGTTTTTTTGACAACACTTTGAGTTTGTGTGAGATTTTTTGTCCGGTCTGTAACTTTGTCACACATAGATGGGTTTTATAAATACTTGCTACAAATGATCAACATAACATGATGATGTGTCGCAAGTTAGACCCATACCCATACTTCAAAGGTCAAGGTCACACTTTGAGTTTGTTTGACAACACTTTCAGTCTGTTCGAGATTTCGTGTCTGGCCTGTAACTTTTTCATGCATAGATGGATTTTGTTAATACTAGCTACAAATGACCGACATGACATGACGATGTGTTGCGCGTTACACCAAGTATCCCACTTCAAAGGTCAAGGTCACAATTTAAGTTTGGTTGATGACACTTTCAGTCTGATTGAGATTTCGTGTCCGGTCTGAAACTGTGTCACCTATGGATAAATTTCAAAACCACTTGTCTCAATTCATCAGCATGACATTACAAAGTGTCGCGTGTAAGACCCACATGCGTACCTCAAAGGTCAAGGTCACACTTTGAGTTTGTTTGACAACACTTTCAGTCTGTGTGAGATTTCTTGTCCGATCTATAACTTTGTCATCTATGGATATATTTTGAAAACACTTGGCTCAGTTGATTAACATGACATAATTAAGTGTCGTATGTAAGACCCAGAACCTTTCCTCAAAGGTCAAGGTCACACTTTCAATTTGTTTCATATTGCGTGTCTGGTCTGTGTATTTGTCTTTAACTTGGCTCAATTTATCAAGATGACATGACGACGTGTCATAAGAAAAACCTAGACACTGTCACACTTTGAGTATGTATGACAACACTTTGAATCTGTTTGAAATTTCACGTCTGTCCTATAACTTTATCATGCATGGATGGATTTCAAAAACACTTGGTTGAATTTATCAATTGATCAACAATTGATCTGTAACTTACATTTAGGGATTTTAAAATAGCTTGACACAAGTGATCAGCATGTCATGATAATGTTTCACCTGCATTTAACTGTTGAAATACCCACACCATTACATCAGATGTCAAAGTCAAGGTTACACAAAGGTCAAGGTCATGCTTTAATGTAAAAATAACATAGAATTGCATGTCTAGTCTGAAACATTAGTCCATTACTCTTGATATTCATATATACATCGCTACCTATTATATCATATATTGTTATTTTTCACAGACCATTTGGGGGGCATGTGACACTTAACAGTGACATTTTTTGTTTTGTTTCAATACATTTTTATTTAATATCATGTAGCCATTACCGTCAATTTTTACCATGTATTATATATTAAAATTAGGCTATGAGAAAGTTGTTGCTATGATGCCTAGACTAGATGACAAGACCGAGTCAAAAGTACTACAATGGGATGTGCCGATGTACTGGGGATACTTTGGTAAGATCCAGCTAGAAAGAGCAAAAGCAACGGATGACCCAGAACAACGCAAAAAACTACTGGACGAGGCATACGAGGATCTGACAAAAGGTAGGATGGTGTGTGTAAATCAAGCCGTTGGTAAAACTGAAAGTATAAAATATCTTCAATTTGTTATATTATACATTATTGTTTACCGCTAAAGTTCTTTCCAGGCCCGAATAGCTCAGTCGGTTACGCGTCTGACTATCAATCCAGGAGTCGTGAGTTCGAATCCCAAGCTCGGCAACACTCTCCGTGATGATTGATATACGACATTGTGTCTCATTATCATTCGTCTCTCACCGCCGATCCATGTGGGAAAGTTATCAGTTACTTGCGGAGACGGGGTGTGCTCAAGTACTGGTTAATTCCAGAAAACAGTGGTTAGGTTAACTGATCGTCTGTTGTTCCTCGATGGCATAAAAATATTCAATCAATCAATCAATCAATCAATCAATCAATCAATCTTTCCAGGCCAACAAAGATATTAAGTATTATTACATGGACAAATCAAATGAAAGATAAACGGTATTTTGGACCCTGTTTCATTTGGGACTATCGCATAACATATGGCAAGGAAGTGATACTACATGTGAATATGTACACATTCATTATATTGCTAGGCGTTGACCATATAACTTGGCTATCGTACACCAAACAGAGTGCTAATATGTGAGTTGGTCAAATAACTTGGCTATCGTACACAAAGCAGAGTGCTACTCTGCGAGTTGACCAAATAACTAGGCTCTCGTACATAAAACACAGAGCTGTTCTCCGAATCGGCCATATACCTAGGCTGTCGTACGTAAAACACATAGCTACTCTCCGACTTGACCAAATAACTTGGCTATCGTACACAAATTAGAGTGCTACTCTGCGAGTTGACCAATAATTTGACTTTAGTACGAAAAGCACATAGCTACTCTCCGATTTGGCCAAATAATTAAGCACGCGTACGTAAAACACAAAGATGCTCTCTGATCAGATCAAATAACATGGCTCTCGTGCGCAAAGCACATAGCTACTCTCTGATTTTACCAAATAACTTGACTCTTGTCCGCAAAGCATAAAGCTACTCTAAGATTTGGCCAAAAAACTAGGCTCGCGTACGTAAAACAGAGCTATTCTCCGATTTGACCAAATAACATGACTCTCGTATGCAAAGCACATAGCTACTCTGCGATTTAGCCATTTACTAGGCTCTCGTACATAAAACACAGAGATACTCTTTGATTTAAACAAATTACTTCTCGTACGCAAAGCACATGGCTTGGCGCAAGACTGATCCAACTCACTATTTTTCACAAAATCACTTTTTTACATATTTGAATAAAGCACATAGAAATACACATCTTTTTAAAATAATAGACTTTTATTCTTACTTATTTTAATATTGTTGCTAAGAAACAATCTAATTAAAGAAGTTTTCATAGACGCGAAACAGGTCCAGGTAGAGTTGGTCTTGTCTTGCGTTTAAATTATATTACATAAAACAGGTCTTGTCTTGCAGTGAAATATTTTGCTATACCAATATTTAAAGCATCAGATAGACTTGACGTGTTGTTTTGAAAAGAGTTTATAATTGCAGTGGTTGATATATTTTAATTCTATTGATAATTTAGAAACGGGGTTGGGGCACAAGTTATTCCAACATTTGATTTAGCCCTCCCCTAACAACAAAGAACATATTGAGTGTCGTAGTTGTCAAACAAATAAATTCGAAAGAATAAAAAGGTGGTTAAGTAAGAGTCAGAGCTGAAAGAAAAGATAAAAATAAATTTAAAATAATACTAAAATTGTTTGCTTATTAAAGATTTTCATTTTTTAAGTATTAGACTGTGTGACTATGGTATTAAACACAATATAAGTCTTGATTGATAGATTACGAAAGGATAATTTTATATAATAACATTGTAACTGTATCAATTAAATTTTAAGCAACAGTTTTTGCAAACATGTTTACAGAAGATGGTGGTGGGGATAACTGTCTTATATCCCCCTCCCCCTTCAATAATATGGTTTAGTAGTTGCATTATATATGTTTTGTACATATTTGAATATGGCAAACTTTTTAGTCCCTTTAAATTAAAGTTACACCCTTTCCCCTGGATATACTAGATCCCTCTCAGATATTGTGCATTAACATAGTTTTGACAAATATAAGTAATATATTTTAGGCACACATAAAAAACTTGGCTTTGGATACCATGTGTTTGAATCTTTATGCAAATTTACTATTGGGAATGAATTTATAGGTTCAATTACATAAACTTGAAGGCTCGTTGTCTGTTAATTGTTAGACATTGAGCCTCCACTGTTTTACCAAACCATGAAACATTTGTATTTTAAGTCACACACATTACACTTTTGAAAAATGCTATAAACAATGATGAGTCTAGTGACTTTGACGATTTCTCTGAAATACTCAATGGTGAGTACTCATGTTGTTAACAATAACTTTAATGAAAATTTGGCATAATTGACACAAATTTATAAACCAGGTTTATCAGATTCTGATAGTTCAATAATTATTTGTAAGAAACTTCTGACAAAAATGATTATTCATTTCAACAAAGTACAGTGTCTATTCCTGAGGTAAAGTGCCATACAATTGCATGGGTCAATGCACATATTTTTTCTAAACCAGAAAAATTTGAATCAGGAATAAATGGGGAGTTTAATAAATAAACCAAATATATCTGTTGACATACTGACATAATCTGAACTGATGATGTTCCATTATGCCTAATAAAAAAATGCTATAGTCTAAATCTATTCCAGAAACTTACATTGATTAAACTTCTAACCAAATGATTTTACCATGGAAACTGAAGTAACTGATTCTGTGCATACAAGTTTAAGCCACAAAACTGAGTAGGGGTAGTCAAACAATAAATTTTGATATTGAAGTGTTGATAAATGAAGAAATGGATCTCAGTAAAGATGATCCGGAAATAGTGCCAATATTTCATCCACAATGAAGAAGACAAAATTAATAGAAAATTTAAGAAGTAACATTGTGAATGAAAAAAGAACTCGAGAAGGATATATAGCCGTATAGCAGATAACACAACCCGATAAGTCAAAATGTCACCAAATCATATCAGATGGGAAAAGTAAAACATTTTCATCAATTCCAGAAAATGACATTTCAAAGTTGAAGGTCAATCTGTTCCGGTAATGCAAAATATTTATCTTGCATTAACCAGATTTAGATCATGCAATGGTAGACATTGCCTTAAAAAAAGTGTGGATTTACTCGAAACAAAATATCTGGTGTAGACACACCTGACTAAAGCAGGAAAGTACACTAATAGGCTTAATAGTATTCCTCCAGATCAGGTAGCTCAAATTAAGGAACATAATTTTATAAATTAGTTTCTAATAGAATTCACAATACTGCCAATATTTAAGTTTCAAACAAATGGTATCTAGAGCCAGGTTCAAGTGTGTCGACCACCAATTTAACATTGCCTTTCGCAAGCTTAAAAGGACAGGTGTGATTTATGCTCCTGCTTTAACTGCTAAAAAGTTGTGATGCAAATGGACTGTGGAAAATACATTGAAAGCAAAAACTTCACATCAAAACAAAGAATTTGGTAAAGGGCAGGAAATTTAAGACAATGAGCCTGTTTAGACCTTCAACAGATTCTTCCATGGCATGAAGGCATATCATGTCAAGGAGCAAATGAAATTGCCTTTTACATTTATAAGTGATTTAAAATGACGTTCAGTTGAGAAAAGACAAAAAAGAAATAATTTTTTGTTGTGATAATTTTGACATAAACCTGTTGAATTGTTGTATAATGGTAAAAGGCCTCCAAAGCTGTCGGTCTCTAAATATAAGTCACTAGTTAAAATGAATGAATGAATAGGGTTTTACGGTGTACCAACACACTGTAGGTTATTCGATGCCAATAAGAAAGATGATTCCAGGTTTACTCTACATGTACAAAAACAACAAATTAACACATAGATGAAAAAATTGTCACATCAACAAATGAATATGCAGAATGAACTTAGAGCATTCATACCTGCAGAACTGCAGAGTTTCAGCAAATTCTGTTGTATTACTTAAATTGTCGCTTCTTAAGACATGCACAAGCCACAGTGATTATTTCTTTGTCATCACTAATATGGCTCCAAGGAACCACACGGGCTGGTAATTTAACCTAAATAATGAACATTACAAAAAATGATAAAATGAACATGACACCAATTCAGAGGATCCCTACTCCTCTGCAGAGATTGACAGTGAGTTTATTCTTATCCAGGACCAGAGGGGTTGTCAGTAGTCAAATATTTCAGTCTACCATCAATTTTACCTCATTCTGAGCCACAAGTCTGAGTTGGGGGTGGGTAGAGGTATATCAATAGGCTTATTATACCCAGTATGATGAAAATAAATAAAAAAGGTGTAGTTTAAAGGTATAGCTAGTACTTTATTGCTTGATAAATGGATATAGTCTGGGTGATTTTAAGCTGTACTGGGTAAAGATATAAACATAACATTGTTAAAGAAAAAGATTAAAAGTAGGCGATTTATCTTCAAAAATATCATTTCAATCGAAAAAATAATTAATGTATATTGTAATACTCAATAACTTTTATTTCCTATTTGAGATAGGCTAGCATCTAGTTCCGAATATTTAATTTGAAAAAAAAAACTTCCTATTTGCATGATTATATATCTTATTATTTATTAAGCTAAATTATTATTTTAATGGCAGAGGTCAATGAAATCATTACTTGTTACCAAAACTGACTGTACAGTCATAATGTCAATTTTGATTTGAAATGTTAAAAAAAACTTTGAAAGTATATAATTCTTATCTTTAAAAATCTTAAAAAGTCAGCGTTCTGTACTAAGTTGAACTTATTTCATATAAAAACAATTCCTTTCAAGACTTAAAATACTCTAGTTGGTCTAGAATGACTCTTAAAATGCATCAATTCAAGACAAGCCCAACTCAACTTGGTCTTGTCTTGCACTGAAATATTTAATGCAAAATAGGTCTAGGTTGAGTTAGACTTGACTTGCGCCAAGATATTCAGTGCAAAATGAGTCCACTTCTCAAATATACTATTTCCATTTATAAAAATGTAAATTAAATTACATAGCATAAATTCACGTATGATTAAGTATAAATATGCTTTATTATATCCTTCTTATCCAAATATTAAAGAATATAATCAGATTTTTGCTTCTCCTGAACAATTTTCAAAAAGTGACTTGGTCCAGTCTTGCACCAAGCCATCGATAGCTACTCTTCGATTTGACAAAATTACTAGACTCGCGTACGCAAAACACGTAGATACTCTCCGGTTTGACCAAATAACTAGGCTCTCTTACCCAAAGCACAGCGCGGCTCTCCGATTTGGCCAGATAACTTGTCACTCGTACGTAAAACACAGAGATGCATTCAGGTTTGACGGAATACCTAAATGACCTTGACCAATTTATCATCAATGGCTTTGTCTTGAGATGTTGACGTTATATGATAAACGATAGCAACTTAAACAGTATGTCAAACGGTTTTTTCACTCATTCCTTTCGAGAACACTCTAGTAGATGTGTTTCATTAAATACCATATGACGAGCTGTTTAATCATATATCGGTATAGGTATGAGCCTAGATGAAGAACTGAAAATGGACAGGCTGGATTGCTATTGCTTTAAAAGAAAACACAGAGCTGACGTGTATGCTGAAAAAGGTCTACTTGATGAAGCGCTTGCAGATGCGAATGAGGCGAAAGATCAACGTCGCGAGATTCTACAGCCACCTCATATCAACTACACAGAGAGCGTGTATCAAGTAGCAAGGATGTACATGCTCAAAGGAAACGACTTAAAAGGGAAAGGAAACCTAGGTTATAATGTTTAAGTTAACGTTGAGACTTTCTTATGTAATTGTAACTTTTTTCCATGTATATACTCGTATATAATAGTGTTTATTGTGGTATTTGTGATCTCACATAAGCGCGTATTCTCTTTTTAAATAAATAAGAAAATGCTTCGAAAATAGAGGGGCATATAGTCCAATATTACATAAATTCAGTTTTATTGATGGTGGTAGACATCCATCCGAATCAATCAAAGGTGAACTACCGCCTTTCCGCAAGTGATTGGCAATCGTCTTTGCCTAGCGTGAGTAAGTATATCAATGGAAATAGTGTTTCAAAACTATTGTTGAATTCTTGAGTTTTTGGCGTATATATAACCATGATGCAACCTTATTTCAGAATATTTAGTATCACCATTATGTTTATCATGGACAAATATTGTTCGTGTTCTTATGACATCGTAGAAGCAACGTAATAAATATCTATTAATGATATTCTATACAAACGTTTGATTTGTTAGGAAACCGTTTGATATAATTATTTATAACCATTAGTCTGATACATTTGTTTTTGCAGAAAAGGCAAAGAACTACTGGAGAACGTCCAGTGATTATTTTAGAGAATTGGAAGAGCATCATCTCATCAATGGAGGAATTTCCCAGGAACATCCAATGTTCGCAAAAATAAAATCGGATCACATCACCATCATTGAGTTAACTGGAGATGCTACGATGGTGAAGAAGTTGTTATTGTTCTACAAAGTAATTAATTGTTATCAGTAATTGTTTATATTTTTGCATAAATTCTACATGCATTGTGACACCATACACACATATTCTATTTGCCGTCTTTCCATAATGTCGATCAACCTCTGATACGACGTGCGATGTTTAAGGAAATGATAACTGGACAATACTGCTTGTTTATAAATAACAAATACGTCTCGCGTGTATTTTGCATATGTTGCAAATTTAACCACCAACTGAATGTGACAAGATTCGGAGAAGTCGTCGCTTGAAGAGATAGAAAGCATTCGTTGTTTTTACTGTAAACCACCGTAAACCATATGGATTTCAACCTAGTGGAGATATGACAGAAACTGTAGTCCTGAAATGCTGAAACGCAATCATGTTGTCGTTATTGCTTGTTTTGTTTTGGTTTTGTTTTTCAAGTTTATGTTTATGCTTATATGGTAGAAAAAAAAACAAATGTATGTACTGATGTGTTTGAAAGTGCTTTGAATAAATAAGCGACATTCCGTTTTTCTTTTATAATGAAGAACTGTATTTCTCATAAGCTTACGTATATTATAGCGTTTCATTATTTAGAGAACATTTATTCCATAGATACGTGTTCACAGCAGGCCTTTGAAAACAGTGCAGGGAGAGTTCAGATTGCTCGTAACGAGCAATCTGAACACTTCCTGCACTGTTTCCACTCTGTCAGTTAATATAAACATAATTCACCCAATAATTCAAAAGCATTCTATATTAGAGGTGTTCAAAGGCGTCTATAAGAGGTGTCCAAAGGCGTCTATATTAGAGGTGTCCAAAGGCGTCTATATTGATCTATATTAGAGGTGTTCAAAGGCGTCTATATTAGAGGTGTCCAAAAGCGTCTATATTGATCTATATTAGAGGTGTTCAAAGGCGTCTATATTAGAGGTGTCAAATAGCGTCTATATTAGAGGTGTTCAAAGGCGTTATATTAGAGGTGTCCAAAGGCGACTATACTAGAGGTGTCCAAAGGCGTCTATATTGATCTATATTAGAGTTGTTCAAAGGCGTCTATATTAGATGTGTCCAAAAGCGTCTATATTAGAGGTGTTCAAAGGCGTCTATATTAGAGGTGTCCAAAGGCGTATATATGAAGTAAAGTGTTAAATGCATTTTTTTCTTCTATTGTTCAAAGGATGTAGAAAGTGGAAAATATAAGTCCAGTGTTGCTTCGAGATTGGAAAGTTTTAAAAAGATGATTTGGACTCCACTTGAGACGATAAAGAATGTTTTTGATAAAGGAGGCAGTGCGTTTGGGGAGAAAGATCCAATTGTTCAGGTATGTAGTTGGTGAAGAAATTGAACATGCTCATCAATTGCAGATTAAAATGACCTTAAACGTATCGGTTTTATTAATAGTACATATTTTGTGAAAGCATTCATTACAAATGCTTGCTGAATAAAATTAAAATAATATGAGTGATAACTAAGTTGCATGTAAGATAAGATGAAATACAGACATATATTGTAATCCTGTGTTCATTAATTACTTAATTTCAAGTAACAGTGTTATAATTCCTATGTTGCGCCAATAGTATCCATATGCCATTGTAATTCAGGTCTCACTTAGCAGTTTAAGTTTAGTCTTGTTTTATATGAAATAAGGTATAGGACTTCCTCGGTAAAACAAGTTCACATATCTTAGGTACTTTTTCCATAGCAGGAATGTATCAGCACATAAAATGCACAATTCATTGAGGGTTGGCCAGTTTGTTTTTTTAATGACAGTACAGTGACAAATAAGTCCCCAAATGCTCAAATACATTCACCTGTTAAAATCATACAAAAGCAACCTTTTAACACCAGCAATGTTTTTTTTACAATATATGATATGTGAGCTTTTGCTTTACTTATATGCAGCAAGAAATCACAGCCTCCTATGTACCATTTTGTAATATATCGGATCGAATAGCATGTACATAAAGCGCATTTTACCGTCATAAATGTGTTGGTGAGACGTTAAAATGTGAATGGGTCATACAATGGCTTTAGAAGACCTAAAATTATTTCCACAGAGCTTTGAGGACGAAGCGGAAGACCAGTTCCAGAACATGATGCAGGGAGGCACTTCCGGGAGAAAAGATTCTGGAACGGGTCACAGTAGTACCGAGCTAGAAGAGTCGGTGTCGTCTGGTAGCGGCAGCATATCCAGTCAGGTGGAAAAGATGCACTTACAGACGTCTATGGAGGATAACGTGTTTGGCGGTAGGTGTTTGATATTATGGATATACAATGGAGGACACCTTTTGACTGCACTATAATCTGAATTCAATATCAAGTTTACAAACAAATGTGTTTAAAACAACTGGTCAAGACGCGTCTGTAACGCACTATTGTTCGCTACGATCAAATGTGACCGGTTCAACCGTGGTCCTTAAATCATGAACATTCATCTCAAGTTGGTTAAGAGTAGATGGACACTATTAAAAGTGCTATTGTGTTTATAAGGCAACATTAGCCGTTTTCAATCACCCAATGGCGTTTTATGTCTCATCTTGCTATATGAAGGCCAACATGGCTGTACTACTAATTAACATTCAGACCAGTTTAGTCGGACGTGTACTGGGATTATCAGAGTTAAACAGGCAAATAAAATACTTTTCAAAACAAACAAGTGACTAACTCTGTTCAACAATTCCTCAATTCTTTAATTACATTTAACACCCTTTCCAAGGTTGGGTGAGGTTGGGTGGGGATATGCGGCTACTGTTTGTGCTCAAATGTTTACAAGGAATTTAAGGTTGATGTATCTGATCTGATATGGTCGTGTTAAGAATGAGTCTAAGCTTCCATTGAACCCTTGCTATGACATTCAAAAAAATAACAAACTATGAAAGAAAATCTCTGACAAACATATGCATACATTCTCTCTCAAAAGCTCTGACATTCGTCAAAAAGGGATACCTTATTCTGGCCATAAAAGATAACGTATGAAACTATTTTCATTTATCATATTTGTATTACAATATCATAGTTACTGTATATTCCACATTATGAAAAAAGGGCACCACAAATCAGAAATGGCAACTTTGTTTGGTACTAGAAAAATATGCTTTGTTAAGCTGTAGTTTAATTTAATGAAAGTAACTTTTTCATCGAGCCCTCGTGTCATCGATATTGAAATAAATATATTACACATATTAAATGACACATAGCATTTGTTTTGTTTGTTATCATAGTAGTACTGTTCTTCAAAAGTTCTTTGATACCATGAAAACGTCCATATATAATGGTATGTTTCTGCTATATCCCATGCATTGTCTTACATTTTTTATATTACAACGTTTATTTCATTTAATACATAAATAAAAGAAAAATAAGTCTTCCCAATAACGTTTAAATATTGTTTGCAAAGCAAAGATTTAGCTCAAATAGCTATCTACTCTTCATACGGTATCTTTATTAATACACATTACTATTTCTAAATGTCTATCTAATTTAGATACATTGGACACTGTTAAAGAAACAGAAAACCCTACTGAAAACAAGAAACCCAATAAAAAACGGCAAAAGACAGTCGATGAAAGTTAAAATTAACATTAAGGATGACAACAACATCTTCGAGGGACAAAAGTGTGTATATAGAATCATGACGAACTACCCGAGTATGGTAATGTCAATGCTTTAAAAGTTTAAAGACTTGCAACGCGTTGCAAACTTTGTGAGAGAATTCCATATCGAAACAAGTTGAAATTGACAACTTACGTGCCATGCACCAACATGAGAACTCAAGGTATAATAAACTTTATTTTGTGTCGGATGTACACATATATAACACCCAACGGAAGCATATGGTGAATATGAATCTCATGTTTGTTAAAGGTTTAAAGATGTGTCATTGTATATAGTCAGCATGTGATTTTTGTATTCTGTATTTTGCTATTATGTATTTCGTTAATGCGATGAAAATTGATTTTGTTATTAAATGAATACTTTGAATCAAAACAATGTGTTTTTGTTAAAACACAAGTATTTATGTTAAACAATGAGCACGGTCTTTTGGAATTAACCAGAATAGGTTGTTGATATAAGCACAATAAAGTCAATTACTAACATTAACACATACACATGCATTTATAATATCATAAACCTCTATACGTTGTGATAATTTAATGCATGGATTAGTGTGATTTCTTGTGTAATGATTCTACTGTGATTGTGTTATGTTGTATGTACATGATGTTAGTTTTGTTGCAAACGTGTTTTTTATTTGCCACATTAAATTTATACAGTGTCTTACTCGAATATCTTGAAGAAAGGCTTTAATCTGCGCAACTTTTTCTATTGGAGTTTGTATTTTATGATTATTAAATCAGACAATATTTCGGTGATGTTTTACAATTAAGTCAGCGGATACTTTGACATTTAAAGAAAACTGCTTGCATTAATATGTAATACTCCAACAAAGAATCCAATGATATATATGTCCATCTTAAGTGGGAGACATATTTTTTTTACAGCCAAAACATGTGAAAATATATCGGGGAAGTAGGCCTCAGAAGATAGAAATGAAATGTTGCTATATATTTATATGTTACCAAATGCCATGTATTTCTTATAATATACCTGTCTGAATTGATTGTTATGATCCGTGCAAATATTATGTTGATAGTGATGATTATGCATTACATTGATGAAAATGATTGTGTATAATGTTGAGATGATGATAATACATGTGGTATTTGTGTTGACGAAAACTAAAAACTTATCGAACAACGCTGTTATGCTATAGATTTGTAAATAATGACCTATAAATAAAAATGTATATGCTGCTTGACTGTTTCCTTTGGCTCGCTCGCTTTAGTCCTGAACTCGTCCGCTGTTCCTTTCTGTTTATCTTTTTTTTTCAAAATTATATGATTAATTATAAAAGTTTATTCTGTTAAAACTTAACATGATATACAACTATCGATGTAAAAATTATGATTCTTTTATAGAACTGTATTTTGTTGATATGTCAAAACTAACCTAATGAATATTCGCCACCTTACACAAATGAGTTTATAAGTTACTAAAGAGAGAAACTATATAAAAATTATTTTCTTTACTATGTATGTTGTGGAATATATTGAACATAACTTATGAGTAAAATACGTTTAAACCAATATTGCATGTAGTGTGTGCTGAATAAAAGAATTAGTTTAAACTTATTTATTTTACTTCGATTGTGAAACAAGTTCTTACAACTTAGACAAATCACACTCGAAGTCTTCCAGTGTAGAACCAGTACTAAACATATTCGGAAAAGGTGTCTTAATCATGAACACCACACATAGCCGTGACAGAGGATCGAACCCCCACCCTCCGATGATGGATTCGGTGCTCAACCACTGGACCACGTGCTCCGCATATTTAATAAAATTTATATTTCGAGGGCTTGGCACAAAATTATTGTAACTAGGTTTTTGCAAATTGTTCAGGAGGAGGAAAAAACTGTTTTTTATTTTCTTCTTTAGACATTTTTGCTAATATTTTTCAAAATTCAAATGAAAACTGCATTACTTACAAAATTAACAAGTGTTATCAATTAAAGCTTTAATATAACTCGATTTATTTGTAAAAGTTTGAGTTACAATAGTGTTGCGTTGAAAATTCAATAAAACTGAATTTATATTTGGTGCAAGTTACAATAGTTTTGCACCAAGTTTTATGAGATAAATAATTAATTTCTAAGTTTTGAAATATTGTAACTCAATTTAAAACTGTTTAAAATTATGTTGTTATTAATCCGAAACTAATTTTAATTCTATTAAAGGTTAACACAAACATATAAGAAGTATTGGAAATAAAGAAAAACATATACAAAAGTATATTAAGCTGTATTATTTATGATTTAGCCTATAAATACAATAATTTTATAGCACAATTTTCAACTACATCCTCAACATCCGCCAAACCAAATCCATAAGACACTGATCCTTTACATTCATAACATTTATCGACTCCATCAACATACCAACTCAACTATCCACAGTGACTGTACCTTTAACATCCACCATACCAACCCCACTACCCATTGCATCAACTACATCCATTATACTGACCTAATCAAAAACTGATCCATTACACCCACCAATTCAGTACCATTATCCACTGTAACATTTACATTCACTATATGAACTCCAATGCGCCATCTACATTACTCCATTATATAGGTACTGTATTCTCTCTACCAACCATTATCTATAATACCAACCAGAGCCCCATTACTTACTGTACCCTGTACACCCACCATTCAGACTCAACTACATACTGTACCTTCTACATCAACAGTACCAACAGCACTACCCACTGTGCCCTAAACATCCAACATACCAACTTCATTACTCACAATCCACATTATATCACTACCCACTTTACCCACCGTGTTCACCATACCAACATTAATACCATCTGTTTCATGGACACTACATCCACCATATCATTTCAACTCTTCACTTTCCATCTACATCCTCTGTAATTCTTTACTAATTCCACTACTCACTACCCCCTTAAAATCAACATCACTACCCGTTGCAACCATTACATTCATTATACCAACACCACTAATCAATTTCCACTCTGCATCCACCATACCATTATAACTACTCACTGTACTTACTACATCCACTATACCATATCAACCATCATAATCACGCATTTTTCCTTTTACACCCATGATACCAATTATACTACCTGATGTACCCATTACAACCTCCATACCAAATACACTACTAGCTTTAATATCAATACCCACCATACCAACTACACTACCAGCTGTATTACCAACTGCACTACCAGCTGTACCCTCCATACTCACAATACCAACTACACTACAAGCTGTTTCCTTTGTACTCACATTGACAACTACACTACCAGATGTACCCTCCACACGCAGAATACAAACTACACTGCCAGCTATACCCTCCATACTCATAATACCAACTACACTACCAGCTGTACGCTTTTTACTCACATTACCACCTAAACTACAGCTGTACCCTCCACACCCAGAATACAAACTACACTACCAGCTATACCCTCCATACTCACAATACCAACTACATTACCAGCTGTACCCTCCATATTCACAATACCAACTACACTACAAGCTGTACCCTTTATACTCACATTACCACATACACTACCAGCTGTACCCTCCACACCCAGAATACAATCTACACTTCCAGCTATACCCTTCATACTCACAATACCAACTACACTACCAGTTGTACCTTCTTCACCCACCATAACAACTACACTACCAGTCTACCCACTATACTCACCATACTAACTCTACTACCAGCTTACCCTCTACACCCACCATACCAACTATACTACCAGCTGTACTGTTTATGCCCACCATATCATCGACACAACCTGATATACCCTCTTTGCCCACAATACCAACTACACTACCAGCTGTACCCTCAACACCCACCATACCAACTATACTACCAGTTGTACTGTTTATGCCCACGATATCATCTACACAACCAAATATACCCTCTTCGCCCACAATACCAACTACATTACCAGTTGTACCATCTACACCCACTATAAAAACTATGCTATCAGCCATACCCTCTACACCCACCATAGCAACTACGCTATCAGCTAAACACTCTACATCCACTATACCAACAGCATTACCAGCTGTACCCGCTACATCTACAATATCAACTATGCTACCAGTCGTATACTCTACACCCACTATACCATCTATGCTACGAGCCAGACCCTTTTCACCCACCATACCAACTACACTACCAGCTGTACCTGCTTCATCCACAATACAAACTACGCTACCAGCTGTACCTTCTACACCCACCATACCAACTATACTACCTACTGTTACCTCTACACCCACTATACCAACAACGCCACCAGCTGTACCCTCTACAACCACCATATCGACTACACTACCAACTGTACTGTCTACACCCATGATACCAATTATACTACCTGATGTACCCATTACAACCTCCATACCAAATACACTATTAGCTTTAATATCAATACCCACCATACCAACTACACTACCAGCTGTATTACCAACTGCACTACCAGCTGTACCCTCCATACTCACAATACCAACTACACTACAAGCTGTTTCCTTTGTACTCACATTGACAACTACACTACCAGATGTACCCTCCACACGCAGAATACAAACTACACTACCAGCTATACCCTCCATACTCATAATACCAACTACACTACCAGCTGTACGCTTTTTATTCACATTACCACCTAAACTACAGCTGTACCCTCCACACCCAGAATACAAACTACACTACCAGCTATACCCTCCATACTCACAATACCAACTACATTACCAGCTGTACCCTCCATATTCACAATACCAACTACACTACAAGCTGTACCCTTTATACTCATATTACCACATACACTACCAGCTGTACCCTCCACACCCAGAATACAAACTACACTTCCAGCTATACCCTTCATACTCACAATACCAACTACACTACCAGTTGTACCTTCTTCACCCACCATAACAACTACACTACCAGTCTACCCACTATACTCACCATACTAACTCTACTACCAGCTTACCCTCTACACCCACCATACCAACTATACTACCAGCTGTACTGTTTATGCCCACCATATCATCGACACAACCTGATATACCCTCTTTGCCCACAATACCAACTACACTACCAGCTGTACCCTCAACACCCACCATACCAACTATACTACCAGTTGTACTGTTTATGTCCACGATATCATCTACACAACCAAATATACCCTCTTCGCCCACAATACCAACTACATTACCAGTTGTACCATCTACACCCACTATAAAAACTATGCTATCAGCCATACCCTCTACACCCACCATAGCAACTACGCTATCAGCTAAACACTCTACAACCACTATACCAACAGCATTACCAGCTGTACCCGCTACATCTACAATATCAACTATGCTACCAGTCGTATACTCTACACCCACTATACCATCTATGCTACGAGCCAGACCCTTTTCACCCACCATACCAACTACACTACCAGCTGTACCTGCTTCATCCACAATACAAACTACGCTACCAGCTGTACCTTCTACACCCACCATACCAACTATACTACCTACTGTTACCTCTACACCCACTATACCAACAACGCCACCAGCTGTACCCTCTACAACCACCATATCGACTACACTACCAACTGTACTGTCTACACCCATGATACCATCTACACTACCAGCTGTACTCTCTTCACCTACCATACCAACTACACTACCAGCTGTACCCTCAACACCCACAATACCAACTACACTACCAGCTATACCATCAACAACCACCATACCAGCTATGCTACCAGTTGTACCATACACACCCACTATACCAACTACATTACCAGCCATACCCTCTACCCCCACAATACCAACTAAATTACCAGCTGTACACTCTACACCCACCATACCAACTACACTACCAGCTGTACCCTCAACACCCACCATACCAACTATGTTACAATTGTACATCCATACCAACTATGCCACCACATGTACCCTGTACATCCACCATACCCACTACACTACCAGATGTACCCTCTACACCCACACTACCAACTATAGTAACAGATGTACCCTCTACACCAATTGCATTCCCTATACTACCAGCTGTACCTTCTATACCTACAATATCAACTACAGTACTAGCTGTACCCTCTACACCCACCATACCAACTACAGTACCAGCTGTACCCTCTACACCCACCATACCGATTACAACACCCTGATGTACCCTCCTGATTCATCTTACCAACTACACTACAGCAGCTGTACCCTCTACACCAACAATACCAACTACACTACCAGCAGCTGCTGTACCCTTTAGATCCACTTTACCATCTCAACTCTCCGCTGTACACTCTGTATCCACCATACCCCATACCAACCCCACTGCCCACATTGTGCTAATTTATTCAATTGGTATAATTAAAATTTAGCTCTGAGAAACCAAAGTTTATCGATATCTTAAATATATTGTTTTGGTTCTTTAACAGCCATTTTAAAATAATTAGATATAATATTGACTTCTAGTACTGATATATTAAAAAGATTAATACTGAGTGTACCAGGTAATTAGAATAAGTATTCAAAAGGGGTATATTAGTTAAGTAAAGTTATAATTGATATAAATTAAAAGTGTGTTGAGTGTTATAGTTAGATTGGACGGCCTTTTTATTAAAAAAAATGCAAACCAAACAATTCACTGCAAATTTTGATAATCAGATTTTTTAACAAAATATCAACAAATGGTTCTTTTATAGCACAATAACTATATTAATCATCCATTTTATTGTCACTAATGTCCAAATCAATAAAACATTTAACATACTCATCTGACTAAAATTACTGATAAAAAAGTAAAATGTTTTCAAAGATTTAGTAAAAAAAAAAAAAAAAAAAAGTCTCTTTACCTCTATTTCTTCAAAATCTTGAAAGATTTTCTTGAACTATCATTTGAAACTTGTATTGCAATATTCTTGGACTAAATAACTGGGTTTAATCAAATTTAAATTCAAGTTACAATAGTTTTACACCGATATAAATAAAGGTTTCCAAGATATTATTTGGTGCAAACCTATTATAACTCAAGTTACAATAGTTTTGCGCTAAAGAATTAGTGTACTTGAAATACAATATTTTCACCAAAAGTAAATATCTTCAAAATTATTTAAAATATTAGGACCAAATTTTAACACAAGATGCACATTGTAAAACTAAAGTAGTTTATGCAAAAAAAAAATTTTTTTTGAAAAACGGAATTACAGTAGTTTTACTCTGAGCCCTCGATTTGTTTATTTATTTTATTTTTATTTATATCAGAATTAAATGTAAATGCATTGTATTGTCTGCATATACTAAGAGACGAAGAGAAACCTAAAAAATAAAGAGTCCTTATATAAATTGGCTTTACTGATTTGACAATAATTACTAATTTAACGAGATAATTCAGTGAAATCGTATCTCCTGCTCAAAAGGGCCATGGACTGAGAAAATAACCATCGCCTGTGAATGTGGGTACTGGAACACTGCATTGTAATATCTGGGATGTGGACAAAATATTGTAATTTCAAAATATGTTGTGGGTACAAATTGTATAGCAAGTTTCATTTGAACCAGATTAAAACTGTGGACAGAGTTATGTCTGAAAGGTCGTTGGTCTAGAGTGTAATGTAAAAATTAAGTTTCAATAACAAAGAATAATTTAAAAATTCAAATTCAAATTTATATTTAATTTAAATTCAAAACGAAAGTATGTTTAAAAACTTGTCCACAATTCATCAGCTTTCCACCTGAATCAAATGTATTAAATTCAGATAAAAATGTCAGATATTCGAAATTTCAGCCGTGTATGTTAAATTGATAAACGGGTCTCCACAGTGTATAAACGAGTTTTACAGTCACTCGGAAATATTGAGTTTAGTACAGTTATGTGTGAGTAACGAAGTGACAGCGTTCAAAAGTTTCGGCGTTTGTGCAGGTATGTTTTTTAAGACTTCCACTTGTACTAGTTGACCTAAATTGTAATAGTAGCCTTCCAATGAACCAGTTATCATTGCCTGTGTTTTCCATCAATGAATGTATGGGATTTCTAGCCGATATTGATAGTTTTCCGAATCCGTCATATCATTTACTCACCTTCAATAACTTATTTTGATGGTGTAAAACTGCCCTTTTTGTTTTAAAAAGGCTATTTTTTGTGACATTTTAACCTTACAGGACCAGTATCCGCATATGATCTTAAAACAAATGTTCTATTTTGAAAGTGATACCTATTTATTTCCATGCAGGGTCAAAGAAACTCTGTACGGTCAATTGTCTCGACTTCTTAACAAGGAAAATAGTTCTGTAATGTCGCTGTACGGACGCTTGTGAACCATAATAATTAAATTACTGTTTCATACGTTGTAGTTTGATGCAGATCATCACAAAATGGACGATTCATTTGAATTTAAAGACATAGATGAGGGTTTCGTTGAAATGGCCACTGAATATAGATGTTCAACATGTGAATACAGTACAAAACGAATGTTTAATCTCATGGAAAAAACAACAATGAATTGTCGGGATCTTCGTCATCATCAACAAAAAGTTGCTCGTGTAATTATTGTGGGAAGATACAAATATTTGCAGATGGGCTAAGACAACATATAAGGACAGTTAATAAAAGGATCTTTCGATTCACCTAGGTCTGCAATTTGTGCGAGAAAGGATATAACACCCAATGGAATTATAAAGGGCATTTGGCATCGCACGAACCAGTGCTAAAAGAAAGATGCAAGATGTGTAAAGCAACATTCGCCTATTGGAAAAGTCTTCTTAAACATCAAAATATGTGTTGTGGTACTGCTGCTCTGTGTACCCCCAACGACTTTGCCACCAAAGACACATTACAGGAACATACTAGGGATGTACACGACCAGAAGGAAAACTGTTGCAAAAACTGTGGCAAGGTATCGATTTGGCGATCCAGCCTTGTATACCACTTGAAGAAAAGGGGTCTGATGCATAGAGTATCCATCACCACAAATGTTACAGTTTAAGTTAAAAAGGATTTAGAGGTGTAAACCCATCATTGATTTTTGATCTTTATTATATAGTAAATAATAAAAGTTTGAAAGCTTGTCATTCATAGAGAATCCCAAATGAAAGAAATGAAACCTACATTTTACTGTTTGTCAACCTCTTCACTATCAAAATATGATGAGAAAAGTAGGGGTAATGTGTCATATAAGAGATTTTTTCTGCTCAAGTGTGTACATTGTTGACAAAGTGAAAGTAGGCTTCCGAAATCATGTATTCATACCCCAATTTCCAAGCATCATTTTTTTCTAAATTCACAATTCAAACATGACAATGTTATCAAAATGTTCAAAATACACCAATAGTGCCATTTATATATATATATATAAAAAGAGCGTTAAAATAAGGAAAATGCACTTTTAAAGAAGAAGAAACGAGGATTATTTATAACCGCCATTATGCGATGCCCCACGGAAGCACTTCCTTTTTCCAATGGTGGTACCATGCCTAGACTAAGCACGTCTGTGATGTGTTTGTGTACATAGTTTACTTGTTCGTCAAAAGGAGCAAATAGCTTGTCTTCATAATTATTTCAGACATATACTAAGTTTAGGCCGTTCATTGTATTGGTTATACATGTATGTGAGCATTCTTTCTTTTTTTTCTAATAAATTTATTTATATATATTTCATATAGGTTGTTTTGTTCGTTAAAATAAGCAAGTTAGATGTGGCCTTTCCGTGGTGTATAACCATAATGTACGAGATCTCGTACGTCTATTAATTTTTTGTTATGTTTTTTTTACCTACTTAATTATAACAACACGTCTCTATTTGATCTTGGATAGTAAGAAACAGTGGTTAATGAATGTATTGGATTGATAAACAGTAACTTGGAAAATACCTATCCCCTGTATCGGAATGAACCGATAAAGAAAATAAAATCAGTGGAGTCTCTTTCTTTCTTTCCTTCTCTTCAACCAATACTCTCTTTTTTAGTTTTTGAAATATTCTGAATAAACCATTATTTCTTTAACCAATTTTTTGCACATTTGGCCAAATTGAAATTATTTCGGAACAATATGATAAAGTTTATAAGATATGTAAAATAACTGTTATGGAAGCAGATTTACACAAGCTTCTAAAGCTTTTTTCTGTATCCTTTCCACATAATTCGTTAAACGTATGACTTTATTGTTAAATGTATGCTAAATATATGTACTTATGTGAATAAAATATTGTTTAAACTTTTAATTTGAGACTGTTCATTATATTGGTTACGTGTGAGGGTTAATTACCTACATTATTGTAGATATTTAGTGGTTGAGATGAAAGTCCTTGCTTAGCGTGATTCAAATATTGTATTACCAATAGAATTGAAAAAAAATAAAAGATTCAAATTATTTTGTCATAGTTGTATTCCATAACAAATTACACAGTAAATAATTATCTGTAAACTATTATTTTAACGTTTCATTTTAAACCGGAAATTAAATCACACACGACAGTGTCGTTGCAGAATAGTGCTGTTCAAAACCATTTACCAGGTAACCGTCAAGTTACAGATTTAGCGAAATGAACTAATCGGTTAACCGCACTAGTTGATCCCCTTTATAGATTCATTATTTAGTAAGACATTTTCTGTATATGCTATCCAGGATATTTGAAACAGACAAAAGTATTTGTTTAACTCACTTTATTCTACAAGTGACTGTAAAAGAAACTCTGGAAATTGGGCAAGCGATCGTACAGAAGGCATACAAGTGACCATACAGATTTTCGTTGTGTGTACGTATTTATAATCAATGATTGTACTGTATTCTAAGACTATTTTCGGATTTTTTTTATGTTACAATACTTCCAGAACTCTATTATTTACTATTCGGTCTACTTATAACGTTTTAGGATGGTTATTAGTTTTAAACTCTGGCAATTTTATTAGCGTGCATCTAGTTTGGGTGGTGAGTTTAGACGAGTTTTAATCACATTTTTATGCAAAATGGCTATATCTGATGTTTCAGAATAATGATATTGTTAGATAGAACACTAATATATAACACAAAACAAACTGTGTGAGGAATATTGTACAGTAGTAACTTGTAAGAATGATTTAACTTACCAGCCCTGGAAAGCCGATGGACGACAAGACAACAATCTCTCGCTTCGTTACACACAAATGACCGTACAAACTCAGAATATTCCAGTTATAAAACAGATTTTTTAAAAATTCTTCGCTATTGTTTTATTTTTTTAAAGAAAAGCTTCTTTCATAAAAAATATGTGTAATTTCTCTGTTCCCAAATACCTGTGTAAAGGCCTCTCTGTGTTGTTGTTGTTGTTGTGTTGGTTTATCGTTCTTGATCACCAGAGCTACTCGCTAGATGGCGCAAATGAGTATGACCTTTTCGTGTACACTTCCGGGTTAACTGTGACATCGACATCATCAACAGAAAATTTAAGAATAAGTAAAATGTCGTACGCATATTTGTTCAAGTATATCATTATTGGAGATACAGGTATGTGTTCAACCTTGAGTTCCTTTAAAAAGATCACGCATTTTAAATTCTAAACTATCTTTATTCCCTATGTCAGACTCTGAAATGATAGCGAATTTATTGATTTTTGCTATCAAAATGGCGACGCAAAATGTCAATTATGATTCAATGTTGCTTATTTGCATGCATCCAGCATTTTTTACTTTGTTTTATAAAGCCAAGACCTGTTTAAGACATAATGGATGTATGTAATATTCTTCCTTAATCAATTTGAGTTCGTTTTTGGTTGAAAGTGATGTTAAATTGTCAAGCATAGACACCTGTCAGATAAGTGTAAAATTCAGCCAGTGGCACCAATCGAAGAACAATGGATATTATATTGGTTATATTCCTTTGTCTGCATTGAAAAGTGGGTTCATGCTTTGTTACTGACCAACACAAAATATAGGTTAATGATATCACATTATGTCATAGATGGATGCTGGTTTGACAATAGAAGTTATAACAATGGGTTAGACTGGTATGCATTTTTAAATGTATATACAAACTGTAATGTACTTTAAACCACCAGTTTATTTGGTACTTTGATTATGTTATTATCACGATGTAGTGAATCTAATAAAGACACACTTCCGTTATAGAAATGGCGTGGTCACGTTGTCAATTTATTACACAAACCAGAACAAGTTGCTTTTTGTTCAGGACAAGTGGCTTTTAAAAAGTCACTTGTCCTGGACAAGTGACTAAAAAAATATTTGTACGGCCCTGAACCACAAACAAAAATTGTTTTTTAGACTTAAAAGTGTCATTGAGTTATTTGTTATTATTAAACCTAATTGTATGATGAATGTATAATCACACTCTGTTGAGTCATCTGGAGTATTTTTAACAAATATGAATAATTTTCTCATACTTGAAAATGATTGATCATTCTATATTAAACTAAATATTACAAGTTCTTTAAAATGCCGGGCATGGTTAGCTCAGTCAGTAGTGTGCCTGACTATTAATCCAGGGGTCATGAGTTCGAATCCCTGCCGAGCTACGGGCTCTGTGATGATTGATATATAAAGCATTGTGTCTGTGATTTGTCTTAAACATTTGATTCAAGTGGGAAAGTTATGGGTTACTTACGGAGATAGATGTGCTTGATTACTGGTAACCCATAACAGTGTGGTTAGGTAAGCTGGTCCTCTCTTAGCCCTCAGTGGCATAGTAATGATGCTAAATACTTAAAAAATAAAGACCAACACTGGGACCTGCAATGTCGAGTTTAAAAAAATTAACGCTATCTGTATCAGCTTTAGCAAGTCATGAACTTTCTCTTTGACTGAAATGGATATAATACTCATTTGGTTTGAATATGGCAAGCTGCCCATTACACAACAAACCAATATAGGAACACCAGCAGTGTAACACTAAAAGACCTGCTTGGGCACCTGAGGTGGGAACCACTGCAATCCAAGAGGTAAAAACTCCCTCTTACTCTCTTCTACAAAGCTGAATTTCCCTCCTTGGTATTGTTCAAGAGGAAGTTGTCCACTCTCTATCTTTATTAAGTGAAAGTCCCAGTTAGTTAGGAGTTCACTGAGCTAGCCCTTTACACCATGGATACCAATCACAGAAGGCCTTTGAAAACAGTGCAGGAAGAGTTTTGATTGCTCGTAACGAGCAATCTGAACACTTCCTGCACTGTTTTCCACTCTGTCAGTTAATATAAACATAATTCACCCAATAATAAGCCTTCTATATTAGGTGTCCAAATGCGTCTATATTAGAGACCTGTGTCCAATGGCATCTAGATTAGAGGTATCCAAAGGCAAAGTAAAGGGTTTAATAAATGTTTAACCCATGTGATGAAATACAAAAAGAACATGTGTTGTTAATAACAGCTTACAGTGCCATCAAGTTCTTTTTGTAATTAGCATGTACATTTGATTCTGTAGAAATAATGTGTTAAATACAGTATTATTAGACAAAAAATGCAAATATTTAATTTGTAAAGATTACAAAGATATATACATACACATACTAATGCATTTTTTATAAGCAGTCATTAAAACTGGCCATGGCAAGTTCCAACACTTCTGTTTTATAGGGAGTATATCAGAGAAAACGTTATAAATGTCTGAAAAAAAATTATATGTAAATGGGAGTGGTTAACAAAATCTCCTTTCTTAAAATAGGCAACACTTAAATACTGATTGATGACCTTTGCATCATCATTACGATGCTTTTTAAGATAAACAATTAAAACTACATGTAATCCAATGTAACAGATCAAATTGAAATCAAAATGAGATCACGTGACTCATTTAATATGTCACAAAATATGTTGCAATCTTAAGCGGGAAATCCATTTATGGCTAACTTAGGCGCATAGCCCAAGCTAGGAAAAACCCTTCAGTATATTATCATGACATGTTCAAATAGGTATCCTTTTGGTGAAGTATTTAGGCATGTTATATTGGAAAAAAAGCTCTTTAGCCGATTTTAGAAATTTAAAAAATCCTGCTATGTTCCCATTAAGAATTGAGATTATCCTGTAATGTTACCCTTAATAATTTGATCACATTTATATAAGTTGTAATATCAATGTTTTTATTACTTGTACACCAAGAAAACATCGACAAACTTTATTGTGTTTTCAGGTTATTAGATCGGAGTACTAATTTAGTTAAACATAGATTTTTTGTCCCCCGCTTTGTGAAACGGGAGACATTAATTTTGTCTGTCCCTCTGTCACACTTTGCTTTCTATCAGGGCTAGAATTTAACTTTTTTGTGCACTGGCTATTTTGGCCAGAGCCTAAAATTTCAACTGGCCAAATTTGAAACCAACTAGCCAAACCAATTTTCACAGAAACTTGTAGTCTTTAATGTCTAAATAAACCCAAAATTAATTGTTTCAAAGCCCGCGTGTTATTTAATATGCAATATTAGCGTGTATTTATTTTATAGACAATGGTATCAAGGTTATTATATATGTTAAGGTATTTCAATTTCAAAGCAGTACTTAAAAAATAAAGATGTCTTTGTTACTGATTATACTACCATAAATAAATACATACAACGATATATCATAAATAAACACTTTTAACAAAATAAAAATCTGAAACATGGATTCAACAGGTGTACAGAGACTGAGATTGATGATACACATATTTCTATTTATAGAATTAATGTAGCCAATGGCTGTTCGTTTTAAAATTAGATCTAGATCTAGCCAAGGACGATTGTTTAACATGTGTAAATGTTGTGATATCATAGTAATATAGTTTAATTATTATGGGTGATCTGCTGATCGCTTGGTTTCTACAACTGACATTGTCAAGTTTATAGCCCATGGTGATATTGTGATATCGGTTCAATGAAAATAGGTGTTATTTTATCAGCCATTTTAACAGCTGACAAAATATGTAAACAATAAATTTGACGGGTTTCAACTTACTTATTTTATAGAGTGAGTGCGCGATAGATCAAAATAGACGCAGTCTACTCATTATGTTGTTGACGGGTTTTAACTTTACTTCATTTTTGCAAAATGAGCTCAAGATAAAAAACAATTGGATGCAGTCTTCTCATATAATTTATTTAATACATGGCATTGACAATTGTGCTGCTAGGGGGTAATTTGGCGCGAGAAGCAAAAGAAATTGGGTAAAATTGAAAAGAACCTGGATAATACTTGTTTATTTTCAAAAATCAATAAAATGAATATAATAAGTAATTTTCTCAACTCGAAATCCACTTGCAAAAAAATGCCAGCTTAAGTAATTTCAACTCGCATTTTCAAAATACAACTTGCATTTTGCGAGTGGCGAGTGCTTAAATTCGAGCCCTGTCTATGCAATAACTTAAGAATGCCTGAATCAAATCTTTTGAAATTTTTATACAATGTTTATAATGATAAAACACAGGCTATGTTTATGGGTTGTAGCATTTGTCGACCTACAGTTATGCCCCTTTAATTTGTGAAAAAATCATAGTTTTGGAGGTTTCCGTGTAATAACTTAATAATGCCCCAAGCATGTCCTTTGAAAAAAGCTGGGAACATAAATCTCAGAATTTACTACTGGTTTTATGATAATTACATTTTATCTTGGTGGTGTTGTCAATAAATTATAGTGATGCATTGTGTGGGTTATCTCATGGCTGTCTTGGAGTGACCAGTTCCCTCTCAACACTGAGATTGTGGGTTTGAGTTCAGTCTTAAAATTTTGTGAGAAATTTTGCCAGTGATTGC
Organism: Panopea generosa; assembly: GCA_029582155.1. Taxonomy (NCBI): domain Eukaryota; kingdom Metazoa; phylum Mollusca; class Bivalvia; order Adapedonta; family Hiatellidae; genus Panopea; species Panopea generosa. Next base: position 67,614,941 of record CM055900.1, read on the forward strand.
AGAAGGGTGATTAATTTTGAAGTCTTCTTCCACCAATGAAATTAGATATGTTTTATGTAACAGGTAAACCTGTAGTGATCATTGTTTATAATAATTTAGTACATTGTAGGGCATAAATTGTTCAGTTGGTTACATTTTGAAATGCCCTTAGTCTGTCTTCCATTTAAATTTTCTTGGAATCCCCTGCTCATGCAAATGGACTTATCTTATAATAAAACAACACGCTGGTTGTTTAAATTGTTGTACATTCCTTCTAGATACTCTTATAGTAAATCAAAATGATATGTCAACCAATACACAAACAATCTGTTTATTTATTTTTCTAGGTGTTGGAAAATCATGTTTGTTACTGCAGTTCACAGACAAGCGATTTCAGCCTGTGCATGATCTGACAATAGGTAAGTTTTCTGTGGTGTTTATGTAAAGTGCATGTTTGATGGTCTTGGGCCAGTATAACAGTAAGTTATGTGATAAAATATGTTCTAGAGCTCATCATTGATGGTATTGAGCCAGTAAAACAATAAGTTATGTGATAAAATACGTTCTAGAGCTCATCATTGATGGTATTGGGCCAGTATAACAGTAAGTTATGTGATAAAATATATTCTTTAGTGCATCATTGATGGCCTTAGGTCAGTATAACATTAAGTTATGTGATAAAAGATGTTCTACAGCTCATCATTGATGGTCTTGGGCCAGTAAAACAATAAGTTATGTGATAAAATATATTCTAGAGTGCATCATTGATGGCCTAAGGTCAGTATAACATTAAGTTTGTGATAAAAGATGTTCTACAGCTCATCATTGATGGTCTTGGACCAGTATAACAGTAAGTTATGTGATAAAAGATGTTCTAGAGCTCATCATTGATGGTCTTAGGCCAGTATAACAATAAGTTATGTGATAAAATATATTCTAGAGTGCATCATTGATGGTCTTGGGCCAGTATAACAGTAAGTAATGTGATAAAAGATGTTTTAGAGTGCATCATTAGTGGTCTTGGGCCAGTATAATAGTATTTTATGTGATTTAAGATGTTCTAGAACTCATCATTGGTGGTCTTGGGTCAGTATAACAATAAGTTGTGTGATAAAAGATGTTCTAGAGCTCATCATTGGTGGTCTTGGGCCAGTATAACAGTAAGTTGTGTGATAAAAGATGTTCTAGAGCTCATCATTGGTGGTCTTGGGCCAGTATAACAGTAAGTTATGTGATAAAAGATGTTCTAGAGTGGATCATTGATGGTCTTGGGCCAGTATAACAGTAAGTTACGTGATTAAAGATGTTTAAAGCTTATCATTGGTGGTCTTAGACCAGTATAACAGTAAGTTATGTGTTAAAAGGTGTTCTAGATTATATCATTGATGGTCTTTGGTCAGTATAACATTAAGTCATGTGATTAAAGATGTTCTAGAGCTCATCATTGATGGTCTTGGGCCAGTATAACAATAAGTTATGTGATAAAATATATTGTAGAATGCATCATTGTTGGCCTTAGGTCAGTATAACAATAAGTTATGTGATAAAAGATGTTGTAGAGCTCATCATTGATGATCTTGGGCCAGTATAACAGTAAGTTATGTGATAAAAGATGTTCTAGAGTGACTCATTGAATGTGTTAGGTCAGTATAACTATAAGTTATGTGATAAAAGATGTTCTAGAGCTCATCATTGATGATCTTGGGCCAGTATAACAGTAAGTTATGTGATAAAAGATGTTTTAGAGTGCATCATTGGTGGTCTTGGGTCAGTATAACAGTAAGTCATGTGATTAAAGATGTTCTAGAGCTCATCATTGGTGGTTTTTGGCCAGTAATACAGTAAGTTATGTGATAAAATATATTCTAGAGTACATCATTGATGGTCTTGGGTCAGTATAACAGATTGATTGATTGATTGAATATTTAGCGTCATTTTTATGCCATCGAGGGCTAACAGACGATCAGTTAACCTAACCACTGTTTCCTGGGATTAACCAGTACTCGAGCATACCTCGTTTTCGCAAGTAACTGATAACTTTCCCACTTGAATCAGTGGTGAGAGACAAATGATAATGAGACGCAATGTCGTATATCAATCATCACGGAGACTGTTGCCGGGCCAGTATAACAGTAAGTTATGTGATAAAAGATGTTCTAGAGCTCATCATTGGTGGTCTTGGGCCAGTTTAACAGTAAGTTATGTGATAAAATATGTTCTAGAGTGCATCATTGGTGGTCTTGGGTCAGTAAAACAGTAAGTTATGTGATAAAAGATGTTCAAGAGTGCATCATTGGTGGTCTTGGGTCAGTATAACAGTAAGTTATGTGATAAAAGATGTTCTAGATTATATCATTGATGGTCTTGGGTCAGTATAACAGTAAGATATGTGATAAAAGATGTTCTAGAGTGCATCATTGGTGGTCTTGGGTCAGTATAACAGTAAATTATATGATAAAAGATGTTCTAGATTATGTCATTGATGGCCTTGGGTCAGTATAACAGTAAGTTATGTGATAAATTATGTTATAGAGTGCATCATTGGTGGTCTTTGGTCAGTATAACAGAGTTAACGTGATGAAAGATGTTCTAGATTATATCATTGATGGTCTTGGGTCAGTATAACAGTAAGTTGTGTGATAAAAGATGTTCAAAGTTTTATCATTGATGGTCTTGGGTCAGTGTAACAGTAAGTCATGTGATAAAAGATGTTCTAGAGTGCATCATTGGTGGTCTTGGGTCAGTATAACAGTAAATTATGTGATAAAAGATGTTCTAGAGTGCATCAATGGTGGTCTTGGGTCAGTATAACAGTAAGTTATGTGATTAAAGATGTTCTAGAGTGCATCAATGGTGGTCTTGGGTCAGTATATCAGTAAGTTATGTGATTAAAGATGTTCTAGAGTGCATCAATGGTGGTCTTGGGTCAGTATATCAGTAAGTTATGTGATTAAAGATGTTTTAGAGTGCATCATTGGTGGTCTTGGGTCAGTATAACAGTAAATTATATGATAAAAGATGTTCTAGATTATGTCATTGATGGCCTTGGGTCAGTATAACAGTAAGTTATGTGATAAAATATGTTATAAAGTGCATCATTGGTGGTCTTTGGTTAGTATAACAGAGTTAACGTGATGAAAGATTTTCTAGATTATATCATTGATGGTCTTGGGTCAGTATAGAAGTAAGTTATGTGATTAAAAAGTTTCTAGAGCTCATGATTGATAATCTTGGGTCAGTATTACAGTAAGGTATGCGATAAAAGATGTTTTAGATTATATCATTGGTGGTCTTGGGTCAGTATAATAGTAAGTTGTGTGATAAAAGATGTTCTAGAGTGCATCAATGGTGGTCTTGGGTCAGTATAACAGTAAGTTATGTGATAAAAGATGTTCTAGAGTGCATCATTGGTGGTCTTGGGTCAGTATAACAGTAAGTTATGTGATAAAAGATGTTGTAGAGTGCATCAATGGTGGTCTTGGGTCAGTATAACAGTAAGTTATGTGATTAAAGATGTTCTAGAGTGCATCAATGGTGGTCTTGGGTCAGTATATCAGTAAGTTATGTGATAAAAGATGTTCTAGAGTGCATCATTGGTGGTCTTGGGTCAGTATAACAGTAAGTTCTGTGATAAAAGATGTTCTAGAGTGCATCAATGGTGGTCTTGGGTCAGTATAACAGTAAGTTGTGTGATAAAAGATGTTCTAGAGTGCATCAATGGTGGTCTTGGGTCAGTATAACAGTAATTTATGTGATTCAAGATGTTCTAGAGTGCATCATTGGTGGTCTTGGGTCAGTATAACAGTAAGTCATGTGATAAAAGATGTTCTAGAGTGCATCATTGGTGGTCTTGGGTCAGTATAACAGTAAGTTATGTGATAAAAGATGTTCTAGAGTGCATCAATGGTGGTCTTGGGTCAGTATAACAGTAAGTTATGTGATAAAAGATGTTCTAGAGTGCATCAATGGTGGTCTTGGGTCAGTATAACAGTAAGTTGTGTGATAAAAGATGTTCTAGAGTGCATCAATGGTGGTCTTGGGTCAGTATAACAGTAAGTTATGTGATTCAAGATGTTCTAGAGTGCATCATTGGTGGTCTTGGGTCAGTATAACAGTAAGTCATGTGATAAAAGATGTTCTAGAGTGCATCATTGGTGGTCTTGGGTCAGTATAACAGTAAGTTATGTGATAAAAGATGTTCTAGAGTGCATCAATGGTGGTCTTGGGTCAGTATAACAGTAAGTTATGTGATAAAAGATGTTCTAGAGTGCATCATTGGTGGTCTTGGGTCAGTATAACAGTAAGTTATGTGATAAAAGATGTTCTAGAGTGCATCAATGGTGGTCTTTGGTCAGTATAACAGTAAGTTATGTGATTAAAGATGTTCTAGATTATATCATTGCTGGTCCTGGGTCAGTATAACAGTAAGTTATTTCATAAAAGATGTTCTAGATTATATCATTGATGGTCCTGGGTCAGTATAACAGTAAGTTATGTGATAAAAGATGTTCTAGAGCTCATCATTGGTGGTCTTGGGCCAGTAAAATAGTAAATTATATGATAAAAGATGTTTTAGATTATATCATTGATAGTCTTGGGTCAGTATAACAGTAAGTTATGTGATAAAAGATGTTCTAGAGTGCATCAATGGTGGTCTTGGGTCAGTATAACAGTAAGTTATGTGATAAAAGATGTTCTAGAGTGCATCATTGGTGGTCTTGGGTCAGTATAACAGTAAGTTATGTGATAAAAGATGTTCTAGAGTGCATCAATGGTGGTCTTTGGTCAGTATAACAGTAAGTTATGTGATTAAAGATGTTCTAGATTATATCATTGCTGGTCCTGGGTCAGTATAACAGTAAGTTATTTCATAAAAGATGTTCTAGATTATATCATTGATGGCCTTAGGTCAGTATAACAATAAGTTATGTGATTAAAGATGTTCTAGAGCTCATCATTGGTGGTCTTGGGTCAGTAAAATAGTAAATTATATGATAAAAGATGTTTTAGATTATATCATTGATAGTCTTGGGTCAGTATAACTGTAAGTTATGTGATAAAAGATGTTCAAGAGTGCATCATTGATGGTCTTGGGCCAGTATAACAGTAAGTTATGTGATAAAAGATACACAAGATCAACAATGTTACAAATTTAGTACAACATTTCCCCCCTAATGAATTATTATATGATTACCTTTGAAGTTCATGCTGCACTTTCTTGTACAACATTATTATTACTGGTAGACAGTTAATCATTATTACATGTACCTCATTTTTGGTTGAATGGAAAATATATTTAAGATAAATAATATTTAATTATGGGACATGCAATAAAAGTAGAGTCATACATGAGTTTTTCTGTTTCCATCCATCCAAACTAAATATTCTGAGAAATCTCTGAACATCAACCCCATTAAAGGTTTTTATAGTCTGGAAATGGAATGTCCATTTTAATCAGTATTTAGGTTGTACCATTTGAAAAATGGCTTTCAATGGTCAGTGGCATGCCAAAGACTTGAGAATTGCTTCTAAAAGCTTCCTCACTTGGGGTCTGGCCCGATAAGCTCAGTGGGTAATGCATCTTACTTCAAACCAGGGGTCATGAGTTTCAATCCCCACCCGGCAACAGTCTCCGTGATTGATATACGAAATTGTGTCTCATTTTCATTTGTTATCAGTTTAAATATTCAATAAATCAACGCATTCTATCATCCCTTGGGGCAGAGCATTAAGAGAATATTTCTAGGTCTTGTCGGCCCATTGTCAGTACAATGTGACTGGGTGGGGTATCATACCTTGTGCCTGTGGAATGATATTTCAGTGTGACCATGCTCAGAATACTGTCTCAAGTAGACACGGTCACAATATGACTGAAAAATGCAACTCTAAACATCATACAACAACTTATCAAATATCATACAAGGACACAATACTAAAGGTGATACAACTTTTTACAATATTTTATTGCAGGTGTTGAGTTTGGTGCACGTATGATCTCAATAGATGGGAAACAAATCAAATTACAAATATGGGACACTGTGAGTATTAATGTTACTGTATCCACGGTAACAATAGGTGTGAAATGTGTTGATTATGGGTAACTTGGCCTATTGCAATTCCATAGTTTACTATTGTTATACTATTGACATCATAGGATACTATTGTAATAAGTGTTTACAATTTTATTTAGTATCATAAAAAGTGGAAGATACACGTAGTGTTATTGAATGTAAATTTTTAGCATGCTGTTTTTTAAAGATATGTATCATTTTTATGAATTGAACAGAATTAAAATTAATAAAACAACTTACTACCTAGTAAACAATCTTGTATGAAAGATTTAGTTAAGCTAGCATTGCAGTCACATTTTATAGTAACTTAGCTAAGGAAATGAGCACTGCCTCACATGCGGAAAGTCATGGGTTGATCCCTTGCTGGGTCATTCCAAAGATTTGAATTTGAATTTTGAATTGTACTAGAAGCTTTCTCACTTGTGCTCAGCATTAAGAGGATAGTTCTAGGTCTGGTCAGCCTGATGCTGGTATAATGTGACTTGGTGGAGTATCATATAATGCGATGCTCTCTTAAGAAGTATTGCCTCATAAACATGATATACCCAACTTATAACTTATTATTGCAACTTGTATTCATTAACATTGATTGTTTAACAAGTCTTGCAGCATATACAAAAGTTTCAGTGCTGTGCAAATACAGTTCAAGTGCCTTGCCTAGTAAAACATGGCTCTGTGTCTGACGTGTTATCAGGTCCTGGGTTTGACATGTTATCAGGTCCTGGGTTTGACATGTTATCCAGTCCTGGATCTGAAATGTTATCCGATCCTGGGTCTAACATGTAATCAAGTCCTGGATCTGATGTATCATCAAGCCCTGGGTTTGACATGTTATCAGGTCCTGGATCTGACATGTTATCCGATCCTGGGTCTGACATGTCATCAAGTCCTGGGTTTGACATGTTATCAGGTCCTGGGTTTGACATGTTATCCAATCCTGGGTCTGACATGTTATCCAATCCTGGGTCTGGCATGTCATCAAGTCCTGGATCTGAAATATCATCAAGTCTTGGTTTTACATGTTATCCGGTCCTGGGTTTGACATGTTATCCGGTCCTGGGTTTGACATGTTATCCGGTCCTGGGTTTGACATGTCATCAAGTCCTGGGTTTTACATGTTATCCGGTCCTGGGTTTGACATGTTATCCGGTCCTGGGTTTGACATGTTATTCGGTCCTAGATCTGACATGTTATCCAATCCTGGATCTGACATATCAACAAGCCTGGGTTTAACATATTATCAGGTTCAGGGTTCGACATGTTATCTGGTCCTGGGTCTGACATGTTATCAGATCCTGGGTCTGACACTTCATCAAGTCCTGGATCTGACATATCATCAAGCCTGGGTTTAACATATTATCAGGTTCAGGGTTTGACATGTTATCTGGTCCTGGGTCTGACATGTTATCCGATCCTGGGTCTGACATGTTATCAAGTCCTGGATCTGACATATCATCCAGTCCTGGGTTTGATATGTTATCAGATCCTGGGTCTGACATGTTATCAGTTCCTGGGTCTGATATGTTTTCTCTTCCTGTGTTTGACACATTATCAAGTCCTGGGAGTGACTTGTTATCAGATTTTGGGTCTGGCATGTTACTAGGTCCTGGGTCTGATATGTTTTTCTGGTCCTGGGTCTGACATTTTATCAAGTCCTGGATCTGACAGGTTATCAAGTCCTGGATCTGACAACATTAAGTGCTGGGTTTGACATGTTACCAGGTCCTGGGTTTGACTTGTTATCAGGTCCTGGGTTTGACACGTAATCAAGTCCTGGGTTTGACACGTTATCAAGTCCAGGATCTGACATATCAATAAGTCCTGGGTTTGACATATCATTAAGTCCTGGATTTGACATGTTATCAGGTCCTTGGTTTGACACAAAATCAAGTCCTGGATCTGACATATCATTAAGTCCTGAGTTTGACATATCATTAAGTCCTGGGTTTGACATGTTATCAGGTCCTGGGATTAACTTGCTATCAGGTTCTGGGTTTGACATGTTATTGAGTCCTGGGTTTGACATGTTATCAAGTCCTGGGTATGACATGTTATCAGATCCTGGGTCTGATTTGTTATCGGATCCTGGGTTTGACACATTATGAAGTCCAGGGTCTGACATTTTATCAGGTCTTTGGTTTGACAGGTAATCATGTCCTGTATCTGACTTGTTCTTAGGTCCTGTATCTGATATGTCCTTGCTTTCAAGGTTACCATAAGCATACACAAAGTGATTTGTAAACAATTATTGATGAAGTGATCTATTAGCATGTTGAATTAGGTTATTGATTTATATCTGTTAATTTTGTAGGCTGGTCAGGAATCGTTTCGTTCTATCACTAGATCATATTACAGAGGAGCTGCTGGGGCATTGTTGGTGTACGACATTACAAGGTAAGAGTTGGGTGTGAGACATAACAAGGTTAGTGTATGGTGTGTGACATTACAAGGTTAGTGTATGGTGTGTGACATTACAAGGTTAGTGTATGGTTTGGCATTACAAGGTCGGTGTATGGTATGTGACATTACAAGGTCAGTGTTACTGTATGGTGTATGACATTACATAACAAGGTTAGTGTATGGTGTGCGACTTTACAAGGTTAGTGTATGGTGTGTCATTACAAGGTTAGTGTATGGTGTATGACATAACAAGGTCAGTGTTACTGTATGATGTATGACATTACAAGGTCAGTGAATGGTGGGTGGCATTACAAGGTCAGTGTATGGTGTGTGACATTACAAGGTCAGTGTATGGTGTGCGACATTACCAGGTTAGTGTATGGTGTGTGACATTACAAGGTTTGTGTATGTTGTGTGACATTACAAGGTTAATGTATGGTATATGACATTTCATTGTTAGTGTATGGTGTGTGACATTTGCTATCAAGCTAGCATGCATAAGTTGTATAAACTATAATATTGAAATTTGAAAATAAATGCTGCCTCCACTCGCCAAAATGTATGTGCCGTAACGTTACTGCTTTAAGAACTGGCACAAGAGTAGGTCACATAACTGCTGCATACAGGATACTGACTTGACTGTGGAGTTTAGTTATAGTGTTGATACTTCAACAGCCTTTTAGTATTAATGCATTGGAAGCTTTTCATGAATGTCTAGGATTATATTCTCTAATAATTTTACTACGAAATAGAAAGTTCATTGTTTTCTATTTTGAAATCGATGTAATCAAAAAAAGTCAGTATATACTGGTTGTATTTCATTGAGTATCAAAACTTCAAAGCTTCATTTATAATCAATGCATTCATTGGAACCCATTTCCTAAAACTGGCATTGGCATGTAATGATAGCCATAATATTGTACATGTAGCTATTGAGACTTCATGCATGTTTTCATTTGTAGACGTGACACTTTTAACCATCTGACCACATGGCTAGAAGATGCCAGACAACATTCCAACTCCAACATGGTCATCATGTTGATAGGAAACAAAAGGTGAGGAGAAAGTCTTGTATAAACGTATGTATCTGGATGAAGGTGGGGGGCTGGATTGCAGTGATGAGAGAAAAAAAGGGATGACAAGCTCCAGTGTGTTTGTTAATGTTTTACAAAATAGTAGATAACTGTCTGAAAACCTTGCATGACACAGTATGTGTGTTAATTATTGTTTTACATGTTTTTACAAAAATGCATTCTTTCGGTGTTTTCATAAAAAAATAATTATTAACACTCTTAAAATGTCTGTCATTTGCTTCTGATAAGACGGTAAAACACTCAAATGAGCATTTGTGCAGAACTGCATGTGAGTTTTGATGTGTGTTTTCATATCTCATCATCTGATATAAAGACACTGTTTGTTCTGATAAAACTTGATGTTGTGTCGTATTTTTAGCTTTCTTTTCTCAGCATAGTTTTTACGGTGGTGTATATTTTCGTGGAGGGGGATAAATAGAAATTAATTTTATTGTTATATTTGTTTTTTTCAGTGATTTAGAAGCCAGAAGAGATGTGAAGAAAGAAGAGGGTGAGGCTTTCGCAAGGGAACATGGTCTTATATTCATGGAAACATCTGCCAAGACCGCAGCAAATGTAGAAGAGGTAAATAGGCTTTTAGTTGCTTAACTCAGTGTCATAAATCCCAAATTTTAACGATTTTTTATCACATAAGATCACATTGGATATGAAATTTAACATGTGTTCACAGCATCATCAATGGAATGGACAGAGACAAGAACCATAACATTTTAGCAGAATCATGACCCATTTTGGACTTGGAACATTTGGTTAAAGTATATGAGCAGGTACATAATTCATCAGCCCATCATTAGATATGAATAAAACTTCACATTTTGTTCAGTATCATCTAGGAAACTCGTAGAGACAAGAACCATAACTCCTGATTGCCCTTTGACATAATTATTGCCGATTGGTTAAAGTTTTTTAGCAGGTTAAAAGTTTGTAGTACAAGGCCTTGAGCTTAGATGTATTACAAATTGGACTGTTATGAGTCAGAATTGGCCTGTCCTGAGGTGTCAAAATTTAACATGGTGCTATATAGCGAAAACTGAGATAATCTTTTTCTACCAAAGTTGCGTCACACTTTGGTTAACACTTTACATGCAAGTCCCTATCTCAGTAACCATTGCACGTATTGACTTGAAACTTTACACAAGACTTCCCAGTCATCAAACCTACTACAATAACTAAGTAAGATAACTTAAAGTTTTGCGTGCAAGTACCATCAAGTCCATATCTTACCAACCACTTAATGTATTTGATTGAAACTTCGTTCAAGACTTCCCAGTCTTAAAATCTACTACAATAACTAAGTAAGATAACTCTTGCATGAATATAATGCATAGTATTACCTTTGTTTGACTTAAAAATTCTTGTTAAAGTTTTGCTTGCAACAACTTGATGTATTTGACACTTTCCACAAGACTTCCTAGTCTCATTGTATTTGATTAAAACTCAACAGCCTTTGCATGTATTTGATTGAAACTTCATACATGGTATTGAAGTGATAAGGTGTACTCAATTTAGTAAGTTAAATAACTCTTGTTTTTCTGGATTTGTCATCAATCTCAATCTAATTTGTAATTTGTGACAAATATTCAAAAAGTTGAGTTGGCTGTCCCTCTGACAACTCTTGTTATATTAATTGTATTTCATTAGGTATTTATTTCCTGAAATAACTGTTGTTTAAGATCATCATCAACATAATTAAGCACACTGCCTTTCAGACACATTGTTTGATATAAATTTTGATTTTTTGCTTCCTTTGAAGTTTTCACATCTTGTAATTAGTTTCGTTTGACTGAAATTCTTTGATGCATAACTATGAGATCTGTATTTATAAACTGATAGTAGTAGAGACATAAAATATTGGAACAGTAGATAGGTTTATGATTTGTGCATGTTCATAGAAAGAAGGTAAAGAGTAGAACAAAATTTCAGAGCTTATTTTATAGAAAAAAAAAATTAACTATTACAGTTGTGATATTATTCATTCATTTTCCGTCATTGTTTGGTAAATAGGTTGACATAAACACTGCAGAATGTGTAGAAAAATAAACATATAAAAACATATTACTGTAGATATCTTATATTAATATGTTTATCCGGGGTGTTATTTTTTGCCTTTGTATTTTTCTTAAGGTAGTTTTTGTTTGTAAGATAGTTTTTCATCAGTAGAAAGCATATTTAGGCAGTTTTAGATTGAGAACGAAAATAACAGAAACATAATTTTCTCTCCATAAGTGACCGTTACAGTAATATTTAAGTATTTTGTATGTAAACTGCAGACCAATCAGTGTGTGTACAGTTACACTCTTTACAGAATACTTAAAATTAAATCTATTTGCTTTTTAAAATTGTTATTGAACATATAATTCTCCTCAAGTGAAAATAAATTAAAATGATTAAAAATAACATATACTTTTTAATGAAAATATGGTTTCACTCTGATTGATAGTGTTAAGTCTTTCAAAATTAAAATTTCCTGCCTAATGATAATTATGTACTGGTATGTGTTTTGTGATTGATATACATTTTTCAAAACTATTTTCAGGCATTTATCAACACAGCAAAAGAAATCTACCAAAAAATACAAGATGGTGTATTTGATATTAATAATGAGGTGGGTATATGATACTTAATAATGTTTTTTTTGTGAGAATTATTGTACAGAACATTCAATTTCTGTCATAAGGTATACAATATTTATTTATGTATATCAAAACATCTGTTAAAAGTTAAATGAATATGACAAAAAATTATTAAAGGAAGCACTCCAAGAAGGTCATAGTTATGTATATTTTAATTCAAATGTATTTCACTTAAATCTAATAATATCTGAAAGAAATGTCATTTGAAACTACAGAACATAACCAATAAAACAATAGTAGACATGGTTGTATTGAGTTCATGGGATCAGAATGTAAAATCACTTTGAATTTGTTAATACCATGTTAACTGATATCTTTCCATCTATTTAAGGCTAATGGCATAAAGATTGGTCCCCAGCACTCGCCCAGTAATCCCAGCATGCCTTCTGGTGGTGGACTTCCAGGACAAAGTGGGGGCTGTTGCTAGAAACTCGTGCATTGATGTCTTTACATTATCTTCTTACATTTTTACATGAAACTTACATAGCAGTACTAGTAATGCCACGCACAATGTAGATTATCATATTGTTCTAGAAATTTATGCTTGGAAAAAAAAAAAAATGTTGAAAGGTAATTTTTAAAAAAAAAAAAATTTCTCCAGAAGAGCTGAAGTGGTGGCAAAACATGGCATTGATTTAATTGGCAGAAATAAATATTCACTTATTCATTCTACAAACTGTTGCAATGGTTATTTACCTATATTGTATTGCCATTCTAAAGTCAAGTACTGGAGTAGTAGCGAGTTAAATTATAAAAGACTGAGTGGGTTAATATGGGTTAAGCACTGATTTGTATCTAAACAGAATATAGAAATTATATCATCAGGGCAATATAACCGGACTGTCACGCTGGTAAACAAGGAAAGGAGTTTGGCTTATAATTCTGAGGACATAATATACCATGGTTGTGTAAGTGTACTGCTGCTTGTTTGTTCCAAACAGTTTTATGGATGGTAAATTTGTCGACATAAAGTGATGACAAAAAGTGCAATGAATTTAAATTGTGGGCTGTAAATCGCTTAACCTCTGAATGCCAATGGACAAACAATATAGACCCTGATTAGTCCGACTACAATCTACATCGTTTGGCTTTATATTCAGATAATGTTAATGTTTATAACTACTACATATGAATTAAATTAGAATAGTGATAAAAAAAATGGAGTCTATATTCGATATTCAGAAAGTAAAAGGCCTGTTTATGAATTTGCCAAACTTTCTCTATCTCCATCCAGGATCGTAGAAAATGGAGAGAGAAAAGGCCTTGAGAAACGACAGAGATTCTCTAGTCAACAGTTCTGTTTTCAATTTCATGAATTTGTGTTAAATGTTGTAGCAATTTAAACTATAAGTGTATTTTTCTCCTTTAAACAATTGCTTACATTCGCAATGTTTTGGGAGAAATGAATATTTTCTGAAGATTCAGTTTAAGAATTCCATAAATTAAAAAAAAAACAGAATGCAGAGGGCTGTTCAGTTACTTTTGTTTTCAAATAACAAGTGTATAACATACTTATTTGTGATAACTAAATCCAAATTCCAGGGAATTTCGACACATGCAATTCCTAACGATGCTTTATTTATATATCTGTTGTAGTTTATAAGTATGTTCGTTTGAATGAGACAATTTGTTAGATTGAATCCCTGAATTTTGTTCTTTATTTTATTTTTAAAGAATGAATACCTGTTTTATTAAAATTTAAATTGACTATCATTAGTTTATTAGTTTGCATTGTAAACTTTAAGCAGTTTTTTGACATAGCTATTCGTAATTCAACAACCATAGTAATGTTGATAGTTTTAACTATTAATTTGGTGTTAATATTTTGATTCCACGTGCAAACAATGTAGACCCCACCCAGCCTGGAGTAATTCACTGTCCAATTAAGGCTTACGTTACTTTTTCGTTTCTCTCTGTGTAAGTAATTAGAATGGTTAAAAAGATCGCAAAAGAGTCAACTAAAGTAGGAATTACGTATTTTGGGTTAAATGATTACATGTTCTGACTGGCATGAGTGAGATTGTAGCAGTAATTCTGTTGTTCATTTTATCCTTATTGTTAGAGAGATTATTTGAAGCTGTAAATGTTTTCTTTCGTTTATGTATTACAAATAGTTTATTATGATGTAGATAGATATATATATATATATATTTGTCTGATGTGCAATTTTACATGTAATCGTCATCCTGTACTTCTAGATACTTTCATTCATGTGCTAGAAATCCATGAGTACATATTGCATTATGCATAACTTGTTATCCGTGATTTAATGTCATACTTAAGTAATAGTTCTGATGGTCAGTTGTGTTAAATAAAAAGTAAAAAAAAAATATGTCTGTTTAATCCAAAAGAAATTATTAAAGGTTAATGATTTGCTCTAAAAGATAATATCAAATAGCGAAAATAAATATAAGCTTGAATTTAAGAAAAGATATAAATGATTTCTGCATATATCTTCAATGGCTTTACGTAGTTTAATGTTATTAACTATTAAAGACAATGAATACAATGCAATACAGACATGCATTATGTATACATGGATTCGAGACTAGACCATGTGTGCATACACATACATCATATTGTTTGTACCTCTGGGTGCTGTTCCAGTGTGTGAGGCTTTGCTGCGATTTAAATCAACAATAACTTGCTGGCTTCAATATGGCGATCTTGTCATGTGAGGCTTCGCTGCAATTTAAACAATAACTTGTAGGCTTCAAGATAGCAAAATCTGTCATGACCAACAGTCCAGTTTTTGTAGGTTCCATGCCTGTCTTGTTGATTTTCTTGTTATAAGATGTCATTGTGCAACTGGAATGTTTTTTTCACCTGTTTGTACTGGTATATGATGTCATTGTGCATCTGAAATGTTTGTTCACCTGTTTGTACTGGTATACTGCTAAAGACTAGTTTTTAATTCAACAGCTATTTTGTAAATGGAAACTGTTGACCTGGTATATAAATCATATTATGAATTTAAGATGAAAAATAATAAGATTCAGAATACTGCAATAAATCCTTAAAACAAATAAAAAAAACATCCCAGGGAAAAAAAATTATTTTGTTGCAAATCTTCTGCTGTTGATCTGTGTTCTCGTACATGTATTCAAAATTAAAATATATATGTGTGTCAATTGTAAATGTATTCAGATGATATGATGGCATGTTAGTTTAATATAGAAAGTAGTTAAATAGATGTATTAACATCTCTTCACATACATGGTAAACACCAAGTTAAAGTTAATCTCCTCACATATATGTTACACGCACCAAGTTAGATATACTTGTACAGTAGGAGAAGGCAAGTCTCTCAAAATGTACTTGATACCGAGACAACTAAAAATGTTATTAGATGTGTAGTAAAAACATTCACTGCAAGTATTTAATTATTCCAGCATCGATATCAAAAACTTGTTTAATAAAGAAAGTTACGTTACCACGGATAGGTCCTCCACTGACTAACCTAGTTGTATCGGGTGGCATACTGGAAGTCGGAAAAGTTTGTTGAGCAGTTCAGTTGCTAGTTAAGAATTTTACTTAAAGAACATACCTGATTAATTCTTGTTCACATAAGAGTTGCATATGAATTTAAGTGTAGATATTAATCTAAACATTCTAGGAAAACCTTTGACCTGTTGCATAGGTAGCTTCATCATTGAATATAAGCTTTGACATGTTCTTCAAGTTGTCAATTTTTTAATGAAAAAAATATCACTTGTTTTTTTTCTTTTTTGTTCCTTCTAATTGTTTTTAATAACATTATGAAAATGTTGGAATATGTAATAGTGTGGGCATACATTCAGTTTGTTAAGAAATACATTGCTAGTAAGTCTTAAAGTCTTGGTTAAACACATATACATATTAATATTTTATTTTGCACATTAACAATTATTTCCATGTCATTTTTTTGTTTCATGTTTTTGTTTATTTTATATATTTATGTATTTAAGGAGTAATAAACAATTTGTGAAGGTTGATATTTGTACAGAGTCCTTAATGAAAAACACTTTGCTGTCCTTGA
This sequence comes from Panopea generosa, assembly GCA_029582155.1. Classification (NCBI taxonomy): domain Eukaryota; kingdom Metazoa; phylum Mollusca; class Bivalvia; order Adapedonta; family Hiatellidae; genus Panopea; species Panopea generosa. Next base: position 67,631,136 of record CM055900.1, read on the forward strand.
AGAGATGAATTTGTAATGCGTAGAACAATACTTTTTAACATTACTTTTGTTTAATACATATATATAAAGTGCATTAGAATATATATATCTCCAGGTATTTAAAGGACAAGATTGAAGTTAAGTACAATATTTCTCCCCAATAAAATGGATATATTGGATTTGCACATTTGAAAAGGGTCATAAAAGATACTTCTTAGTTTATGAAATGAATATCGTAAATTTAAGCTAGCAAACTCCATTTGCCACAAGCATGGTTAACATCTGAGAATTGCCATATTTATGTTATAAAACTGATAGGGATGACATTAATAGTCATAAAATATAGTATATTATATAAAAATTTTATTTCAGTAATTTATTAATATGAAATTATCTTGTTTTATATTAGATTATATCCCTTTACTATATTTAATTGAATGATCTGAAACAAATACTTCTGGTAGCAATACATCTTGACATGCACTATAAACTGAAGCACTCTTGGTTAATTAGTTTTAGCATGGTGCTGTAAACCTCCCATTCTGTTTATTGCTAAAATACAGAAGTATTTTATTGTAGACTTTCATATTGTCACTATAGTTTTCTATAGAGAAAGAGCGTACACAGGAACTTGAGCATGCGCAACAGAAGTAGGAACTACTTTTGTCATCTCGTCAAAGAATGTGCAATAAAAGTACTAATTTGGTTACATCTCATTGATTGGAATAATTCCGAAACAAATGGCATTTATGAAAGTTATTTCAATGCAGTCTGTGATGTCAATGCAATGTTGAATTGCGAAATTATGTTGTACTTGCTACTGCGATGTATTTGGGAATAATGATGTAACCAAATTAATACTTACATGAACAATTTGTAGAAAAAAAGCATTTAATGATTGTTAACAGTCCTAAACAATATGAAAGTATACAATAAAAAGGTAACTGAATAAGGAGTATTCCTCCGCCAAAACGACTCCCAACTAATATGTCTCCATGCACGTTCAGTAACATATAAAATTAGCATAAACTACAATAAATTTACTTTTTATAGTAATGACACTACTCACAACCGTTGGCCTTTACAGTCTATCTTCTGTTGCGAACATTGGCTGATATTGCTGTACACTGACCTTGTTGCACTAACCTTGTATATAGTAGATATACTATCTTTAAGTTTGTACAGTAGTTGGTCATTCACTACTATTTATAATCATTATTATTATTGCACATTCACATAGTATCAGTGGTGCCTCAGTTGTTATGGCTGCATTTCTGTAAGTACTGAATAAATGGGATCATGAACTTGTAAATAATGGCTGGTGTTGTCATTTATTTAAAACCAGTTGATAATGTAAACAGATTGAAAACGTCGACGTCCGTTATCAATTTATTTTCATTCCTCGCTATGGAATATGAGAAAGGTGTTTGTTTGTCTGGTTCAATCTCTTTCCAATGAAGGTTTGATGAAATTTTGACTTGATGAAGAAACGATGGGAACTATTTTCTGATTATATGGTCGAAGTCGGGGTTCATTGTAACACCCGCGATTGTCAAGATGGCTTGTCGGTGCTCTTAACAAGTGCATTGATTTAATTATCCCCAAACCCTTCTATCTTCGAGATAAATATTATTTATTTAGTGTGAAAAAATATCCTGAAATTAATGGTTTCTTCCGTAGCCGGGTGGTCTAAAGCCCTGTCTCGAGCTATTTTCTTGTTGCTATGGTGTGGGTCTTGGGGTATGATTAACATGAAAATATAAATAATGCCAGTTACTTGTTCAAACTGTTAAATAAAAGTATGTTGTATGTAAGAATATTGAACATTCAAAATAACACAAAGTATAGTGTATCACAATACAATTTTAACTAAAGCAAAACACAAAAGACAACCAGTTGTCACTGGCCATATGATTAATTATAATCTGTAAACAAAACATGATGGAAACGCACATCTTCGGCCATATTGCTGTAATACACCAGTAAATTGCCCTCCCCATGCCTGAACATAGCAGCAGTATTAACTTTTTCTCTCTGCAGAGCCCGGGTAAAGTCCCGGCCCTGCTGGGACAGTAGGTGATAAGAACCCTCTTAAGAGCATTTTGCTCCCAAGGATCACTTGTGGTAATACATAACTACTGTGCGAATTTTGGTTGGGGGCCGAAGATACTGCGGGTGCTGTTACGTATGATAAGTTCAGGTTATTCAGACAGTAATTATATGATCAAGAAGCGCAGCTATAATCACGGATATTTTCTTGCAAAGTAAAACTACCACATTTTCACGGCAGTAGGGGAAGTGCATGCGTTAAGAGCACAGCGGAGCGGTAGTGTATTTGATAGAGTGTTGGCCGCTCACGCCAGAGGTTGCGGGTTCGATCCCCAGCTTGACCCGATATCTCTTATAATACAACACTCGGTACTGGTTTTTACCCAAGAAGCGGACCCGAGAGCGGTTCATATAAGCTCTGAGCTTTCATCGCAGTTGAACTAAAATAAATTAGTATAAACTAAGAGCACAGTACCTTAGTCCCGCTGTCCCCCGTTATGTCCCGGTCTTTGGGGGAAGGGAAAGCCGGTACAACAAATGACGGGTACATAATTATAGTACACCGTAATGCAAGTTTAAACGAATTGGTTTTTACTTCGATTATGGAGCAAGCTATTACAACTTAGACAAAACACACTGGAAGTGTTCCTGGATAGAACCAGTACTAAGTATATGTGAATAAAGTCTCATGCTCAAGGTCACCACACTCCACAGTGAAATATGAGGACACATCTGCATCAAACACTGCATGTTGCCATCTTCTAAATAGTACCGAGGCATATCTGACATAAGGAAAACTAATGAAGGCGACATGTTTGTTTCTGCTCGCCAAAAGTAACGTTACAAAAACAATTAATGTGGCCATGTTATCTGGCAGGTTTTGGATGTTGAAGAAAAAACAAGTGTATTAAATGAAAATGCAAAAATATAACGAGCATTTTGAACTGACAAATCATAGATGTGGGATGATTACTTAAATCACTGCTTAAAAATGAAACAAACTTTATTTTCGTGGCTGGTCCATGTGTTAAATACTTATTACAGCAGCCCGGATCCAACTACGTTTTTACTATATACACTGTAGACATTCTCTCCAATAAATTATGTACATGTAGCATGCCATTCTTGTCCGGACAATCGATTAATGATTTTATAACAAAACTATTCATATTTTACAGCTTTGTCGTTGCATTTATCTACGTAATACACTGTGACTCGTATATTATATCCGCATTATATAAAATACATGGAGAACTCATAAAACATGTGTTGGTTGAATGTAGATATAAAATTATAGATATGTGTTTCTTGCCACAGCCTACCGCGTTAGATATGTCTCCTCTTCTTAGAAAGGCATTATAATTGTGTTTGTGCTTTCCGTCTGTCCATCTGTCTGTCCGCAGCGTGGTCTAGTGGTAGAGCGCCCGCTTCGCATGCGGAAGGTCGTGGGTTCGATCCCCGACCGGGTTATACCAAAGACTTTAAAAATGGTATTAGAAGCTTCCTCGCTTGACGCTCAGCATTTAGAGGACAGTTCTAGGTCTGGTCAGCCCAGTGTCAGTATAATGTGACTGGGTGGGGTATCATACCATGTGTCTGCGGTATGATACTCCAGTGTGACAGCGCTCAGAATACTGTCAAAAGTAAAACACCGTCACGATATGACTGAAAAATTGTTGAAAGCAACGCTACATGCAATATAACAACTGTTTTGAGATATTCCCAGGGAACACCTACATATTATGTAGTCAGGTTTAACCGATATTCATTTTGTGTTCTAGTTCGATACTTTTTTTTTTTTTACTGAATTACGGCTATTTGCATTTTCGGAAATAAAAATATTGTCCCGAAAATATCTGAGACAACCGTGGTCGGATTTCACCGAAATCCGCCTGAAAAGATCCCTGTGAGTTCCAGTTGTGCATATCCGTTTTGAAATCCTCTTCGGTTATTGTTTGACTAAGTTGCAGCCCTTTGCAATATCGGAGTTAAACATCTGTGTTCAGATTTAGTAAAACAATTCTGCAAAGAATCTATGTGAGGTCCAGTTGCGTATATTCAGTTTGCGTTCCGGTTCGCTGCTATTTGACTGGCTTATGACCGATGTTAGAATGAAAAATTGTACGCGCTCCGTTTCGATAATATTTGACTGAGTTATGGCCAATGTTAGAATAAAAACGTGTACGCGCTCCAGTTCGATATTTGACTGAGTTATGGCCGATGTTAGAATAAAAACTTGTACGCGTTCCGGTTCGATATTTGACTGTTTGGAAATGTTGTACTCCATGAGAAGGTAACAGGTCGAAGAAACAAAACGCAAAAGAATCAGTTACTTCTATGCCAGAGGTATTGTTGAAAAGTATCCTTACATCACACTGCTTAGTAAAGAACTGAGTCCCGTTCCACTAACGTTCGTAAGTTTGCGAGTTTCGAGTATTTGCGAGTATAAAATTACTTATTTTGCGATCTTTTGTAAGCAATATATAACATAGTGTTTCTAAAATTTGCAAACATACTGCTCAAATGGAACGTTCCTATATGTCACAATCTGTTTGTACGAAGGCCAGTGAAATGAGCCACCTCGTTACTTCAACGTTTGCTATATCCGATTTTAATTTCTTTTAACATTTTGACTTTCTCTGAAGAGTTTTAATAATGGCTTCCTGATTTCGACAGATTATTTTTTACATTCTTTAGCACTCTGCTTAATCTCCTTCTTGGGCCGTGTCTCCTAATTGGCATCCTCGCAATTAGACGACCCCTTTTTGCTCCCTGTGTGTTGTTTGTACACACTAGACGTTTTAAAAGAAATATCTGTTTATTGATTTTTATCTCTCGCAAATGTACATTTTCTTGACATTCGGACCGGTGTTGTTTGACTCAAGCTTTGATGTGTTATTATTATTATTTTCTTTTATTCAGTGCTGGGCAGTATTGATACTGGTTTGCAGTTTCTCCGTTGGCATGCACATTCTTTCGCAAGATTATATCTCTTTTTTCAGCCTTCTCTCATTCTCTGTATCGCTTCTGGATCTCATGAGCTCGTGACAAAAACATACTGAAACAAACGTCAGGAGCGTAGCTTGACTTAAAATAATGTGTAGGCACAGTTGTGCGGGATGGGGGTGTAGGTTAGGGTACATGCTCCACCAGTGCGACATATTGCACATCTGTAAGGAGCCTTTTAAAAAAAATGTTTTGCGTTTCCTGATCTGTAATGGACGGCAGATCGGATATCGAAATAATAAAAAAAAGCTGTCCATTCACGCCTTATTTAATCAGGCTAGTGCTCCCCCGGATTTTTATTTCAGCTAGACTGTCGTAGGTGCGTTTTAGCGTATATTTCTTATGTTTTAGGGGCTTTGTTATCCCTTATATTAACCTTGAATTCACTGTTTCATAACCACAAATTTGATAATAAATATACAGTACAATATCGATAAAGATTATTCATATGTACTGCAATGCAGAAAAGTAGAAGTTTTCTTAAGTCACTTTAGAAAAAAAAACCTTTTTGTTTTTCATTTTCGTGACGCAAACACGTTGATTACACAATCAACATCTTTGTTCATGTCCTTGTGTCTGTGAATCAGGGCTAGCGATGACAACCTGCCGGATCTCATTGTTGAACGCAAACAGTTTTTGATCCGTTTCATTGCACTAAATGATCTCTCACATGAGGCAGACGTCGGCGGCATGGTAATGATAACCCCTAGAATTGCGTATATATAAGGATATAGGTCCTTGTTCGTCTGCTTCAATGCTTCCTGTAGTCTACCGTCTGCCATACTCCATCTGATCTTCCGTCTGGTAGTTTCGGTCTTGAAAGCCCCAGACGTTTGCTGAAGATCTAGGACATCGACAACAGCATGTCATCCCGCAAATCATCCAGTTTTTACGGCAACAGGCAGAGTACCAGTTTTCATTTCCCAGTATATGCGTGTTTCCATTTATGAACTATTTCATTACCGAACATAACGATATCAGGTTGTCTGATGTTGAACAGTCATGATGATGTGACGAATTTTATATCTAAAAGTTGACTAACCGCGATGGACATGGGATTAAAAGGCATGACGGCTAGGCCCCTTCAATAGCTTGCCGTTTCTTGTCTGCATCTATTGGAGAACAACTGAGACATCCAATGTCTGGATAGGAAAGGCGATTTTCAGCCACGATGGCAAGGCTCTATTTACAATTATAAAGATTTATATTAAGCGCCTCGCAAACTTTTATGTGATCGATTGAATAGTTATATGACGGCATCAAGTCGTGAACATAATCATAAAAAAACAATGTTTTTAGTTTTCAAAGCGTAATAATTTAAATTAAAAAAAAATAGATAGTTGGGAATAGTTTTACTTTTAGAAATCTAGGCCTATATTGATAGATAATTAACCTGCCAGTCTCTGAAATTAAGTCACTGGCTACCGCAGATAAATTTTATTAAAAAAATCATAATAAATAAAGTCAGAAATTGAAGGTCTGCAATCGCAGATCTACATTTAAATACATATGTATAAAGATCTATACATTATTGACTGAAATTTGTATTGCGGTTACCTACATATTTTTCTCATGTTTGTGTAACTGTAACGTCACGAAGCGTCAGAAAGAAAACATGGGCACACGTAGCCGTTGGCAGACAATGATCTGTTGGAAATGTGTTTACATCCTTCGGTACTTTTGTTGGATAGAAAGAAAAATGAACGAACGGTCGGAATAACACGTACATGTGCGTCATGAGTTATTTGCATAGTAACGGGGGAAACCCAGTTTGAATAGCTCAAAGTTTGGGAAATCCCACCTAGAATGCGAAGATATCCACTATGATACAGCGATTTTTCTAAATTCAGCTGCCACGCATCATTCTTCTCGCTTAATTTCACATTTTATACACCGCTGATGCAGAAAGAACAATAAAATAGAGGCTTTATTGGAATGAAATCTTCAGCGCATTACAATCTATTTTTAGCTACATTTTTTCTCGATTTAGTAATTTCATACGGGCACTTGCTCATGACCCATACGCTGATTGGTCAACTTTAGATCTGCACCGAGATATTCAATTACATTTCGACGTTGTAAGAATCGATTTGATTGGCCAACCGTCTACCGACTCTGATAATGTTCTTCAATTTTTCTCTTAAGTCGCTTTGAAACATCAATGTAAACGACTTTTATTTGTTTCTATAGTGTTTTTCTACGATTAATTTGAGAAGATATAGATCAACACTATTCCAAAAGGATTTTACAAAGAAATTGCAACAGTAGCGGACCTATTGCCATTAACCAATCAGATTCTTGCTTTCATACAATGTAATTGTCGATACATGATGTTGAGAATTAGCGGTGTGATCTACAAAGTCATTCTTTGAAATTTGTTGAATATTTTTGTCTTTTTAACAGGTAAATGGATGTGATGTGATAACAGATGTGTACTTAAATAGTTTTTGAATCTTTCTAAGTGTGTTGTATGCTAAAATATAGCCCGACCCTCGGGATTTCACCCCGTTTTGTTCGTGCTTCTGTTTTGATAATTTCGTCCAAAAATCGACCGAAATGGCGATCAAATCACACTTTTTGCATTGTTCAATTTTTGCATATACGGAAATCGGTTAGTATGTCGAGAGGAAAGTTGAATTTTATGTTGTATATGTTGTAATTATGTTGTAAAAGGACTTTTCATTTGTGTAACACGTGTGTTTGAGGGAAATAAACAAATATTCCGAGTTCTTCCTCGGTTTTGATTGGGCAAATTCTTGACTTCTTGAAAGCAGGGGGCCTAACCACACGTCCGTTCTGCATGAGTAAGCATGGGTTATGTTCTTGGCCTTTTGTTTGTGATGGAAGCAATACATATTTATAGCAATTGCAGAAATCTTATTTCTACAGATGTTACTTAGTTTGTTATATAAACTCTTTGTGTTTCTGTCCTTAAAATTGTGCATGAAATAATACAAAGCATACCATGATGACCTCAAAGAAGATAACCATGCATTTTGATAGAGACAAAGATGATAACACTAAATCATATCGAAAATTGAAGTAAAAACAATGTTAATTTCTAAAAATTTATAGACATTGAACAAATGAATTTCTGTGCCAGTGTTGTAAAAAATTTTAAAAGACTACTCATCTAGCAGGATGTTTGTTCCGTAGAAAAATATGTGCCTATAGGTAAATTTCACATGCCCTTGTTTTTATTTTCCTTTTATACTTCAAGCAATCAATGAACTGATTATATAATAGGGGGGTCTCATTTCGAAGTGAGATAGTTTTACGTGTACATGGTATGACTCTCCCTGTACACAAGGCTGGCTGCTTTAAATCCCTGCGAAGGACTGCATGCGTTCAGAGAACCTTGCCTGAATCAGACCTATGGGGGTGCATTTGAAACCCACCAGGAATAATGATCCTGGTATACAAGACACAAAATTTTAAGCATAGTCAGTTACGTATGTGATATTGACAACAATAGCTTATGAGGACATCGTAATAATTTATGTACTACAATAATTAAAATTTAGTGTTTAGCACTGTCCAAAGAAATTATATAGGGAAGGATAGGCAAATGCTTGAGAATTTGTGAGTGCTCGTATATTCACGCAAAAAAAATAACGACAAATGATGAGAAATTTTTCTTCCGACCCAATATCTTTAATTCAAGATCATTTTGCGTGATCGGAACATGTTTGAACAACCAAGATTACATGTATATAACTTACAGTTTATTTATCTGGGTTATTAAGTTACAAGCAGACAAATTTATGGGTTTTCGTTCCAACATTACTAAATTACGTACATGGTGGATCTAAGAAACTGAAGCTAAATTGACCTTTGGCCTATAACCAACTAAAAGAAATTAAAACAAAAGCAAAATAAATAACTGAATTTAAAAATAACTGTGTTGTGTTTTTTTTTAAGAAATTCTTTAAAAATATGGATCACCTAAAATCATTACCCTCTTAGTTGTAGTGAAAAAGAGACAAAACGCAAGCAATAAAATTAGACAAGGAGAAATAAATTAAAACAAGCAGACAAGAAAAAACAATACTATCAAGAGGTAATATTTGTTATATACTCGGGATAGTTAATAACAAAATTAGAACCCCATTTTTTGGTCACGGACAAATATTTGTTATATCATACTGTATAGAATTTACTGTACGCCTATGTTTGTATATGTTTCCTTTAGAAGTCACAAGGTTAATATCCAATATTTTCTATCTCATGTGTTCTTTGTGCTTCTATTTATCAATAAAAATAAAAAAGGGAATGGCCGAATCTAATGTTGAGAGAACTTGTGTTCAGACCCTTTTGCCTTAAATTGTATTTGACTTATATGCATGATAAATATTGTAATATGTGTTTATTTGGCAATAAAATATGTTTAAACTAGAAACTCCTCCATCTGTTTCATTACATGAAGTATGCATAGCATTGTCAAAGGACGTGTTAACTCCAGTGTGTAATGAATTTGAAAAAATCCACAAATAGATTGCTTCCTAAAAGAATAGCAGACAATACATTTTACATCAGCATGACTCCCCCACCCCCTTCAGATAACCCCATGTTGCAATGTGATTTGTCATGGGCCTGCAGGCAGTGGTCACTCATTAAAGCACTTTATGTAATAGAAATATTCAGATTTAATGACCTGGAAATTCGAAATATTACTCTGTGTTTTTTTGTTTTTTTTCAATTTGGTTATTAATGAAATTGGGTCCCCAACAATATGTCCTTGAACCAAAACAACAGAATTTAAGCAGTAATTATTTAAGTATTGTTTATGTTTCTTTCTAAATTTACATGCAATTTCACCTATTCTCTTCTGTACATTAGCTGTCTTGATATTGGAAATATGAACATCTACAGTTATATGAATATTGTCAAAGTTAAAAATAATATTTTTGTTTTTATAGTTTTGTTTCCAATAGCAATAGCTTGACATTTTTAGTGGTTTGCTTATATTATATACCACTGAACGATTTTGTAAAACTAACACTATCTTTTTCACTGTTTAAACCTTTATCAGAATGTGAGGGAGTAATGTCATTTCTATAATATATAAATCGCTATCATGCACAAAATTAAATATATATGTCATTTATAAATATATTAAAAAAACAGGTCCTAACATAGAACCCTGAAGTACACGTTTATAAATTTTTTTAAAATCTTCATTAAAGGAACCTATTTTTACGTATTGTTTTTCTGTCAGTTAAATTCTATTAGTGGAAAGGCAGTCTGCGAAACACCATAGCTAAAATATTTAGTTTTAAAAGCAAAACGTCGTGAGGAAGGCAATCAAAGGCTTTTGACAAATCCTTCAAAACAGCAGCCACATACTTGTTTCATCAAAAGCCCTTTTCCAGTCTTCTATAATTTTAACAAGTGCTGTTTGACATCCATGGTCTGATCTAAATACAGGTAAAAAAGTGTCAAAATGGTTGTTAAAAAATTCAGTAATTTGAACATTCATTGATCTTTTAAAGATGTTGGATGAAATTGGTACAAACTACTGACTGGTCTCTTTATGTGTATTAATAAGATAAATTGTGGTATTTTTAGTTTATTTGGTAAAAACTGATGTTTCAAATGGTTTACTGACCACGGATGGATGAATTGGCTAATTTTACAAGCTTGGATGGTATACGATCATGACCTACAGCTTCAAATGATTACCTGTTTGTTTATTAATTAAGGTCTCAGTGACTGGTTTAAATCTTGGAGCAGGCATGCTAACCACTAGATGCTACATCGCCACTGGTAGACATATGATAATTCTGACCATTTTTATTGTTTTATATGTTAAAAATGTCTGTTTTGACATTGTGTTGATCAAATTTGACATTTTGCAAGGGGATAGGAAAATCGTTGTTGTGTGCAAATTTCATCATTCTGATAAAAAGTTCCCAATGGGGTTGTCATAGTTAACTTGTTTTTGAGAAGGGAAGTACATTATACATAGGTAAAAATCAAAAGAAACTAAGTACTTCTGGTTGTTATTAGTACAGAAAGAACCCTCCAACAAACATTATTTTTTCTTTTTCAGGTCAGTACAGTCCTGCAAATAAACTTTGCCAAAATGGCCGTCGTCTTGTAGGAGAAACAGGGGAAAAATTGAAAAAATGGCTGACCCATTAGGGCTGTTTGACTCGGATCCAGGTTTTCTAGAAGAGCTGGCTAGAGGGACAGGTTTGTTTTTATATACAGTTGACTCACAGTTACTCTTATTTCAATGAACCTTTCGAATAGTTTGGAATATGAGAGGTTCCAGTTAATGTAATTACACCATCCATCGCAGTTCAGTAAAGACAATTGACGATTGAACCAGACACCATGGAAATAAGATTTGGATTTACATGCAGACTGACTATGACAATTATTACACTCGTAAACCTGTTCTAAACAGTTGCATCATTGGTTTTCCGCTAAACATTAATTTCCGACTTCTTTAACGTTCAATTAAACAATCAAATTGATTGTGCTTTAATCTGAGAGGTGAATTTGAAACAAAATCCTAATACTGAAATTAAATAGCAGACACTGAATAATGCTCTGAACACTTCCTGCACTGTTTTCCACTCTGTTAATATAAACATAATTCACCCATTGCTGATACGTGGTGAATTAATGCTTTCAGTATTAGAATTGTCCAAAGGCATCTATATGAGGTAATGGGTTAATCTAATCTGGCGCATAGGTCAAGTTAGGAAATAACTTTTCAATATGTTATTTTGACATATTTAAATAAACATCCTTATCAGTGAGTATGTTGAGGCATTACAGGGCACTAGACAACTTTAGGGGACAGGTACCCATACCCTCTGGAAGGGGAATTTTTCAACGTTTTAAGACTAATAGGGGAATTTTTAGCCATATAAATATTACTTCTTTTCACACTTATTATACCCCCGACAAACGAAGTTTGAGGGGGTATATTGGAGTCACCCTGTGGTCGGTCTGTCGGTCGGTCTGTCCGTTGCAATTTTCCTTGTCCGGAGCATCACTTGAAAAGTACTGGATGGAATTTCATCAAACATCATACAATGGTAGAATATAATGAGAGGAAGTGCAGTGTACAAGAAACATAACTCTATTCTTGCTAATTACAGAGTTATTGCCCTTTGATATTTTTTCTTGTCCGGAGCATAACTTGAAAAGTACCAGATGGAATTTCATCAAGCTTCATACAATGGTAGAATATAATGAGAGGAAGTGCAGTGTACAAGAAACATAACTCTATTCTTGCTAATTACAGAGTTATTGCCCTTTGATATATTTCCCTTGTCCGGAGCATTACTTTTAAAGTACTGGATGGAATTTCATCAAACTTCATACAATGGTAAACCATTTTCTGTCATGGCGGCGTTCGGGGGTATTCATCACCTTCAGTGATAGCTCTAGTTAATACTGTTTTCAATAATTTCCAACAGCTACATAATAATTTTCTGACAAATACAACAAATGATTATGCAAGTTGTTCTTCTATATTTATTTTTTTTTCCCCATGAATTAAAACATCTCAGGGACACATCCTAATATGTCAATTTTACTAGCCTTTGAAGTAAAATGGCCAATGGCCTTCTCAAGTTGTGTGTTACTTAATGATGTTACCCCTTCATTGACAATCCTCATAATAATATCAAGTGTTTCCTGGCTCATAGACAATCTAAGAGGTGTACATATACTGTTCATCAGAGAGAACACCCTCTCAACACAGGCTGTTGATGTTGGTATTAGGCTTGAAAGAAGCACAAAGTATGACATGACAGGGAAAGTGCCTAATTGGATTCCACGTGAAATATATGCAGTTGTCTCATCAGTTATAGTACTACTGTACAGAAATTCACAATATTTGCAACAGTAACCTTCCTTACAGGCACTTTAAAACCACTTGAAAGAGAGTTCATATCTAGTTGTGTCAAACAACCTATTATCAGGAACAAATACATGACATTTCTTATCAACATGGACATTGTCCGATTCGCCGTCAGAATCAGAACTAATTACAGCTTCAGACCGCGAGGCTTTACGTTTTTGGTAATCAGAACATGGCACGTCAGAGGATTTTTGAGGCTCTATCGAGCTTGTAGTGGGATAGATCCCTGGGTTTTCTAAATTTTGTTTTGCTTGCAAACTTTTTTGTTTGGATAAGATGTCTATTTTTTAACAATTATCTGCTGTTTTTCGATGTTATTTTTTGCCGGTAATGTATTTGATTGTACTGCTAAGGGCAATATCTGAAAAACCCGAATGAATCCATACCAACTTGTTACGTGAAAATTCATTGGACAGTCAATCAAGGGAGAAGACTCGTGAATGTTTTACTGGATTCCTACTCAAAACTATTCGTTCTTGCGTCCGGCCGACCGGTAGCTTCGTGATTTTCCTTCTGATTTTATTTTTGTTTTCGAGGGGATTTTTTTTCTTAGAAAGGGGAAAAAAACATATTATTTTAGGAGGGGAATAGGGCCGATATTCGACCCCAAAATCGGCCAAACGAGTGCCCTGCATTATACACAGTGTCTCATTATAAGGCAGTCTGTTGTATCGTGAAACTCATTTTAACATGTTTTATTTATGAATTGATTAAAGATCTTAAGTATGTCTTCATGTTTTTGTGAAGTTGTTTATGTTGTTTTCCCACCATGACCTATTATATGTGCGTCAATTACAAGTAAATAATGCAGACTGACATGATAATATCTACTTATGGCTATACACAACATTGCTTTTAATAAATTTAAGCTGGCAAACAAAGGTCCTGCCTGTTTATTACACATCAGTTGTCATGTATTCACCTGAAGCTATTTGTTTACACTTTAACCAGTGTTTTCTCCAGCTCCAAAATCTTTCAAAATCTGGGGTCCTCAGTTGACTAGTTTTAAACTTAATCAACATGAATAAATTGAGTTAAAAAAATACATATTTTACTAAAACAGTTTTACTTCCTGTTCTACACAAATTTCTCCATCAAAACTGCAAGTTAAGTTAACTTCAAAACAGTTAAAGTTTAAACAAATGTTTTAATTTTGGCAACAAGTTACAACAACTAGAAACTTAGTAGTTGTTTTTATGATCATGGCCATTTGGCCATGAACTTTTTAAATGTCATGGCCACAGCTCAGTTACCATGGCCCTAACTATTTTTAATGAAAAACACTAAAATTCTTTCATTATTTTATATTTTGGCTGAGCTACATGTTTAGCATTACCAAGTATTATACTCTTTGGAAAACAAAACTTTTCTATAATGTATCGAGACGCGCATGCACGTCATTTTAATACCAGTTTAAACATCGTATTTTTGGGGCTATAGATAAAATCATTATATACATAAATTTTAAAATCAATAAAAGTATACTTTTATGAGATGGATTTTTCTTTTGAATGACTAAAATGTTATTGAACAAAATTTGAGAAATGCAGTTAAATTTGTTTCGTAGTTTTTTAGCTCACCTGAGCCAAAGGCTCACAGGTGAGCTTTTGTGATTGCCTGGTGTCTGTCGTCCGTTGTCCGTCGTTAACTTTTAGCTTCTAACAACTTCTCTGAAACCACTGGGCCAATTTTGATATAACTTCACAGAAATGTTCCTTGGGTGACCCTCTACCAAGTTTGTTCAAGCGATCTTGATCTGTCAAAAAACATGGCCGCCAGGGGGCGGGGCAAGTTTAATGAGTAAAAACTTAAAAAATCTTCTTGTCAGAAACTACTTACTCAATTTTAAAATAATTTCACAGAAATGATCCTTGGGTGACCCGCTACCAAGTTTGTTCAAGCCATCTTGATCGTCAAAAACATGGCGGCCAGGGGGTGGGGTTAGTTTAATTAGTAAAAACTTAAAAAATCTTCTTGTCAGAAACTACTGGCTTGATTTTGAAATAATTTCACAGAAATGTTTCTTGGGTGACCTTCTACCAAGTTTGTTCAAGCCATCTTGATTCATCAAAAAACATGGTGGCTAGGAGGTGGGCTTAGTTTACTATATAAGCTATAATAAAAACTTAAAAAATCTTCTTGTCAGAAACTACTGGCTCGCTTTTAAAATAATTTCAGAGAAATGTTCCTTGGGTGACCCTCTTCAAAGTTTGTTCAAGCCATCTTGATTCATCAAAAAACATGGCGGCCAGGGGTTGGGGTTAGTTTACTATATAAGCTATAGTAAAAACTTAAAAAATCTTCTTGTCAGAAACTACTTGCTCGATTTTAGAATAATTTCACAAAAATATTCCTTGGGTGATCCTTTACCAAGTTTGTTCAAGCCGTTGTGATTTTTAAAAAACATGACCGCCACAGTGAGGTGCAAGTTTACAATATAGGCACCTATAGTAAAAACTTCAAAAGCCTTCTTGTCAGAATATACTGGTCAATCTGTTTTTGGTGTAATTTCACTGACATTTACCATGGGTAAATCTCTACCAAGATTGAACTCTTCTAAGCTTCTGTTACATCTTCAAAACAAATCAAAATTCTAACTACTTACCCATCTCGTTTTTCTGGAATTTTGAGTGTACATGTATCATATAATCTACTTAAGTTGGGTGACTCAAAGTCAGTCAGGTGAGCGATATAGGGCCCTCTTGTTATATACCTGTATTCATGTAAATATCTGTAGTATATCCTTGAAATATTTTACTGTTTTAAGATTAGATAAACATTTGTTTTGGATAGAAATTTAATAATAATAGCTCATCTCCATTTTAGATGAAGCACAACAGTCTGTTGCCCAGCAACCACAGATGGCAGGGATACTGCAACAACAAAACATGGCACCTATGACCCCATTGCAACAGCAGACCCAACAGTCGCATCCTGGATACAGCAACATGCAAGGCAACATACAAGGCAATAATTATGCAAATATTCAGTTCCAGAGTCAGCATCAGCAGCCCCAGCAGCAGCAGCAGCAGCAGCAGTACACCATAAACCAGTCTAATTTTAATCAATACAACAGTCAGCAAATGTTTGGTCAGAATGTTGTAGTATCAAATACAGGGCAGACACAGACTCGTTTACAGTTGAATCCCATGGGATCAGCTAATAGGAACCAGTTTGGAAGCACACAAGCAGGCATTGCGCCTCAGGGACAAGTGATATACCAGTATAATGCTGGGGCTACAAGTTCTGCAGGTCCTCGTCTTCCCAACCCGGCCCAGCAACCACAAATAAAAATGACACAGATACAGGGCTGGAATCAGACGCCCCAGATGTTTGGTCAACAACAGCAGTCACAGACTCAACAAAAACCCTACCTCTCCCAACATGATTATGCCATTCCTAAACCATCAGATCAGCAATTGCATATACAACAGCCCCAACAACAACAGCAACAGCAGCAGCAGCAGCAGCAAGTTTATCCAAACTCGCAACCTCTACAAAAGCCACAACCTAATCAAACTTTGTATATACAGAGGATGAACACCCCTGCAGGTGTAAACAGGTTGCTCACACCAAGTTCCAGTCAGTCCAAAACAATGGGAATCCCACAGCCTATGTTCCAGCACAGCAGTGTAGCAGGTAGTCAGAATTATCCACAAAATGCTAACATGTCTCAGGCAAATTTGTCATCAATATCTACCATGACTTCTGATTCCATGATGCTTCAGCAGCAGCAACAGCAGCAACAACAGCAGCAGCAGCAGCAGTTCATTCAGCAAAATCCGCAACAAACTCCAGGTCAATATCAGCAGTTTCCCTATCGTTCACCACCTCAGGTTCACCAACAAAATATAGGAGATAATTGTGCAACACCCCAGCAACAGAATGTAATGAGATTTCCACAGACTAGTCCAACACAGCCTAATGTTCAACACAGGTTACCATTTAATAGTATATCACAGCAGAGAGCTACGGTACCAATGCTGTCACCCCGTCCGACACCACCTCCCCCATCACCAACGGTGACACCGGGGTTGCTGTCTCCTTCCGGATCTACCTCATCCCACCAGGGAAGTTTCTCTCAGATGGAACCATCTCCCCAGCCCAGCAATAATGCAACCATATTCCAACAAAGTGCCAATTCCGAAACTGTTGTGAATGACATGAATCAGCCAAATTTTAATCCTGTACCATTTAGTCAGATAGCGCAAAATACGAGTAAAACAAATGCAGCTTTGGGAAATACAAACTCTGTCAATGCCAGTGCTACTGTAAATACAAACTCGGTTAGCTTTCCCAATAGTCAAGGGCAGACAAGTCCAAACTTTAAAGTGCTATCTCCCCCAAATACAAACACTTCACCTCCTCAGGGTGCTGTGAGTGGTGAGATACAGTTATTAAACCAGCAGATACAGCAACTGTATGCCATGCCGCAGACTCCACAAACCCAGCAGAAGCTGCTGGACCTGCAGGAGAAAATACGCACTCTCAAGTCGCAACAAATGATCCAGACGCAGCGACCAAAACAGCCCTATCAGCAGAATGTGCAACAACCGCAGATGAATCCCCAGCCAATGGTAAGAAATACATACTTCTATATCTTGCTTAAAATAGGGTCGAAATAAAAATAAAATTTGCCCAAAGCCAACGTACCATAAAAAAGCTCAAAATTGTTTTTCTAATTAAAAATAATTTTTATTACTTCACTGCAAAGAGATGCATTTTTAAAGTTGTGAAGATTTTTTTTGATTAATTTATTCTTGAAAGAAAGTTGCAGCAAATGCAATTCAGAGTCCAATGTTAACCAGTATAAAGGTATATACACATTTGTAGTTGTAAAAGTCTGATAAACTGCTTTTGAGAGGTTGGGGGCAGGGGCATTAAATAACGTAATGCCTAACTTTTGACACATTTTTTGCAAAGAAGCTCAGGTTTGGGCAAATAAACTTTAATTCTGGCCTAGGTACACGGTATTCAGGTAACAGTGATTGTGATATAATTTTGGAAGCTTTCATTTAGATTCATGTCGGCGGATGACCACAGAAATTGCAAACATCAATCAGATGTAGTTATATACACTTCTTGTATTACAACAATAAATTTGACAAGGCTCAGAATTTTATTGTTTCGAGGAGCTTCTATATGACTCTTATCAACATTTGTATGGTTCTGTATATTAAATGGGAATACCAAGTAGGAAGTACTATGATAAATTTTGATACTAGTGTTGCAAGAGGTCCTCTGTGGCTGAGTGGTCTTGGACCATCTCAAGATCACTTACCTCTCGCCACTAAGGTCATAGGTTCAACTCCTACTCGCTCAAAAAACATTTATTTGCATGGGTTTAACATCATTTTCATCACAGTTAGGAACGAGCAGGATTCGGACCTACGACCTTTGGTCATGAGAGGTAAATGATCATTAGACAACATCTCCTTAGACCACTTAGCCATAGAGGACCCTTCAAAAACTTCATGTGAGAAAGCTTGTCAGTTACTTGCGAAAAGTTGGTGGTTTTACACCATTCATTCTGAGGTCTCCCTCCACCAACAAAACTAGTTATGCCATATATAACCTAAAATGTGTTGAAAATGGCATTAAACCTCATTAAAAAAAGAGATACTAGCATTGTTTTCTATTAATAATTGGATACACTTGAGCAACTTATTATTGGTTGTAAAATAGGTTGATATGGTAAGATTTTTAAATACTGAAAATGGACCTTTTATAGATTTACTAGAAAAAAAACCATATTAAGCGATCGATCAATTTATCGATTATAATCAATCATAGGAACGTCACTGTGATACACTGGTTAATTTATACATTTTTTAATTGTTTATCTGTAATCCTTGCCAGATGTTCAACAATTACATGTATTATGGTCAGGTGAGTAATCGCCATCACACTAACCCTGGTGCTTTGGTTTACTGTGTTAGGTCACCATCTGATGTGCTCAGTTGTCTCCCTTTAGGAGAGTGTGTGTGTGTGTGTGTGTGTGTGTGTGTGTGTGAAATAGTTGTGTAAATGAAGGTGCAGGTTGCATGTTCATAAACATGTAGAAAAATACTGTCATGGTTTTATACATGTAGTTTTAATGTTACAGTAATTTATTTTAATTTTTTTGTTCGTTTACGAAGATGAATAATTTTTATAAAAATACTTTTCAGTATGATTTAATGTATTATTAAATATAATATTTAAAGGTTCCAAAAATGTTTATACTCCCCTTTTCCAATTACAATGTAGCTACTACTCGAGCACATGTTTGGGGAGAAACCATTGGTTCCACCGATATCTTGTTTAAGAAGGCTGCAGTCTGACATGCTTGATCTTCCATTTGCAACTTCATATTATACATATTATACATTTAAACTGTATTAAGGGACATATTCAATATACGTGTATGTATTTACAAATACATTTACATACTAGAAACTTAGACATCTTGAAAAGATGAAAAAATATGTAGATTAAGTAATTGTAATTGAGAAAATAGGCATAACATATTGTACATACATTATGTAAAGAACATATAGATATACCTCTTTAGGAGTGGTGGATTTTATACTGTTCAAAATATTTGATTTAAAAATAAGATTTAGAATTCCTAACAGAACAAATGAGTGAGTTCTAAATTTTTGCACCAGAATATGTACTTGTGTAAAGCCTGTATATATCTCGGATTGTCTTCTTTTTTTATTTAAAGCCAATTTAACTGTTTCATTTTTAGCTCTACTGGCCAAAGGCCAGAAGTGCTTATGCGATGGCGCGTTGTCTGTCGTCCGTCGTCTGTTAGCAGCACTTTGTCTGAAACCACGAGGCCAATTAAACTGAAACTTCACATGGGTGTTTCTATTGCATAGGAGACTATACAGAAGATTTTTTTTTTCGATCTGAAATTCAAGATGGCCGCTGTAACTAAAAATAGTCCAAAACTTAAAAAATCTTCTTCTCATGAACGGCCCAACAGATTTTTAAAATGTTTATGTAGTAATGATGACCAACTATAGTTTTGTTAGATTTGTTCAAATGGTGTCCCTAGGTTTAAATATGACCCCGCCCGGAGGGTTCAATTAGGGGACACATGTCATTATAATTTTTTTTTTTAAAATGGAAATGATTTTGCCTATTTCTTCATAGAAGCATTGTTTAGTGAAGGAGGTTCAGATTTGTAAAAACGACTGGGTTCCACTGTCTTAAGGGGTCAGGAGGGGCCCCAAAAGGGTACAAATTGGGAATTACTAAATTTGTTTTCTTAAGAACCGATATGTCAGATTTGTTCATATTTTGCATAAATTATCCCTATGTGTAGGGGTTTAATTGCAGATAAGAATTTAGGGGCTAAAATTTATAGGGGCCCTGTAAGGGGACTTAGGATTTTACATAGGGATACTATGGGAAAACAGAAAATTCTCTCTTTTTCTTTCATCTGTTCTTAAACTACTAGGCCAATTAGACTGAAACTTCACATGGGTGTTTCTATTGCATAGGAGACTATACAGAAGGTTTGTTTTTTTCGATCTGAAATTCAAGATGGCCTTCATTACTAAAAATAGTCCAAATTACAAAATCTTCTTCTCATGAACGGCCCAACAGATTTTCAAAATGTTTATGTAGTTAAGAAATAACTTGGTACATGTTTGTGGTTAAAATGACAAGCTGCTGGAATGTACACTTTAATGACAATTTATATTTATATGTTTTGTTGTTGTGTCACTTTCATAAATGTTTCAGTTATGTCATGATGGTGTTTACTTGACAATATTTAAGCTTTGCCACATTGAAATATCATGCTGTAGACACATGGTATTATGTCACACCCAGTCACATTATACTGATACTGAGCTGACCAGTGCTGAGTGGAGAAGCTTTTGGTATAATTTTTTCACGTCTTTGGTATGACCTGGCCAGATGCGCTCAGATGTGAGGCAGATGCTCTTCCACTAGTCTTACCTCTTCAATGTTTTTAGATTTGTAGACCCATGTTTTATTCAGTAGAACAGCACTAAGTTCTTTTAGCTCTTGTATCAACACATGGGGAGGGTGAGTAAAAGCATTCTTAGTTAACAGAACATACTGTAGAATGTATGGAGGAAATGTTTTCAAAAATATATATTGTTGGTTCTAGAACCAGGTGAAGGGATTTGTTCACACACTTTAATAAAACCTGCCAGGGCTGACCTTGTTTCATGTTGCACAGCTGCCCTGATGACTTACTCTGTAATGTAAAAGCTTGTTATGAAATAGAGAGATTATGGACCATGGTCCTTACAGCAGCCCCTTTTGATGTCTGTAGTTGACATATGACAATACAGCTGCCCTGATGACTGCTCGGTAATGTAAAAGGTTGTCATGACATGAACTATCGTCTTTACAGCAGCCATTCCCCTTTTGATGACTGTAATGACAGTACTGATATACCCTTAAGTAATCACTTGCACACTTTACAGATAGAATAGCATTATTTAATGGATGATTCCTCCAGTCAAAGGTCAAAGTCATTATAACATGATGTTCATGTACAAGTCATATATTCACCCTCTAAATGATTTTGAATGGTGTTAAGTGCTGTTTTCAACAAATTTTAGCTCTACTGGCCAAGGCCAGAAGGGATTATGCGATGGCATGTTGTCCGTCATCTGTCGTCTGTTAGCAGCAATTTCTCTAAAACCACTAGGCCAATTAAACTCAAACTTCACATGGATGGGTATTCATGCATAAGGAGTTAAGATGACCCCCAAAGAGAGTTTATATTGTGAAATTTCAAAAAGTTCTATGGCTACTTTAACCAGTAGAGGTTTCTAAGGCCCTCTTGGACCTCTTGTTCAGTTATATCATGAAGATGTGTACTTGAGACTGTATTCAAAGCGCTGTCATACTGGAGATCGTGCTACAGACACATTTGATACCCCACTAGTCACATTATACTGACACCAGGTCGACCAGACCTAGACTATTCTCAAAATGCTGATCGCAAACTTAGGAAGCTTTTAGTACCAATATTTTATAGTCTTTGGTATGACCAGTCCAGGGATCAAACCCATGACCTTCGATATGTGAGGCAGATGCTCTACCTCCAGACAACTGCTGCAGTTCCCTCTAAATAATCTTTTATTTGTTACTCAAAACTTCATAGAATTACTGGCCATAAATGGCCTTAAACGATGTTGAGGTCAGTAGGTCAAACATAAATATAACTGCATTTCAATTCCTATCACATAATTCTTAGCCCGTGTGGTTCGGGCTAAGAATAGAATCACTGTAGACCTCTGCAGAAGGGTAGGAATCTTTTGAATGGGTGTCATGTTCATTTCATCATTTTTTGTCATGTTCACTATTGTGGTTAAATTATCAACACCTGTGTGGTTCAAGGGAGCCATGAGTGATGGCAAGAATAGGATCACTGTGGCTTATCCATGTCGTCAGAAGCGCCACATTGAGTAATACAATAGAATTTGCTGAAATTCTGCAGTTCTGCAGGTATCAAGGTTCTAGGTTCATTCTGCATATTCATTTGTTGATGTATTATTTTTAATCTATATGTTAATTTGTTGTTTTTGTACATGTAGAGTGAACCTGGAATCTTCCTACTGTTGGCGTCAAATAACCTATAATGTGTTGTTATGCAGTAAAACCCTATTCATTCATTCATTCACATAATTCTTATTCCAATGCAACTGTTGCAGATGCATACACAAGAATCAGGTCATATTAGTGGAAGTAGCCCATATATATATATTTATATTTGATGGGTCAACCAGTGCTTTTCCAATCATTTTGAAATTTTGAGTGATTTGTACTCA
This sequence comes from Panopea generosa, assembly GCA_029582155.1. Taxonomy (NCBI): domain Eukaryota; kingdom Metazoa; phylum Mollusca; class Bivalvia; order Adapedonta; family Hiatellidae; genus Panopea; species Panopea generosa. Next base: position 67,653,858 of record CM055900.1, read on the forward strand.
TATGATGAGACTTTACATACAGATCAGAGAATTTAAGTTTCAGTTGATTAAATAATGTGACAAAAACAAAAACTGTGTAAAATAATGTACTCTAAAAAAAAAAAACCAAGACAATTTCTGTCATAGAACCAGCTAAAGGTCAGTTTGTGTGAAGGAGGAATGATTATTGATCCAGTCTAGGTTATTACGTTGTGATTGAGAATGATGTAATTCCTTCACTGGCATTGTGCTGTCTGGAATGAATGACATCTCCGGAGTGGCCAGTCTGCAGTAATGAGACAGACCAAAATTACTGCAGCAGTGCTCTTTATTTCTTTGGTATTTAAATACTTGTAGGTATGCAAATATCAAGGAATGTAAGTTAACATCTTGAAGGTGTGTTTCAGTCTAAGATAATCATGTATATCATCAGTATGAGATTTATGTGTGTACCGAGATAATCATGTATATCATCAGTATTTACAGATATGATCATGTATTTCAACAGTATGAGATTTATGTGTGTACCAAGATAATCATGTATTTCATCAGTATGAGATTTATGTGTGTACCGAGATAATCATGTATTTCATCAGTATGAGATTTATGTATGTACCAAGATAATTGTGTATATCATCAGTATGAGATCTATATGTGTACCGAGATAATCATGTATATCATCAGTATTTACAGAGATTATCATGTATTTCATCAGAATGAGATTTATGTTTGTACCAAGATAATCATGTATTTCATCAGTATGAGATTTATGTGTGTACCAAGATAATCATGTATGTCATCAGTATGAGATTTATGTGTGTACCAATTTAATCATGTATATCATCAGTGTGAGATTTATGTATGTACCAAGATAATTGTGTATATCATCAGTATGAGATTTATATGTGTACCGAGATAATCATGTATATCATCAGTATGAGATTTATATGTCTACCTAGATAATTGTGTATGTCATCATCAGTATGAGATTTATATGTGTGCCGAGATAATCATGTATATCATCATCAGAATGATATTGATACGTGTACTGAGATAATCATAATGTCATCATCAGAATGATATTGATACGTGTACCAAGATAATCACGTATGTCATCATCAGTATGAGATTGATATGTGTACAGAGATAATTGTGTTTCCCATTATAATTTTGTATAGAGATGGCACATTGTTTGAAGTACATGTATGTAAATAGGTTATATGATAAATTAAAAGAACTTACCAACAAAATTGCCAACATTCAGCTGTGTTTGAGTGTTGGTATATTTGGTGCATATTGAGAGATGCATTAACTATATTTGATTGGCAGCACTATCTATTGTTACATAAATGTTAGACAAATTTCATTGGTCAGTTGTTTTTACATTTTAATAATGGCATTTTTCAAGCATTAACAGAAATACACTGCGCCTCAAAAATCAAAATAACGACTAATTAATTTGACTTAACTGCTAATGATGTGTTTGTATCGCTATAGCAACCACAAGCAGCACAGCCAGGGACAGTAACGTTCCAACTGAACATCAATACAAGTGCTCCCCAACAATCTCTGCCAGCGAACCAGAAGATTCAAGTGGTGCAGCAATCACCTAACACCATTCAGGGAGCCCAAAAAATAGTAATTATACAGGTACAGTAGTGTTACAGTGTTCTTGTAGTCGGACAAGATAATTGTTGTGTCGGAAAACTGCTTCTTGAAAAGTTTGAATATTTTAGAGAAACACCACATAAATAATGAGTTCATTCATGAATGCAGAAATTGAAAATAAAAGTACTATTTGTATGTATAGATAATCTGCTTAGTGACTAAATTTGATAAAAACAGCAGAGTTTTTTTTGTTTTTGTTTTAATTTTTAAAATAATTTATTTTGCAGCCCAACCAGTTGCCAGTTAATACACAAAAGCAGCAGCAGCCAGCTGCTCAGTCCCAGACATTACTGACGACTACCCAAGTCTCCGCCCCTATATCTCTACCTCAGTCCCGCCCCGTGGCCGCGCCCACCCAGCATATTGTGATTAACCAAGGTCTTGCCAGTGGAGGTAAAACACAACATATTGTTGTACAGAACACTGTACCAGTGCTACCCCTTCTAAACAACGAAAGTGCCACAAACGAAACTGCCAGTAGCTCCAACCAACAACAGGAAAAGGCAAACAAGATTATTGCAGAAGCAATAGCTAAAGCACAAAAATCTGGTAAATCGACTATTCCTCGAGTGTTAGAGCCACCAGAGTTACCATCAACATTGGCAGATGTTGAAAATGGGGATGAAAATAATCTGGTTATTTCAGAAGATGGTGTAAAGCCAAAGAAAAAAAGAAAATATACCCCAAAGAAAGAACGGACTGCAAAAGAAAAGAAAGTAAAGAAATCAAAAAAGGAGAAAGCAAGTGCTGCGAAAGTAGAAGTTAATGAAGTAATCAATGAAGATGTGGAAGAAGAGATTCTTGAAGTGACCGAAGAAAAAGAGGAAAAGGAAGAGAAAAAACCAAAGAAGAAAAAATCTGAAAAGAAAGCATCATCAGAAAAAATTGCAAAGCCACCCAAAAGATCCAAAAAGTAAGGAACATTATATAAAGTGTATTTTAGGCCCAACTTATAAGCACAAATGAATATTTCAAGTACAAACACTTTATTTTGTATGAAAAGTAGTTCCTGAAGTTTGGCCAAATGGAAATAATTCTCACTGTGGAAATTTCTATAAATCACGGCAAAAATTTAATATGTTTCAATAAATTACCAAACTCCTTAATATTATTTATGATATCCAGTTTTATTGGTGGAGGAAACCTCAGAATTGAATCTGAGTTGAACAACTGTTTTTTTTTGTAAGTAACTAGCAATTTTTTTTTACAAAAATGTAGACCAAGCTGGCCTCAAACTCAGCAGTGAGAGATAGGTGCTGTTCAGATGGGGCCCTGCATCGCTGGGACACAAAGGAACCAACTTTCAGATGAAGTAGCAAAAATAAATTTTCAGCCAGTTAGTTAATTTCTGACTACAATAATAATAATTAAACTGTTTTTTCAGACCTCCAGCAACTTTCCTGAAAAGCAAGAAGAGAAAGCGGCGAGGATCTTCTGATGGGTCAGATGTTGAAATCAAGATTACACCTCCGCCATCACCGGAGAATGATGACGTAAATATCACTTAACTAATCTACAGGGCTAAGGATAGTCCATTATTTTCTACATTTTTTTGCAAGTTTTAGGGTTAAATTATTAGACATTGCCTATACCAGGAATTTTATTTAAAAAATACTATTATTCCATTTTTAATTCATCCTTCTCAAGAAAAAAAAAGATACATGACTGTAGTTGTTACTCTTCCGGAGAAAATATCGATAATTCAGTGATACAACGTTAATTTTTTGCACTGAGCTTTGTTTCTCAAAAACTTTCTACCATTTTGCTTATAGTTGTTTAATGGGTGATTTTACTACAATTTTTTTCAGACATTCATACACTTTCTCCCCTCTGACCCAGGCGCCAAATTTAGTTCCTAGTTGTGTTATGGATAATACTACTCTAGCCCATGTACATCTCTATTATGACTATCCTTACATCAATTAAACTTCATGTATGTGTTCATTACCATAAAGCGGACTCAAGAGGTCAGGTGGGATAACTTCATTTAGATTTTAGGCAGACTAATCGCAACTTTTTCAACATGTTTATATCTTTCCATATGTCTTCACTACCATAAAAGAGGGTCATGGGGATAAATGGAACAACTCCACTTTCATTTTAGGCAGAATTATATCCACGTTTATCCTTAACAAAAGTTTGAAGTTTTTAATAAGTTCATATTTCAATTAGTATTACTACTTCCCACACATCAAAGGAAATTTCACATACACATGTGTGAACACCACCATTAAAGGGATTATATTTGCATATTACCATTAATTCCCTGTCCTAAATACACACGCCCAGCATGAAGATACACTTATAACTTAGAAATATACTCATCTAAAGTGTCTAATTGCATAACCACTTTATTATAAACATTGGGTTTCTGAAGCCACGTTTTTGGTTTTTGTTTACATTTGCCATTTTCAACGAACCGCTTTCGGGTTTCTGATCAATCATCGGATAACATCATGAAGACTTGCTCCCAATCTCGTTTTCGAGGCTTTGTTCAGGAAATTTACGTTGTTCAATGTAAACATTGCGCAATACTTTATTGCGGGACGTATTAAAGTTTTGGCCAGTATTCAATTACTGTGAATTTGATAACTTTCAAGTAAATAAAGGTTTTACGTCAATACATAAGCATTATTTTGTGCACATTGCCTACAAGAAAAGTTTGAACTAACAACGTGTTTGTGTTACTTGCCAATATAATCCCTTTAAGGGCACTCAATGGGGGAAAGTTGATACTCACATTCAGTTTTAGGCAGAAAAATGGTCCTATTTATTTTATTAAAATTTGGTCTAAGTTTTAAAATTAAATCCTCACTGTAACTACTAGTCATACATCAACTTTCATACTTCACCAGCATTGAAGACTCTAGGGGACAAGTGGAATACATTGGATCATCAGGCTCAAATGTGAATGGTGCTTCCATCCACCCCCCTCCCCCAATCAGTTATTTGACTGAAATTTAAATCTGAGGTCTGCCTTCCTGGCCCATTCCTAATGCACCTGTTGTTTTTTGTGTACAACTGAGCTGTTCAACTATTTAATTCATCGACTGTTCTAGTTGAAGAGACGTTCTGGGCGACATGTGAAGCGGAAGAAGTATTTAGATGATGTTGACCTTAACCTGTCCGAGGAGGAAGTGGTGGATGTTGTCGGCGGTGACACAGAGGGCGCTGTGGTAAAACCGGTACAACTGTTTGTGGTATGCATGTGTCGTTTACTAACTAACACAAACACACACGCAAACGACATTTACCTGTAAAGGGAATTAGTGCTTAGTTTGTAGTTGCTATATTTGTTGTATAATTGTGTTGTGTAATTTCCCACTATCTACTTATATAATGGTGTTGTATAGTGTTCAAATACCTACTTATATAATTGTGTTGTATAGTGTCCCATTACCTGTGTTCCACTATCTACTTATATAATTGTGTAGTATAGTGTTCCACTATTTACTTTTATAATGGTATTATATAGTGTCCCACTACCTGTGTCCCACTGTCTATTAATATAATGGTGTTGTTTAGTGTCCCATTACCCAAGTCCAACTATCTACTTACATAATTGTGTTGTATAGTGTCACACTATCTGCTTATATGATGATATTGTAAAGTGCCCCACTACCTACTTATATAATGGTGTTGTAAAGTGTCCCATTACCTGTGTCCTTCTTTCTACTTACATAATTGTGCTGTATAGTGTCCAACTTTCTACTTATATAATTGTGTTGTGTAGTGTCCCACTATCTACTTATATAATTGTGTTGTATAGTGTTCCACTACCTACTTTTATGATGGTGTTGTTTAGTGTCCCATTACCTGTGTCCCACTATCTACTTACATAATTGTGTTGTACAGTGTCACACTATCTACTTATATGATGATATTGTATAGTGTCCCACTACCTACTTATATATTGATGTTGTATAGTGTCCCACTATCTACTCATATAATGGTGTGGTATAGTGTTCCATTACCTGTGTCCCACTATCTGCTTATATAATTGTGGTGTATAGTGTTCCACTATCTACTTATATAATTGTGTTGTATAGTGTTCCACAACCTACTTTAATGATGGTGTTGTTTAGTGTCCCATTACCTGTGTCTCACTATCTACTTACATAATTGTGTTGTTCAGTGTCACACTATCTACTTATATGATGATAGTGTCCAAATACCTGTGTCCCACTATCTACTCATATAATGGTGTGGTATAGTGTCCCATTACCAGTGTCCCACTATCTGCTTATATTATTGTGGTGTATAGTGCTCCAGTAGCTATTCATATAATGGTGTTGTATAGTGCCCCAGTATTTATACATATAATGGTGTTGTATAGTGCCCTAGTATAAACAATTCCTATTATTGTGGTGTATAGTGCTCCAGTATCTAATCATATAATGGTGTTGTATGGTGCCCCAGTATCTATACATATAATGGTGTTGTATGGTGCTCCAGTATCTATACATATAATTGTGTTGTATAATGCCCCAGTATCTATACAATTAATGGTGTTGTATGGTGCCCCAGTATCTATACATATAATGGTGTTGTATAGTGCCCCAGTAACTATTTATATAATGGTGAAGTATAGTGCCCCAGTATCTATACATATAATGGTGTTGTATAGTGCCCCAGTATCTATACATATAATGGTGTTGTATAATGCCCCAGTATCTATACATATAATGGTGTTGTATAATGCCCCAGTATCTATACATATAATGGTGTTGTATAGTGCCCCAGTATCTATACATATAATGGTGTTGTATAGTGCCCCAGTATCTATACATATAATGGTGTTGTATAATGCCCCAGTATCTATACATATAATGGTGTTGTATGGTGCCCCAGTATCTATACATATAATGGTGTTGTATAGTGCCCCAGTAACTATTCATATAATGGTGTTGTATAGTGCCCCAGTATCTATACATATAATGGTGTTGTGTAGTGCCCTAGTAACTATTCATATAAAGGTGTTGTATGGTGCCCCAGTATCTATACATATAATGGTGTTGTATAGTGCCCCAGTAACTATACATATAATGGTGTTGTATAGTGCCCCAGTAACTATACATATAATGGTGTTGTATAGTGCCCCAGTATCTAAACATATAATGGTGTTGTATGGTGCTCCAGTATCTAATCATATAATGGTGTTGTATGGTGCCCCAGTAACTATTCATATAATGGTGTTGTAAAGTGCCCCAGTATCTATACATATAATGGTGTTGTATAGTGCCCCCAGTAACTATTCATATAATGGTGTTGTATAGCATCCCAGTATCTATACATATAATGGTGTTGTGTGGTGCTCCAGTATCTATACATATAATGGTGTTATATGGTGCTCCAGTATCTATACATATAATGGTGTTGTATGGTGCTCCAGTATCTATACATATAATAGTGTTGTATAGTGCCCCAGTAACTATACATATAATGGTGTTGTATGGTGCTCCAGTATCTATACATATAATGGTGTTGTATAGTGCCCCAGTATCTAATCATATAATGGTGTTGTATAGTGCCCCAGTATCTAATCATATAATGGTGTTGTATAGTGCCCCAGTATCTAATCATATAATGGTGTTGTATAGCATCCCAGTATCTATACATATAATGGTGTTGTATAGCATCCCAGTATCTATACATATAATGGTGTTGTATAGTGCTCCAGCATCTAATCATATAATGGTGTTGTATGGTGCCCCAGTATCTATACATATAATGGTGTATGGTGCCCAAGTATCTATACATATAATGGTGTTGTATAGTGCCCCAGTAACAATTCATAAAATGGTGTTGTATAGCATCCCAGTATCTATACATATAATGGTGTTGTATGGTGCTCCAGTATCTATACATATAATGGTGTTGTATGGTGCTCCAGTATCTATACATATAATGGTGTTGTATGGTGCTCCAGTATCTATACATATAATGGTGTTGTATAATGCCCCAGTAACTATACATATAATGGTGTTGTATAGTGCTCCAGTATCTATACATATAATGGTGTTGTATAGTGCCCCAGTATCTAATCAAAAAATGGTGTTGTATAGTGCCCCAGTATCTAATCATATAATGGTGTTTAATAGCATCCCAGTATCTATACATATAATGGTGTTGTATAGCATCCCAGTATCTATACATATACTGGTGTTGTATAGTGCCCCAGTATCTAATCATACAATGGTGTTGTATGGTCTCCAGTATCTGAACATATAATGGTGTTGTATAGTGCCCCAGTATCTATACATATAATGGTGTTGTATAGTGCCCCAGTATCTATACATATAATGGTGTTGTATGGTGCCCCAGTATCTATTCATATAATGGTGTTGTATAGTGTCCCAGTATCTATACATAAGATGTTGTTGTATAGTGCCCCAATATCTAATCATATAATGGTGTTGTATAGTACCCCAGTATCTATAAATATAATGGTGTTGTATAGTGCCCCAGTATCTATACATATAATGGTGTTGTATAGTGCCCAAGTATCTATTCATATAATGGTGTTGTATAGTGTCCCAGTATCTATACATAAGATGTTGTTGTATAGTGCCCCAATATCTAATCATATTATGGTGTTGTAAAGTGCCCCAGTATCTTTACATATGATGGTGTTGTATATTGTCCAAGTATCTAATCATATTATGGTGTTGTATAGTGCCCCAGTATCTATACATATGATGGTGGTGTATATTGTCCAAGTATCTAATCATATTATGGTGTTGTATAGTGCCCCAGTATCTATACATATGATTGTGTTGTATATTGTCCAAGTATCAAATCATATTATGGTGTTGTATAGCATCCCAGTATCTATACATATGATTGTGTTGTATATTGTCCAAGTATCTAATCATATTATGGTGTTGTATAGCATCCCAGTATTTATACATATAATGGTGTTGTATAGCATCCCAGTATCTATACATATAATGGTGTTGTATAGTGCCCCAGTATCTATACATATGATGGTGTTTGTATAGTGCCCCAGTATCTAATCATATAATGGTGTTGTAAAGTGTCCCAGTATCCATTCATATAATGGTGTTGTATAGTGCCCAAGTATCTATACATATAATGGAGTTGTATATTGCACCAGTTTCTATACATATAATGATGTTGTATAGTGCCCCAGTATCTACACTTATAATGGTGTTGTATAATGCGCCAGTGTCTATACATATAATGGTGTTGTATAGTGCCCCAGTAACTATACATATAATGGTGTTGTATAGTGCCCCAGTATCTACACTTATAATGGTGTTGTATAATGCGCCAGTATCTATACATATAATGGTGTTGTCTAGTGCCCCAGTATAATATATTCCTATAATTGTGTTTTTTAGTGCCCCAGTATAATATATTCCTATAATTGTGTTGTATAGTGCCCCAGTATCTAATCATATAGTGGTGTTGTATGGTGCCCCAGTATCTATACATATAATTGTGTTGTATGGTGCCCCAGTATCTATACATATTATGGTGTTGTATAATGCCCCAGTATCTATACATATAGTGGTGTTGTATGGTGCCCCAGTATCTATACATATAATGGTGTTGTATGGTGCCCCAGTATCTACTCCTCTACTGATGTTCTCTAATGTCCCTTTACATAAGCATGTTTGTAGCTAGTATTAAGCAATAATATATACATTCATCTACCCGTAGAGTAAATGTTCCAATCTGTTCTTTTGGAGGCACTGTTGCCAAGTTATCCAAATTGTCTAAACATTAATTGTCATATAACAATATGTACAAGTACAGTTTGAAGATAGTTATAAGAAAGTTCCTATTCAGATTCCTGTTTATACTTGCAACTGTGGTTCAAATCCATATGCCAGCTTATTCAGTTGTGCACTTCTTATATAGCAGTCTTCATTCAGCCATTCACTCCACCTGTTTCTTTATCTCAAATAGATTGTACATGCAAATGTTGATCAATGCAATGTGGCCATCAATCTGCAAGCATAAATACATTGTATGTACGCCCTTCAAAATGCCATAGTACAAGACTTCAGTAACATGAATCAGTTTTGTCTTCGATTTATACACCAGTCATTGCTCCAACATATTCTAACATACAACTAACAATAAGCAGCAAACAGTTTGAAAGCACAAACTTGCAGTAACAGGAAAAGAATTTGATAATTCATTAAAAAAAAAATCACAAATTTTAACAATTTTGTTCAGAAATGATTGATCTGAAATTCGAATCTGCAGAAAAGGTCAGTTAATAATAGTATAACTGAATTGTGTATGAAAGAGTGGTTAGTTCATTTCACTTTCTGCTATTGTTTGATTTGGCTATTTATTATTAATCTCTACATTTCTGAAATAAATGGTGAACAGTTAATACTATTTATTTATTCACAAGGAAGATTCAACTACGGTATTATCTGCCTCATATTTAGATTGGAAGATAACAGAATCTGACAAAGTATCATATGCTCATTTGGTTAAGTTAGTTATATACAGTTCCTATAACTGAAAACAAGATTTCTTACATTTCTTAGTTGGTCTAGTTAACATTATTGTTGGTGATGGTGAAGGGACCAGCTGGGTGTCAACTATATGTAAATCCAATTTTTTTTTTTAACTGAAATTTTTTATTATATCACAATGCCGCCTTCAGCTTGCTGACTATTAATCACATGACCCAGTCTGGTCATGTGACTGATGGAGAGTTCTAAAATTTCTTATCAATCAAAATTTTTCTCATCATTTTGAAATATTGAACTTGCATAGTCTTGCGAAATGTGCATTTTTATTAACGCTGGTCCCTTAAAGTTAGTTGGTTTATGTTTATAACTAGTACATTTAACTGGAAGTTTTTAACTTATTTATTAGTGTTGCATGTATCCAATTATATAGCACCATCAGTAGTATTTTAGATAAATCTCATACTCACATAACCAGATAATGTTGTATTGGTATCCTGGCTTTCGTTTCACTAATATCATGTTTTACTTAACAGAAATGCATAGGATAATAAATCTGTTTTTACTGTTGTGAAAATCTTGTAAAAGACAATATTATGCAGTATTTCGGAATTATTTTTTTTTAATGGGGTTCAAAGCCATTTTCAACACATTTCAGGTTATATATGGCATATCCAGTTGGTGGAGGAAGACCGCAGACTGGATCTGAGTAGAACTACCATCCTTCCACAAGTAACTGGCAAACTTTCTCACATTAAGTTTTTGGAGTGAGCAGGACTCAAGCCTATGACCTTAGTGATGAGGGGTTAAGTGATCTTGAGATGCGCCTTAGACCACTCTGCCATGAAAGACCCCTAGAAATTGTTTTAATTCAAGCTTATTCTAAATTCTTTTCTACAAAAGTTTTGATAAATGCAACCAGGAAGTAAACCAGCTCTTCGCTGATTATATGGTATATTGACCAACTAGTTTTTGCCCAATTATCTGATTTCCTTTTTGCCAGGATAATATTGTTTGTTTCACTTTCAGTATTCAGTTTTTAATGTTTTATTGGAGAACTCCCAAGTTTAGCTTCATTATGTTTGTGAAACCCTTACCATGTCAGATTAAAGGAAATTTCAGCTTTGGTGATTCTTGTACGGAACGATATCAGTGACTTAACTTACAGGGATTGGAAACTTCTTGTTGTCTTGGTTAGATTTGAGATGGTCAGATTAAACATTAGCATTTAATGTGGGGTGGTAGTGAAGTTGAGCGCTCACGCTAGAGGTCTTGGGTTTCGTTTTGACCTGATGGGGTCTCAAGAAGCAATACTCAATTCTTGTTTTATTCAGCAAATGAACAATGAGGGGGGTGGGGGCTAAAATAAATTAAAGTGTCATTTAAAAATAGCATTTTAACTGTTTGGGGTTGTAAAATCCATAATTTAAGAATGTTGCAGTGTTTTCAAAATAAAAAAAAATCAACATAATTTGACCATCAATAAATTAAATAACTACGCTATGTTAGTGTGGCTACAAAACCATTGCTTATCGAACAGAGGAGTTCTTGTGACTTCCTATTGTTTGTCGTCACATGACCAAGAAGTACCTGAAATCAAGATTCACTGTAATCAAGTCACTGTTTAAACAAGCAAGAGGTTCAGTTACAATTTATAATATTTTCCAAAGGTGTAAATAACCTAATCTGGAGCACAACTACTGGTTGATTGTTTTCCTTGCATATGTGTAAAATCAAATTTGTGTAAACTATTGGTTATTATGTTTTTCCCCTTATAAATATCAACACTCAAGATTTGTGTTGATTACCTTCTGTGCAATGTGTAAAGTGAGCAATGCATATAGATAAGACTGACAGGTGATAAAATGTTTGTCCCATTGTAAACAATAATTACAATACATGGTGTGCAAGGAAAATAATTATTTTAGTGAAAGTTGTAAATAGATGTAAATGGCTAGTTCCCAATTTATATTATGTTACAAAGCAAATATTTACTTCCTATAATCAAGTTACAACCTTCCTGATCATATAAAAGATACATTTATAGTTAAATAGTTGCTAAACTCTTGATTATTGTTTTTATCATTTTACATAAACAGTGTTTATATGGATAGCAAATAAAGTTTAAAATCTTTTATAAAAATATAGTTTTAATGAAAAAATGTACATACGTAATAATGATTCTGCGAAATAGACAGCTGATAAAGGCTTTACTTTTTTTTATTGGATATTTTACTTGGTGTATCATCTGTTTCATTTGTCTCTCACCACTGATTCAAGTGGGAAAGTTATCAGTTACTTGCGGAGATGGGGTGTGCTTGAGTACTGGTTAATCCCAGGAAACAGTGGTTAGGTTAACTGATTGTCTGTTAACCCTTGATGGCATAAAAATGACGCTAAATATTCAATCAATCAGTCAGTCATTATTCCCAATGTTATAGTTGCTTCTGTAGACCGTGTTTACACTTGATCATGTATGATTTGTTGTTACAGGACAACCCGGCAGAGGAGGATGCTGTCATTGTAGACAAGATTCTTGGCTCTAGAATCAGGAAGAAGGACCCAGATGTAAGCTTTCCCTCTGTACACAAGTACAATAACAAATAATATACAGTTTTATGGCACATCAAAACATATATATTTTTAACATTTTTATTCCCCTGTCATTTGACGAATGTTGAAGGGGCATAACCTATAAGCGCTCTGTCTGCCCGCCTATTTGCTTGTTGGCGCGCCTGGGGTAAAAAATTAGCTTCTGATTAATAAATTCTGAAAGGGTCTTTGTATTAACTTACTATTTTGTGTGTACCTGTATAATTTGTTAATGGTGTTCAAATTATTACAGGAGTTGTGATCCCTTTTTGACTTAATTTTTGGTAAAAAATGTGTTTTCTTTAATTGTCTAAATTGTGGCTCTGTCATTCCCAAATATAAGTATGAAGACAACGTGCTGTATCAACTTATGATGGGGGTTATGGCCCTTTAATTATTTTTTAATTGCAATTCATCATGTCTCACATGATGGTCAAAATTATTAGCGAGCATTAGTATGTCATTCGGTTGTGAATGCTGTCATTTCTGTAGCATTGGTACATTCAATCTACAGGTATAAGGGGGGGGGGGGGGGGGGGGGGGAGCAACAGAGACTTTTTAGTTGTTTCTAAGATGACATAACATTTTGTTGAAAAAATCATTTATTGGTAGCTGGTATTGAGTGATTGGTTACTGGTGTAGGGGGGGGGGGGGGGGGGGGAGGAGGAGCTTGAAATTGATGTTTTATTAGAGCTGAAAAGGTGGGTTATAAAGTTCTCAAGTTATTTATTGTATAGAATTTGATTTTGTATAATGTTAAGTTATGATGACTTGTTTTGATTTCTATTACTTGACTTGTTTGCAGGATGAATATGTAGATGAAACAGAAGAGGAGGTGGAGGAATACTATGTTAAGTATAAAAACTTGTAAGTACAGTGTGAAGAATAAGAACTTATAAGTACAGTGTGAAGAATAAGAACTTGTAAGTACAGTGTGAAGAATAAGAACTTGTAAGTACAGTGTGAATTATATTATAGAACTTGTAGGTACAGTGTGAAGAATAAAAACTTGTAAGTAAAGTCTGAAGTATATGAACTTGTAAGTACAGTCTGAAGTATAAAAACTTGTAAGTACAGTCTGAATTATAAAAATGTTTAAGTACAGTGTGAAGTATCAGAACTTGTAAGTACAGTCTGAAGTATAAAAACTTTTAAGTACAGTGTTGAAGTATAAGAACTTATAAGTACAGTGTGAAGAATAAGAACTTGTAAGTACAGTGTGAAGTATAAGTACTTGTAGGTACAGTGTAAAGAATAAAAACTTGTAAGTACAGTCTAAAGTATAAAACTTGTAAGTACAGTGTGAAGAATAAGAACTTGTTAGTACAGTGTGAAGTATATTATAGAACTTGTAGGTACAGTGTGAAGAATAAAAACTTGTAAGTGCAGTCTGAATTATTAGAACTTGTAAATACAGTCTGAAGTATAAAAACTTTTAAGTACAATGTAAAGTATACAAACTTGTAAGTACAGTCTGGAGTATAAAAATGTTTAAGTACAGTGTGAAGTATAAGAACTTTGTAAGTACAGTCTGAAGTATTAGAACTTGAAAGTACAGTCTAAAGTATAAAAACTTTTAAGTACAGAGTGAAGTATAAGAACTTCTAAGTACAGTGTGAAGAATAAGAACTTGTAAGTACAGTGTGAAGTATAAGTACTTGTAGGTACAGTGTAAAGAATAAAAGCTTGTAAGTACAGTCTGAAGTATAAAAACTTGTAAGTACAGTCTGACGTATAAAAACTTGTAAGTACAGTGTGAAGTATAAAAACTTGTAAGTACAGTGTGAAGTATAAAAACTTGTAAGTACAGTGTGAAGTATAAGAACTTGTAAGTATGATGTGAAGTATAAGAACTTGTTAGTACAGTGTGAAGTATAATAACTTGTAAGTACAGTGTGAAGTATAAGAACTTGTAAGTACAGAATGAAGTATAAAAACTTGTACGTACAGTGTGAAGTATAGGAACTTGTATGTACGGTGTGAAGTATAAAAACTTTTATGTACAGTGTGAAGTATAATAACTTGTAAGTATAGTGAAGTATAATGACTTGTAAGTACAGTGTGAAGTATCTAAGGTGCTGGCACTACTGAGGTTTGGAGTTCGAGCCCAGCTCAGTCCACATAGTTTGTGTAAGAAAGATTGCCATTAACTTGTGAGTGGATAATATTTATCCTTGAATACATTCACCAGTAAATCTGGATATGCCACACATAACCACCACATGTTGAAAATTGGAGTTAAACACCATTAAAAAAAAGTATAATGTCATAGATTCTGGAAACCTGTAAAAGTGTTGTTATCTGTGAAGATAATGTGGCAGGTAACACCAGGTGTAACATATACATAATCAGGACTGTTCATACCTGTACTTGTGATAGATATTTAGTAATGACTCGCCTTTTTATCAGTTCTTACCTGCACTGCGAATGGAAGACAGAAAATGAGATTAAAGACAAGAGAATACAGGGCAAGATCCGCAGATACAAAATGAAGAAAATGCAGCTCACTAATTATTTTGTAAGTATGATATTATAAGAAAATACAGCTAATTATTTTGTATGATATAATAGGAAAATGCATCTCGCTAATTATTTTGGAAGTATGATATTATAAGAAAATGCAGCTAATTATTTTGTATGATCTAATAGGAAAATGCAGCCCGCTAATTATTTTGGAAGTATGATATTATAAGAAAATGCAGCTAATTATTTTGTATGATCTAATAGGAAAATGCAGATTGCTAATTATTTTGGAAGTATGATATTATAAGAAAATGCACCCCACCTAATTATTTAGAATGATGATATAAGAATCTTTAATGGGTTTGAGGGTAGAATAGAAAATTTACCCTCAAGACAAATTGTTTTGGCTATAATTAGGTTCAGCAGAGTAACTGCCAAGTCGGTTATCCAGAGATATGGAATATGCAGCCAAAACAACACTAAACATGAATAATTCTTTTTATTTTTACCCTTCATGCAGTAATAAAACTATACACATGAACCTAAAAGTATATAGAAAATGGCATTAACTCTGTGTCCCCCTCCTGTTATCATATTCTAGCCATTTATGTTCGGATATCTGTTCAGATTTAGGCCATAAACATTTTCTATGTCTTAATATCTTTCATAGCCTACATGTACATGTATATGTTTTAGCGGTAACCTTTTTTTAACTTTTTATCAGATTGATGATGAAGAGCTCTTCAATCCTGACTATGTGGAGGTAGATAGAGTGCTGGAGGAGTCTGTGGTGCGGGACCCGGTTACGGAGGAGGAAGTAACCCACTACCTCGTCAAGTGGCGCTCCTTGGCATACGAAGATAGCACTTGGGAGCTACAGCAAGATGTTGACCCTGAGAAGGTCAAACTGTTTAAGAAATTTCGAGAACTGCCACCAGAGGAGGATAGAAACGTGAGATGTGACTTTGTTTAGTTATGAGGACAGTTTCCTTAAATTTAGAAGAATTTTTTTTAATTTATTATTATTATTTATATTGTTTAAACATATTTTATTTCATAAAACTTATAAGATTAATACAAAATGAAAATGGACTGGAATGAAATTTATATGACTTGATTTAATAAATTGTTTATGTTCAAAGACTAACCGCTTCATTGTCACTAAAAATAGAATATTTCAGTGAAATAGAGAATGTTTAACATATTGGAAACAATAATTACATTGTAGTTTATTTTTACCAAAATATCAACATCAATAATTATGAATGCTTTAAAATTTGTTGCAGTTTAAAGCTCAGCCAAAAGCATCAGAGTGGGAATCATTGAAGGAAACGCACACTTACAAAGGAAGTAACCACCTCAGGGAGTACCAGCTGGAGGGAGTTAACTGGCTCACATTTAGTTGGCATAAACGGTAAATCACAGCAATTCATCCGTCTTAAAACTGTGTTCAACTACGAACCCATGATTTCGGTTTCTTACTCTGTCATTATCTGTCATAGGTTGTACTGTAGTACCATTCTTGGTTACTGTATATCTTTTATATTAAGTTTTAGTATACATATTTTACTTCTTTTTGCAAAGACTTCAGAAACTGTCCAACAAGTGTCCAAGCTTGATTATCAGCACTAGGAGAAAAGTTCTACATGTAGGAATGTCCAGCAGTATAGTTCTACATGTAGGAATGTCCAGCAGTACACTAGGAGAATAGTTCTACATGTAGGAATGTCCAGTAGTACTCTAGAGAAGAGTTTTGGCTATGGAGTAATTTACTCCTTGATTTTGAAGTAAAAGTGTACTGACCAAGTTTAGGATTACTTGTACTCCAGTAATTTGAAATGATGCAGTATTTATTCAAATAAGTCAAATATCAAAGCAGCTGATGAAAAGTGTCCTTATTCAATACAGTAGATCTGTATCATTTCAAAATGAAGGTATTATTACCATACATTTCTTACAAATCCAGGTAATAAGTATTATTACAATTTCAATAAGTTGATAAGTCGTATACATATTCATTGATATAAAATTGGACTGAATACTTGCAGATTCTAAAATAACAGAGTATCAACTTATTCTTTTTTTAATAGCTCATGTTCAGCATAATATTATCAGTGTAATATCATATTTATTATCATGTAATAACATATTTAACACAAGGTTATAAAGATGTGATATACATTAAAATGTCGAACATACTCGGGGATTGGAGCAAAACGGTTGAAAAGCGTATGATTTGGCCTAAAAATACAAATTTAAACTGCCAAATTCTTCCCATGTTAATCTATATGATAGCACAAAAGACAGATTTTCAAGATGCTAAATTCCATAAAATTCTACACATTTACTTACTGCTGATGTAAACTTTGACAGGAAGTTAGATAGGGAAGAGATTCCCATGGAATGTAAACATGTTGATGTAAATGATACAGAAAGTAATACTGGCATGCATGTTCTTATCTTTTCAGACAAAACTGCATCCTTGCAGATGAGATGGGTCTTGGTAAAACAATCCAGAGTATTGCATTTCTCCAGGAGATGGCCAATTATGGTATTAAGGGGCCCTTCCTTGTCGTTGTACCATTGTCTACCATAGCCAACTGGCAAAGGGAGTTTGAGTTGTGGACCGATTTGAACGCCATCACATACCACGGAACGTGAGTACCTGTGTTGACAATAAATTCTGTGTATGAAGGAAAAGTTATACAAGTGATTGACCCAATTTGAATTAAGAGACGGTACATCAATACATACATGTAATACAGTTGCGGGGAAAGTTTGGTTAGTGCGATAATTGCATGGTGAACTGAGGGGATGATATTATGTGGGATTACTTTTATACTTGTATGACCTATTGTCATTAAATCTCAGTTTAGTTTGTACATTATATGTATATACATATATATTATATACATTGCAATATTTCGTAAAGAAAATTGGAATAAATACAGCCATGATAAGCATGTACTTTAGATATTTTAATGAGATGAAACATGGGTTGTGAATTGACAGATAAGTATAACTTGTACTGACTTAACTGGATATGTTCAGAGGTGGCAACTCATTTGTAGATAGAACTGACTTATATGGCTATGTTCAGGAGAGGTAACTCATTTTTAGATAGAGCTGACCTAATTGGATATGTTCAGGGGAGGTAACTCATTTGTAGATAGAGACACCTTATACTTAAGTTAGCTGCTCAGGGCTAATTGTAGATTTGTAGATATTTTCTTGTATCTTATCAAGTTTCATTGGTATTGTTTTTTGTTCAGACGAAGGAGACATCTATATGTATATTTAGTTTCTTTGCCAAGTACTACTTGTTACTTTGAGTGGAAAGGGACTCAAAAGAGATAGTATAAGCTTTTAACTTTTTTGGAATCTAGCTGAAACAAATATTTATGAATTGAGTACTTACATGTACTCTTAGCCACAGAAACTGACCATTTGAATTATTTTCAGGTCGCCAAGTCGTTACATGCTGCAGGAGTATGAAATGTATTATCGTGATGAAGAGGGTGGCAAGATTACAGACTTCTACCGTTTCCATGCCCTCATCACCACATATGAGATCATCTTATCAGACCTGGAGCTGTTACGCTCCATCTACTGGAGAGCAATCATTATTGACGAGGCACACAGACTGAAGAACAAGAACTGTAGTCTTATCAAGGGTCTGCGATCTTTTGACTTTGTAAGTGATTCTTACTCCAAAACACAAATTTCCAATATTACTGGCACACTTTTGATCATACAAAATCTGATACCTTGTCAGTTGTAAAGAGACTACAGGTATACAAGTATTTCTGTCAAAGTCAAATTAAGACTCCAGGTCAGTTTCATGACAGTAAGCGCCTGTGCAGGGCTGGAAAATTCCACTCGTCCGTTGACCATGACGTGTGGACATTTGGTCAGGAAAAGTAAGATTTCAGAAACTGACCTTAATATTTCTTTGATTTTAAGCATACAATAACAAAATGTTGGTAAGGAAGGACGAGTAGCTTTTATAAGAAATTTCAACCCCTGCTGCGTGAATTGTTATATTGGATATTGTATACTTACCTCGTCTTCATTGTTTGTTGATGTCTTTATCATAGCACAGATGTACCTGTATGTCTAAATACACCAGTAATACATCTGTCTTGTGAGGTACATGTATATAAATCTGAATTCATTTTGGACTGTCAGTAAGAAGTAAGGATGAAATGTAATAAATGAAATAGATAAAATGTTTTTTGTGGCATATAACAGTCAAAGTAAAAATTATAGTATGGTACAATAATGATATATATACATGTATTAATGAACATTAAGCTGATATAAAAGAACTGAATTATAGAAAAAAGTGCTAAAAAAATGGTTGTTTTGTTGCTTACAGGAGCACAAGGTTCTGTTATCGGGAACGCCACTTCAAAACAATGTTGAGGAACTTTTCAGTCTTCTCAACTTCCTTGAGCCCAACCAGTTCAACTCGTCAGAGGCATTTTTACAAGAGTTTGGTACCCTGCATACTGAGGAACAGGTGGATAAACTTAAGGCGGTAAGTGGGAATTGTTTGTCGTTATAAAGACGGTTAATTGTCTTAATTGGTTAACTTGTACATTGTTCAGCATATTATATAATCTCTGCATGAATACTTTTAAGTATATATAACAGGTTGAATATTGAATTGTAGATACCTTTAAATTTTGGTAAACAGAACTTAATGAGTGAAATGTTCTACAGTAATTGTATAACAGTGATTAAGATCCTCTAAATGTATGTGCAAACCTGCTTCCAGATCCTGAAACCAATGATGCTTCGTCGACTGAAGGAAGATGTAGAGAAGAACTTGGCTGCTAAAGAAGAAACTATAATTGAGGTGGAGCTGACAAATGTTCAGAAGAAATATTACCGTGCAATATTGGAAAAGAACTTTACATTCCTGTGTAAGGGAACACAGACTTCAGGAAATGTGCCAAGTCTGATGAACACAATGATGGAGTTGAGAAAATGCTGTAATCACCCTTACCTTATAAATGGTATGTTCCTCTATATTTTACTGTCATAGGGAAGGTATTATCTTATAAATGGTATGTTCCTCTGTATTTTACTGACAAAGGGAAGGTATAACCTTATAAATGGTATGTTCCTCTATATTTTACACCCTTACCTAATAAATGGTATGTTCCGTTATATTTTACTGACAAAGGGAAGATATTATTTCATAGCTGTTGCTGATTTGGTTTATTACAGAATGTACGGTTGAACATTTAATTTTTTATTTTATATTTCATGTAAGGAAATTTAAGATTCTGTAACCAGAACAAAGGCAGGTGTTTTCTCACTAATTGATTATTATATCCTTCAATGTATATATTTGTAACTGTTTTGTTAGGAAATAAAAATGTATTAAGTTTAATAATTATAATTATTAAATAACTTTTTAACAAGTTAAAATTATGTAGAAACTATTCTTTTTTATAATAAATAAAACATCAATTCATCCAAAAATTGTATTGGATTGCAGGTAAAGTTTATTATCATTAGCAATTTCATTTACAATCAGGTGCTGAGGAAAACATTCTACAAGAATTCAGGATGCGTGATAAAAAGGAGCCTGAACATATTCAGGCATTGATCCAGGCCTCAGGAAAGTTTGTACTGCTGGACAAACTGCTGCCCAAACTTAAACAGAACGGCAATCGCGTCCTCATCTTCTCCCAGATGATCAGAGTGCTGGACATAATTGAAGACTACCTCATCAATAAAAGGTGAGATTGTGGGATAGAGAAAGAATGTTGGTTGTTTGTAAGATATGTATTAATAAGTTCTATTTATTGATAAATAAAATTTCATTTGGAGGACACTTCTATTTTATAAAGTTCCAACATTATCCTACTATATTATCATTAAAATCTCTAATATCCATGTTTTTGGAAATAGCAATTGACCAGAAGGGATAAAATTCTTTTGATTTACTATTTTATAATTTTTTTAATTATCCATCCTCAGATATCTATATGAACGACTTGATGGTCGTATCCGTGGCAACTTGAGACAGGAGGCAATAGACAGGTACTCTAAGCCTGACTCCGACAGATTTGTTTTCCTCATCTGTACCAAGGCTGGAGGCTTGGGTATCAACCTGACTGCTGCAGACACAGTCATCATCTATGACTCTGACTGGAACCCACAGAACGATCTCCAGGTAATAAAGGCAACACATAAAACAAAAAATATTTGTCAGCATGCACATTGTACAAATAGATAGATGTACTATTAAATATCACGACAACTTGTTTATTATTTCATATTATGTCATTGTTATCTCATTAGTATATGTACTATATGTTTATATGACACGACCTAATTTATTGTCACTTCGCAATAATCATAAAAAAACTTGAGCACAGTGAGTGCTAGATTATATGCTGCCAATTCATGCATACTTCTATGCTTATATTAATAAATTACAGAAATTAAAAAAGTACCGGTACTTAACTAAAAAACTGTTGGAGATATAACATTCCAAAAAAAAAAAAAAGTGCTTGGGAAACTGAATAAAAACCTCTGTGATCAATGTTATATCAAATGGATAGTTAGATGATCAACATGAGGTTCTAGACAGCATTCTTAAAATTATCTGGTCTATCAATATTTCTAATCTTATCTGAGGAAGATCTTTATCCACAGGCATGATTTTCTGGTTTGACGAAGATATTCAAAATTATTTTCTCTTTGTCTTTGCTGAAAGTGAATAAGTTTTACATGTCAAAAATGAAAACACCAGAGTATCACCTTTTCTTCATCCAGAATATTTTGAAAATGAAGATCTAATGATGATAAAAAGAGTTCCTTCAATTCTGGCTTATGAGTTGTATAGATGGATGTATCTGATGGTGCAGATTTGTTTGTAGTAAATGGATGCTTCAACATTCTAACACATTACGTAAGGCAATCATTATGTGTAATTGTTTCTCATGTGAGGCCTGAAGTCATAATATGGAAATACTTTCAGTCATTAAAATCATATTTTATCCTTCCCTAGGCCCAGGCAAGATGTCATCGTATTGGACAGAGTAAGATGGTAAAGGTTTATCGTCTGATCACGAGGAACTCGTACGAGCGCGAGATGTTTGACCGAGCTAGTATGAAACTTGGTCTAGATAAAGCAGTGCTGCAGTCCATGGGTGGTGAGAAAATAAATCCGGTATGTTTATTGAAATATAATTTATTAATAATGTTTCCTAAAACCAAATGGTTGTGATGAGATTAAATTATTTACAGCTCCATCAACTGAAGAATGAAGTCTATCTGTTTTTCAGATTTCTGTTGTTTCTCATTCTATGTTGAAGCTATTGGTTCTTGGTGCCGCAAAAAGATTTGTTAATGATAATGCAATGATCGGTGAATTTTAAGGGTCATTAATTTTTGTTTAAAAAATGTGACGCACAAAACTTTGAGACGTATGAAAAATCGTGATGATTTAGAGTATACCATGAATTCTTCTTTATGTTATAGATCATATTGGTGAATGGTTAGTTAGATAGATTAGTATTCCCGTGAATTACTCACTATTTTAAACCAATGAAATGTTCTGTTATTCTTCAGCAAGCACAGTTGTCAAAGCGTGAGATAGAGGACCTGCTACGTAAGGGTGCGTATGGAGCCCTGATGGAGGACGACTCGGCTGGCGATAAGTTCTGCGAGGAAGATATTGACCAAATCTTGAAGGGCAGAACCCAGGTTATACAGATAGAGAGTGAAGGGAAGGGGTCCACATTTGCCAAGGTACTGTTGGGATTATAAGGTGCCAGATTTTCCCTTAACCCTTTACTTCATATAGACGCCTTTGGACACCTCTAATATTGAAAGCATAAATTCGCCACGTATCAGCAATGGGTGAATTATGTTTATATTAATTGACAGAGTGAAAAACTGTGCAGGAGGTGTTCAGATTGCTTGTTACGAGCAATCTGAACTCTTCCTGCACTGTTTTCAATGACCTGTAATTGGTGCGAGAAAACGCGTATCTATGGAGTAAAGGGTTAAGTTGCTCCCTTTGGCTTTCTTACTTATTAATTTTTTTTACCAACTTACTATTACTTAGTGCACAAGTAAGTAACTGAATTCAAATTGTGGGAAAAGGAAAGTGAATTGGAAAGGAGGCAGACGTTACTACATTTCTTGTCAAATATGAGGTCCTTTGTGGCCAAGTGGACTGAGGAGCTGTTTCACATTTGCTTAGTCTTCACCAGAGAAATTGCGGGTTTGAGCCCAACTCGAACTAAATATTGTTGAGGTGAGTGTGTTGAAACTGGAGTTTACCTCATTAAATAAAATAATTTAAACTCTAAATTTCTTTTTGTTAATTTCAGGCAAGTTTCACAGTGTCAACCAACAGAGATGATATAGACATCAATGATCCAGAATTTTGGCAGAAGTGGGCCAAGAGAGCAGATGTGGATATGGAAAATTTAGATAAGGTGAGAACGGTACATCATAGTGGAGGGCTTGGTTCAGTTAAATTAAACATGTTTACTGTGCTTATAAATAATAATTTGCTCATCATTAAATGGAAATCTGACTACATTGGGGCTGTCCCTTCATTTCTCTTTACGTCATGTAATGAAACACAAGCAAACTGTTCTCTAAGACAATTGCTTTTGTTTGCAAATGTTTACAATGAACACGTCATTCAGTTGACTTGTATTATCAAACATAAATTATCACATTTGACATTTTACCAAACTGAACAGCCTAGTAGAAGTTAATTCTATGGGTTAAAAAAAAGATTTTTCCTTTCAATTTCATAAAAAAAATTCATTTATTTAATTGACTGGTAACATTGAACATTGTTTCTTATTGACAGATAACATTGAAGATTAAACGAGCACTTTGTCAGAAATGGCATTTGCCTAACTCACTTGTAAATAGATGGATTGTCATTGCATATACATGTAGATCAATTAACTACACATTTATAACAAGACCAAATAACAAGAAATACACAGCTGTATTCACAATCTTATTTTAAGTTAAGATGAATGAAATTGGAAAATCAGAAGGTTTATGACTTCCAAATATTAGACTCTATTTTATGAATTTATTGCCATAGGGTGGTTAACAGCATTTGAAAAGAAACTTAATATAAATTTTATATTTTGTGTATACTCGTATTACAGAAGGAACTTATTGTTGATGAACCTCGTGTACGTAAGAAAACTGCTCGCTATGGTAACAATGACACTATTGCTGACATTTCTGACCTTGGCTCTGACAGTGACACGGATGAAGATGGCAAGAAAGGTAAGTATTATATAACTTATATTTACAAACAAGCATCTTATAAATGAAGAAGTTGCTTTAGGAAAATGGGGAAATATTTTTTTTTACGTCGTGGAATTTCAGGACTAGTTTTGAATAATGTCTGAAAATCATGAATTCAGCAAAAAAAAGGATGAAGTTAGGCAATTTGAAATACATTTTTAATAAACTTTATTAAAATAAAACAACATACAAAATTGCTTCAGTATAGTTTTTCTTGAATTGGCTTGAAGGCAACTAAAATCATGTATAGATGTTTGTTAGATATTTCTATTGTTAAGTAGTAAAGTATGATTACTGTTGACTATTAAAACCTACAAATTTAAAACTGAAGTAAATGTGTAAATGATTACATGTATATATATTGAATATTTTAAATTTTATAATTTTCAGGGAAGAAAGGTAGGAGAGGTCGCCGCGGAGGGGATGATGATGAAGACTTCGAGAAGGAACGTCACAAGGCCAAATCAACTGGTTCTGGCTACGGACGCTCAGAAATGTTTAAAGTGGAGAAAGGATTGTTGCATTATGGGTAAGTAATTGAATTATAACTTGATCAGTTGCATATGGTAAGTCAACAGTATATAATGAATTCGATTTTATTTTATATTTAAGGTGTTTTATTTGCATGTACCATTTCTGATAGACTATCTGTCTGTTGTTACCGGATTTTGTTAAAAAGAAAATTTACCTGCTTACTGATATAAATGTTGTTTTTTGCTGCTGTCTAATTGTGCATGTTGTACTGATCTACTTATGTGTAAATATTGTGTAAACTTGTAATTACAGCTGGGGAAGATGGTCAGACATCCTGGCACATGCAAGGTTTAAGAGAATTATGGAAGAAAAAGATGTGGAAAACGTTGCCAAAGCTATTGTAAGTTGTGATGGACGTGTTATAAATTTGTTTATAAATTTAGGTATTTATTTGCATGGTGCTTGACACACTCTTTTGTAAGCTTAATGTGTACTGGCAAAAGTATTGAAAGTCAACTTTATTAGATATTCTGACCAGGCCTTCAAAAATTGCCGGTTTTTCGGTTTTTGGACCGATTTCTGAAGTTCAAAACCAGTTTTCGTTTCAAAGTTTAATAAAAAATCGGTCCAGATATTTTCAAAGTTAAATAAAAAATCGGTCCAGATATTTTCTATCGGTCGTATAAAATCTCATAAATTGCTCTTACCATGCCATACTAACCTGTGAAATACGCCTTGCGGCAATATCATTTGACCCAATAATCCGTTTCTTTTGTCACCTGCTGTGCGAAATGATGTCAATTTCGACTATACCGTTGACGGTATTAGGGGAGTTTATCGGAAGAGTCTATTGCTATGTAGCACGCCTCCAATGTGTGATCAGCGACCCATAGCGTTCTGTCAGTTCATCAAAAGACTGTGTTTGCGTTCGTAATTTCTTTGATATACCGCTAACCAAAGCTGGGACGGTCGGACCAAATATTGTTTGCGTCATTAAAATATTTGATAAAATGTGCAGTGTTACTTGTTTGTTTTATTTTTTTAAAAAAAAAAAAATTTAATTATAAAATTGATGACATTAATTAATGAAAGTGATAAAACCCGGACCGATTTTGTTTTGATGTTGGACAGGTTCTGAATGATTTATTTTGGTGGTTGAACCGTTACATTGGTTTCCACGGTGATTATTTCACGCAGCTACCGGAACTTGCAACACTTCCGGTTCGATCGATCATTTTTAATATAATGAAAATTATTCAGTAACGAGGAAACATAATGTCAGTCATTAAAATGTACACATTGTGATAAAGTATGTTATAAATAATACAAAGATAAACTTGAAATCAATCCTTATCAATAAATAAACGGAGAAAATACATGATGCAGCTGACATGGTGGGTGGGGTATGCATACAAGTAAAGGCATAATGTAAGGCAATTTTAGTGTTGTTTTTTTTAAATAAGTGCGATTCTTACGGTAGTAAAAAACCTGGACCAATTTGCATTTTGGAATTTTAGAAGGCCTGATTCTGACCTATTTAAATCCGTTATGATATTATTTACTAAATAATTCAATGAATTATGTCACATGTGAATTTGCTAGATTGTTTAAAAGTAATTGTAAAACATCAAAACAGTGTTACATAATTAAAATTGGAATTTTACAGGTAAGAAAAGAAATTTGTAAAGACAGGTTCATGATTGATGGATATGTATATAAAAACAATAATTTTCTGTTACAGCTGTTATACGGACTTCAGTATTATAAGGGAGATGAGAGAATAAAGGAGTTTATTTGGGATCTCATCTCAAAAGCTGACCACGAAGATGGTGGGCTGAAAAATCACTCAGGTGTGTATGGGGTCTTCAATTGTCATGTGATCTAAGTGAAGAAATATTATGGATATCTTTAGATTTAAGTATACAAAGACAAAATCTCTGCGCTCTGTATTACATAGAACAAGATTCACACAGATTTGAAAAGTGCTTGATTTTCCATCTCTCAAATTAAGTGCTTATTTCTTGAAAGTGCTTATTTTTAATGTCAGTGGGAAAAGTGTTTGAAAAGTGCTTGAAAATTAGCAAAAATCATTGAAAAGTGCTTGAATTAAAGAGTTTGAATTTAAAAAAATAGTAACAGAGAATATGAAATGTCCATCTTCACCATTTATTTTACTCCATGCTTTACTATATGCAAGAGACAGGAGACTACTCAATTTGACAAATCTGTTTCCCAGCAGTATTGTGCAGTGCAGCATGCTGGGAACCAGTGCACACCTGTTCTAATTTTAAAAATAAATTGTCTTATTATAAATAATTCTCCTATAACCTGCGCAGAAAAATTGCTGGTAACACCCTTTTGACAACCCCAAAATACAGAGAACAGAATCAAATGCTTGTGTTCTGAACAAGTGACGTTGTCTAGGGAAACCCAATGTATTTATCAAAAGCACATGGTATTAATAAATGGATAACAATGCCTCCGAGAAAGTGTGTATTCAGCACTGAAGTCACAAGATAAGAGTGAGAAACACAAGAAAAATGAAATGTTCATGCCGACAATTCGCAAATGAGCACAAGATAAACTTGTGCAGTACAAAGAAAAAATGGGAGGCAAAGGTTGATCTGAAACATTAAGGGCTGAGTGAGTACTTGGCTGTGTGAAACTAACTGAACTTGTAAAAAAAAAAAAAATCTTGAAAACGGGGAGAGCGGGAGTATTTTATTTTTTATTGTTAAAATTTTGATGGTTTTGTAATAATTTTCTTATTTTTTTTTATTTATTATTTTTATGAAAATAAAAAGGGTCTGGGCGACATGTAAGTTAGGGGGCGGGCGGGGATGATAATCTAGCAATTAATTTATTATGGCCTTATGTAGCTGTTCATGTTTACGTTGTCTTTATTGGGAGAGACAACTGGGCTAGTTGCACAAAATCGTAACTAGCCCTGCGGATAGCTGTGCACGAACTCCTAAGGTACAGTAAGTATATATGGCGATTTCATCTATTTAAGTGCTTGAAATTGAAATTTTGAACTTGAAAAGTGCTTGAATATTATCAGTCCTTATCTGTATGAACCCTCTAGAAATATATTACATTTATTTTGTTAGTATACTATTGTGATCCCTGAAGAGAGGAGGCAGAGAAGCACATTTAAATACATGTAGGTTTTTCATTTTGTTCCTGTGTGATGCTTGCCTTGTATCTTAATAATTTTTCTTGATTTGTTCCAGTTTTTCGTTGCCGAATTTATGGGTTTGAGTCCAGCACGGTCTAAATACTTGTCTTTAAGAACACTATCCAGTAATTTATGGAAGGACAGTGATATTTGGAAACTCGAGGTCTTCTTCCACCAGTAAAACTGGATATGCTACATTTGACCTGAATGTATTGAAAATTGAATCAAAGTCCATTAAAAGAATATGATTTGTTCCAATTAAAATGAAATTAATTGGTAGAAAATCAAAAAAAGCTGCTTTGTCCTTCTGTGCTGCAAGTGTGGTACATTCATTTAGTTGTGCTTCCATACAAAATAATAAATTGCTATTTAACATTGACTATTCTATGGCTTACAGGGTTATCTGCCCCTGTACCAAGAGGCAGAAAAGGGAAGAAAGCAAAGACAGAGGAGTCGCATTTTGATGCAAATGAAGAGATAGAAAAAGCTGGCATCAAGATGGATCGTGATATAATTTACAACAAGAATGCATACAAGAGACATATACATAGACATTCCAACAAGTAAGTCTAATTGTTTAGTCTCATAGACTCCCAAGATAAACACTTATAAAATTACATAAATAAAGTCTTTAATGCAATATTTGTATTTTAAAGGAAAAGGAGATTTTGATATGTAAGTTTTGCATAAGTATTTGACCCTTGTTTAAACATACATATATATATACAAAATGATGGGCACAAATATTACTAAAAATGGTATCAGTTCTGCCTTAACATCTTATGAACAAAGTTTAACACATAATGTTAAAGTACTTTGAAAGGTGTAGAGCAATACAAGATACATAGTACTGTATATGGTGCTTAAGTTTTGTTTGAAAAGCCAAATTATTGTTTAAATAGGGGTTTGAATTTGGACTCGTTCCACACATTTTATTTGAGAAAATTTTCCATATACATATAGGAAAGTGTTGGTTCTACACAAAATACCTGTGTGTGTGTGTATATATATATATTATTTGACTATGTGGGCTGAAGTCTTCCTCCACTAATAAAACTGATTGTAGTTTTGAAAAAGTCATAAGATTTTTCATGTGACTTTGAATTATTGAGAAGCTTTTATTTGCCAAATAGATACATGTAAGTGTATATTTCTTTATTTCAGAGTACTACTGCGAGTGCGTACCCTATTCTACCTGAAGCATGAAGTTCTGGGTGGTATCGTGGACCAAGTTGACCAGGGAATACATGTCAAGTAAGATCCTCTTACATATTCTAGAACAATTCTTTAGTGATGAAATATTTAATTATCTATTCTTGGCATACTTCAGAGGAGTCTCATTACTTCCATGTCCGTGTATTATATGGAAGAAAAACACCAGGCTTGATTTGCTTATATGTTTTGAGTTAAAGATGTTTTTGTTTTTGAGCCTCATTTGCACTTTATTTGTAAATAGTTTTAATAAATTAACTTTATTTATTTAATATATTATTGTCATCATCACATTTATTAATCTTTGCGTATACAAAATGATCTTTTTATGTGCCAACATGCTGTAAAACATCATTCATTCATCATTCATTTGTTTGTCGTTCATTCGTTTGTTCATTCATTTGTATTTAAAGCAGTGCCATAGGAAATATAATCGGGAGATTATACCAATAAAACTGACTGCATATATGACATATCATTTGTTGGAAGTTTCATTACATCCCATCCATCAAACCATTTCAGTTGGTAAAGGTTGTATAGTATTACTTGTATTATTCACTTTATAATGTTCTTTTCAGAGATATTACAGGCATGACAGCTCCTATTCCCGACACCGAGCCGCCGGCATACTGGTGGGACGAGTTGGCAGACAAGTCATTATTGATAGGTGTCTACAAACATGGCTATGAGAAATACAACTTAATGAGACAGGATCCTCTCCTCGTATTCCTCGACAGATGTGGTCCCCCGGATAATGCAGCCCTGGCTGCAGAACTCAAAGATGACGATGATAATGAAAAGTTAGTATTTTGTACTGATGTACTGCAGAAAGTAATTATTTCTCATTCTAATGATGAGTTTCCATGCTAATACCGAGCGTGTGTTGCTAGTTGACTTTATTGTCCTAGCCGCGCCATGTGTACAAACTGGTCTCAAAAACCTGAGGAATGTTGATTTAAAAAAACAAAAGATGAATTTTTATATTTCTGTTTTCACCATGGACTACAACTTAATGATTGAAATAAAATCTGCATTTCAATGATGAGTATCCATGCTAATACCGAGCGTGTGTTGCTGGTTGACTTTATTGTCCTAGCCGCGCCATGTGTACAAACTGGTCTCAAAAACCTGAGGAATGTTGATTTAAAAAAACAAAAGATGAATTTTTATATTTCTGTTTTCACCATGGACTACAACTTAATGATTGAAATAAAATCTGAATTTTCAATGATGAGTATCCATGCTAATACTGAGCGTGTGTTGCTGGTTGACTTTATTGTCCTAGCCGCGCCATGTGTACAAACTGGTCTCAAAAACCTGAGGAATGTTGATTTAAAAAAACAAAAGATGAATTTTTATATTTCTGTTTTCACCATGTACTACAACTTAATGACTGAAATAAAATCTGCATTTCAATGATGAGTATCCATGCTAATACCGAGCGTGTGTTGCTAGTTGACTTTATTGTCCTAGCCGCGCCATGTGTACAAACTGGTCTCAAAAACCTGAGGAATGTTGATTTAAAAAAACAAAAGATGAATTTTTATATTTCTGTTTTCACCATGGACTACAACTTAATGATTGAAATAAAATCTGCATTTCAATGATGAGTATCCATGCTAATACCGAGTGTGTGTTGCTGGTTGACTTTATTGTCCTAGCCGCGCCATGTGTACAAACTGGTCTCAAAAACCTGAGGAATGTTGATTTAACAAAACAAAAGATGAATTTTTATATTTCTGTTTTCACCATGGACTACAACTTAATGATTGAAATAAAATCTGAATTTTCAATGATGAGTATCCATGCTAATACTGAGCGTGTGTTGCTGGTTGACTTTATTGTCCTAGCCGCGCCATGTGTACAAACTGGTCTCAAAAACCTGAGGAATGTTGATTTAAAAAAACAAAAGATGAATTTTTATATTTCTGTTTTCACCATGGACTACAACTTAATGACTGAAATAAAATCTGCATTTCAATGATGAGTATCCATGCTAATACTGAGCGTGTGTTGCTGGTTGACTTTATTGTCCTAGCCGCGCCATGTGTACAAACTGGTCTCAAAAACCTGAGGAATGCTCACAAGTTTTGTTATCTTAGGGTTTTGAGATAAGTTTTTTTTTCTGTCCCAAAGGATTCAATAGTGAAAAAGTTGGCCTGTTACTAAGTTTGTTTGAATATTTAGCATAACTTTTATACTATCAAGGGCTAACAGACAATAGTTACATTAAATATAGAAGGTAGGTTGGTCTACCAAGTCTATATAAATGAGAATACATCTATCAGAGAGCTATGCAAGTTGTCAAATTGGTTTAGGAAATCTGAATTGCAGTAAATGTTCGTCTGTTGTAAATCATATAGGTTGTTGTAAATCATATAGGTATATTAAGGACTGTCTTTGATTTCATGAATACTTAACAAAATGTCATACCTATCTATATATAAACTTTTATATTCCAGTGATGACCTAGATGACACAGTTGTTAAAGATGATGATGAAGAGGAGTCACTGACGTGTGCAGCGGATGCTCTTGGCACACCCAAGCACGGCCCAGCTACTCCGTCCGCCCCACCACCACAAGAAGAGGGAGAAGATGGGAAACTGCCATTCCCGACCATATCTGAGATGAATACACGACTAAGAAGAATCATCACAAACTACCAGAGGGATTTCAAAAAACAGCAAATCAAGAGGCAGCAATTGGCAAAGGTAATTAGAATTTTTTTTATTCTTTTAGTTGTGAGATTATGCTAGAAAAATATTGTTTTCATTCAGTTAATGAAGAAAAGCAGTTTACATAAGTCTTTTTCAGTTGAGTGTACAATTTGCCTCGGTGAAAACTTCTGTTCAGAGATCAAATATATGGAAATTACTTTATGAGAGCACTTTAATACATGTATAACATCTTTTTCTAACAGGCGAAGCAAAACAAAATCATGTCCCATAGAAATATTTAATCCCATGAAATGTTGAATTACACACCTCATCTCTTTTAGTCACAGATGACAATACCATCGTTCTCAAAAATTCAACTATAAGTATCAGTCACACATTCAAGTGAAAGTATGATTGTCTTAACACAGTTTTTGCTTGTTTAACCCTTCACTCCATAGATACGCGTTTTCCCCGCACCAATCACAGAAGGCCTTTGAAAACAGCGTAGGAAGAGTTCAGATTGCTCGTAACGAGCAATCTGAACACTTTCTGCACTGTTTTCTACTCTGTCAGATAATATAAACACCCAATAATCCAAAAGCCTTCTATATTACTAGTACAAAGGTGTCTATATTAGAGGTGTCAAAAGGCGTCTTTATGAAGTAAAAGGTTAATAGAACACAGTTTGTGTAGATATGGTTGTTTATATTATTCTCTTCAAAATATATTGAGATGCATTTGAATGAGCCTTTGTTGTATATGTTCTTCAGAAAAATGAAAAGCGAGAGAAATTGGATGCAGTTTTCCGTGAAAGAGAAAGCAGAAGAAGGGAAACATTACAGAAGTATGTTATGTATACCTTGTCTTTATTTATCTATTATAAAGAAGTTCTATTCTTTGAAAAGGAACCATCTGAATGAATGGAAGAGTAAGCTGTTTCATGATCCATATTAAACATAAATGTTGAGGTTATTGTCCAGCTCAGTCCAAACGTTTTAATTGAGAGAGGTTTCCTCTGCCAATAAAACTCTATGCCATTAACCATTAGAGTATTTAATGTGTTGGAAAATAGAATGAAGTCTCTTTTACACAACTGAAAATTGTTCTCTAACTAAAATTTTACTTCACCTACGGCGTCTATGCCTAGTACATTAATGACGACGTCTCTACTGACCGCCACTGCAACGCTGCAGGGGCTGTGGGTTCGAATCCCGAAGATGACAGAAAAATATTTCGGAATTGTCAGTGGTCAGGTTTAAAGACGTGTCACTCCTCTCCAATAGTCATATAAAGTAGGAATAATACAAAAATAAAAATTTACTGACATTGAACTTGATGAGATTCTAATATTTTATAGATTAATGG
The DNA here is from genome assembly GCA_029582155.1 of Panopea generosa. Classification (NCBI taxonomy): domain Eukaryota; kingdom Metazoa; phylum Mollusca; class Bivalvia; order Adapedonta; family Hiatellidae; genus Panopea; species Panopea generosa. Next base: position 67,687,215 of record CM055900.1, read on the forward strand.
GTAAGTTTTCAGTTCACAATTTTGATTAAAATGTAAAAATTCCCATTAATAACACATAGAAAAATAACATTGTTTTATATTTTACTTTACTGTAAAGTACTCCTATAATTAAAGATACAACACGTATGACTTGCCTCTACTTGTAGATGGACACGGAGGGAGGAGACGGACTTCTACCGAGTAGTGTCTACATATGGTATAGAATTTGACCGTGTGAAAGGCCGGTATATATGGGACAAGTTCCGGGTGATGGCCAAACTTGACAAGAAAACAGATGAGCAGTTAACCGAGTATTTCATTTCCTTCTACCACATGTGCCTGAGAGTGTGTCGCAAGATTAAAGAAGAAGGTAATGCACCTTGCATATTGATTTATCTCATCTTTATAAAATTAAAATGGATTTAAGTTGGAGATGTTGACTTTAAAGTTATATTCACCTTTCATAACATAAAGTGTAAAGAACTACTAAAGAATACATGTACTTTTATGTGCATCATGTTGCATGTATGTAATTACTATACTCTTAGATGATTGGAATGATTTCACATTTAGCTTGTATCATCATCCAGCTGAAGTGCCTGCACATTTGTTTGTATAGAACTGTCAACAATGGACTGCAGCTGTTCTTCATATTTGCATACTTGTACACAATGTCTTGTATGCTCACCTGCATGTGTGTATATATAACTTGTCACAATGAACTGTTCTTAACTTTTGAATATTGCTATGCCCACTATTCCAGCCTACCCACCTACTCCTGTGTATATAGAAGCCATCACAGAGGAGAGAGCCAATCGTTGTATAGCCAGGATAGACTTGCTGAGTAAGATCCGCGAGGAGATTATTGTACATCCAAAGATGGAACAACGGATCAAACATTGTCAGAAGTCCTTGGACCTTCCGTCATGGTGGAGACCTGGTAAACAGGACAGGGAGCTGCTTATTGGGGCTGCAAAGTAAGCACCTTTCAAATTATAACAAGCAGGCCTGCCATTCCACTCAGGGCTAGAAATTTCTTATAAAAGCTACTCGTCCTCCCCTTTCAAATATTTTTAATTGAATGCTTAAAATCAAAGAAATATTAAGGTCAGTTTCTTAAATCTTACTCATCGTGAACAATTGTTCACTCGTCATGGCGAGCAGACGAGTGGAATTTTCCAGCCCTGCTGCCCTTTTGAGAGAAAAGCACCAGCATTTTTTCTTGCTAGAAAATATAGAAAAAGGATTTTTTAAAGATGTTTGTGGAGAAGGGGGTGTTAATTAAAAAATGGAAGAAAGCAAACATGCCTCTAAGGTCATTAATGTAGAAACATGTATAATATCAATGTCATTGAACATAACTAAGTTTGATAATATCTTGGATGACAACTCTGGTCTTGTCCCATAATGATGGTGTACAGACAAATTAAAGTTTAATTTTGCTTTAAAAAATCGGACTTTCTGTTTAGTACATCACTTAAAACATGAAGAACTTGTATTGCAATCATCATAATATATAATCTAGATACATGTGCACTGTTAATTGATAACTTTCTTCATTTACAGACATGGTCTCGCACGCACAGATTACTACATTATGAATGATCCATCGTTGTCATTTCTTGAGGCTGTTAAAGCATACACACAGTCCATGCGAAGTTCACCAGAGAATACCCACTTGTTTGGCAAAGATGTGGAGAACAAAGGTTTGTTATGGAAGCATGTTTTGTTTTAACCCAGTTGAGCTTAGTAATAAGTAATGTTTTAAGCTATTTTCTCTGTATGCCTTTTTGAAGATAAGGATTTTTTACACCTATTTTATGATATTATTAAATACAAGAAGTTCTTAACATTCAATTAAAAGATTGTATGCTTTGTAAATATTTTCAATGAGCCTTTTCATTTTATATTTTCAGACTTCCTATTTTTAATCATTTCAATTTATTTTGTAGATGTCAAAACTGAAAAAGATGATACAGAAAAGAAAATTAAAGTAGAGAAAACAATAAAATCTGAAAATGGGTCAGAAGATGGAAATAGTATTAAAACAGAAAGTGTTGAAAAAGTAAAAACGGAGAATGATGAAAAGAAAAGTAAAGAAATAAATGATGATTCTTTGGAGAAAGAAAGTTCTAAGACAGATTTAGAAATTGACGAAATTGAACACGCAGAAGAAAGCAGTCCAAAAAAAGTAAAGAATGAAGACAAGGAAGTTTGTGACAAAACAGAAATTAAGGAAAATGGTCAGGAAACATCTTCCGAACCTGATGAGGTGAAAAAAGAAAAGTTAAATGAGGTTGTGGAAAAGAAAGTAAAATCAGAGCCAGAAAATTCAGAATCCAAGGAAGATCTTCCGTTAGATGTAAAAGAAAGTGTTAAATCTGAATCTGAGAACAAAGCAACTGGTAAATCAGACAACAAGAATGATGTTAAATCAGAAGTTGAAGATAATGTTAAATCTGAGAACAAAGATAGTGTAAAAATAGAAGAAGATAAATCAGAAAAAGAAGGATTGTTGAATGGAACATTGAATGATGTGAAGGATGAAGTGAAAGAAGAACCTGCAGATGTCAAGGAAGATCCAGATGATGTAAGAATATACCTTGATAGTTCAGATATTTTCAAACTTGGCTGCCATAGACTACTATTTTTAACATCAATATGTATATTTTTGTGTCGCCTGCATAGCATGGCAGACACACATGTATTATTTTGTCCGGCATTGATGTTTTTGGTTTCCAGGTAATAACTTCAGATTGCTTTATGATTATGATTTAATATGAAACTGTGGAGATATTGTTATGAGAGTACTGAAAGCCTATTGACTTTGGGGCCACTGTGACCTTAATGACATGAAAAAAAAATCAAAGTTTATGGTTTTGGGTCAATAACTTCAAATTATTTTGTGTGATGACTATGAAAATTTGTTCATTAAGTACTACTACCTGTTGATTTTGAGGCCACTGGGTCCAAGATCATAGCGACCTCGATGACATGATAAAATGGCTTGGGTTGACAGTTAATTGAACATAACACAGATGTGTTTCCTGGAACACACTTTTAGATGTACATTCTTTGCATTTATATATGGATGTACATGTGCATAGCATTTATTTCAGGAGGTGCGTCGGGCGTTGGATGGAGAAGAATCACATGCAGAGTTTTTTGACAATGTTTCACAAGGTCTATTGTCACAATGGCCAAAGGTAAGCTAGGTTTTTATGCTCTGTCATTATCCATATATGTGTGTGCAGAGATTTTTTCTGAAAATTTTGCAGAGGCTTCGAGATTTGGAAAAGAACAGTGCAATCGAAGGGAAATTTGGATTTTTTTTAAGGCTTTAGCAAAATGGAAAATAAAGTGTAACACTGTTAAGATCATGTTCTAACCAATTATTATAAGATATTGCAATTATACCTAATATCCAGTTTTTTTTATACCCCTATTGTAAAAAAAATACATTTTTTTTTTTATATTTTTTATTTTTTACCAGTGTGGGATTTTTTTGGCCTCGATTGGGGAAAAAACCTATGGTTTTTAAATTGGGAAGCCGCCAAATTTAATAAGGTAAAAAAGCCTTGGTATGTGTGCATAGACATCCGGAGGATTTTTTAGATCTAAATATAGATTACCAATCAGAGAATTACCCACCTTTTCTATGAAAGACTTTAGCAGCCACAGGAACTCCCTTGGAATTCAAAGACTAAAATTTAAACTGAGGTTTTCAAAGAAAAGTGTAACTACTTTTGACTATTACTGGTCGTGCAGCATTGACACATATTGTGCTAAACTGTAGATAATACTCAAAAATATGTGTTTCAGGATCGTGTTGTGTTCCATCGACTGGAGCAGATCTGCTACTGTGTTGAGACAGGCGAGTGGCCCTTCCCACCAAAAATGAAGAATGTCCATATTCTGGGTATCGACTCTAACAGTAATACGCCGACACGTTCCCTGACCCCTTGTATGACCCCTAAGCAGGATGAGGAAACAAAAGAAAGTACAGCAGAGAAACTGAAGCGGAAAGAGAAGGAATTTGATGTCCAGTTATCTGAGGTATAGACAGAAGAAACATAATTTTTTGATTGAGTTGAATTGGAAAAGATTGTGAAAAAATTTAATCTGTTGTCTTCAATTAGTCGCAAAAAGGGTTTAATACCATTTTTAACACATAACAGACTATATATGGATATCAATTTATTATGGAGAAATAAGTGATTTTTATACGACCCTTGAGACCACTTCGCCACAGACAGCCCTTTCTTCAATTAGATCATTCAAATGAATTTTGGAAGTTTCCTTGAATATTCATCACAGAAGCCAAGATTAAAATATTACTTTTTTTGAAGATGGGAAACATTACTGATTGTGGCGGTTCATTTGATCATTAGTTTGTTGTTAAAGTCTGCACTTAGGCATACAATTGTGCTTAAAACATGTTTAAATAAGACAAGTTATTAGGTTAGATGAAAGTAAAAAAAACGGTTGACACTACATGTAGTTTTAAGATATTGACTGAGTGTGATATATTGTAACTTGTTAAAACAGTGTTACAGGTGAATGGATAAATCAGAGAGTTACGGTTACACATGAAATAGTGTATTTTAAAATTGTATTTAGAATCATATGTCAAATAAATGTAAAGATAATAACATGCACCTGAACAATTGTATTTCAGGGAGATGGTCTTAAAATGACATTCCATAAAAAGTCAGAGAAGCAAAAACGGTCAATGGATGCCATGCAAGAAGCAGAAAAAAGTAAGGCATTGCTTTCCTGGACCTAAATTCTTCAATAGTTAGAGTCTGAGATTTAGACTTTTTTATTTTTTTAAATTTTATATTTAATTACAGACCGTAATCCGTTCAAGTACACCAAAAATGCATTTCAATTGCGTTCGTTTTGCGTGTCAAACGCGTTTGTTTTGCGTTTGAAATACATTTTAGTTTCGTTAATGGTTTGCATTTTTTTATGATAAACGTTAAAGAAAATACGAAAATGCAGTTCAAAATGATAGTGAATGCATTTTAGAATCGTTTTGCGTGTATCGTTTACCGTGTATCTTTTACCATTAAACGTTTACACGACATGTTCACCAATCGCATCATCTCTGGTTGACCAATTGTAACACCGCAGTAGAATAAATAATAAGAACTAGATATTTAAAGAAATCGCCGGGTTTTATATGATAATATATTAACTAAATAAATTAAAATAATATTGATTAAAATCTTTCTGAAATATTGATTAAAATCAATCTGAAATATTTCTAACTAAGCCACCCTATGTTAGATATGGTCTACCATAAAGTTGATGATTTGTAGCGTGACAGCAGATTAATATGTTTCATAAAACTCGAATCATTGAAATTTAATACACATGGTACAGGGCATGTCAATTACATCAGATAAACACGTTACGGTCACATAATTATAAGATTTACCAAACATTGCCAGACTGGTTTACACTAATGTTAATATTACAGTATCGAAAAAGTATATAGTAAATAAATGTGAACCAGTCGATGTTTTTTTATATCTGCAGTGGTGTATAATCTGCTTTTATGCAAGAAACAGAGTATAGACGCCTCAGCAAGTATTTATTTTATTTACAGGAATAATGCATTATTTACAAGTATTTTCCAATTTTAATTCCAGTTATGAATTTCGATAGATTGTCATGTTAAACATTATAACAGTTCATTAAACAAAATAATTTATATAATCCGCAAAGATAAATTTATTTACAAATACACATGCCTTAATTTATGTAGCGAGCGCACACACTTTATGTCTATTACTCCGACACAATTTATTTCTGACCTCGTGGCAATGTGCAATGTCGTCACTCTGACAGTTTCTTGCGTCATTTAACGTTGCGTTCTATTTCACTATGGTAAATGCATGGGGGAGGCGGAGATGTTTCCATAAAAAAAGATGCCTTTAAGGGTAAAGGTTTTATGTCTTGTGGCATGGCTTCTAAAATCGCTGGTACATGTACTTCCGTCTGACGCTTTCAAGGACTTTTATGTACATTACACCGATAGAATTCCTCTGATATCCTTCCATCAAAAATTTCCAAGATACCCACTTAGTGAATAAAATGTTTGTTTCACTGGTGACGTAATCGGACATTGGCACAAGGTGATAGTGAAAGGGACAGCGTGTTCATTCTGTACACAAATTTAGGTATGTGTAGTTATTAATAACTCTATCAGCTTAATAGTAATCTTTTTTTAACAAATGCCTATATTGAAAACAGACATTTTGGAAGACACCCAGTAACAAACAAACACCAACCCTTTACGTGTGTTTGTTATATATATATGAACTATTTTTATATACAATTTTGGAAAAGCCCAAAGGGTTTTTGGTGTAACAAACAGATTTTCTTAAATTGTGTGAAAACTTTTACAGACTGGCAATCATATAACAGAACAGCAACATAAATCGGTGTTCAGATAATTAAATCAGTTAATTGGGGTTGTTGTGTAAGCAGGTCATGCGTCATCTGATTGTTTTATCACACTTTTACAAGTAAAGAAACGATGCCCGAGGCAATGTTTTTCACGGGTAATTCGGAATTAAAACTTATAACAAAGAAATTTAATTAAAGTTACAGGTATAGCAATTTAAAGATTTTAAATGACAAAGACAGCAATCATTTCGTTTAATTATTTATTTCATTGTCAATATAACTACGACAATATTAGAGGATATCCGAATCTTTATTATTTGATGCGTTTAAGTTTGCATTATCGTTTTGTATCGTTCGTGGATTGTTCGCCCTGTTGCGTCCGTGTATCGTTTTGTTTATCGTTTCGTTTCGTTTATCGATTATCATTTCGTTTGTATTTTTAGTCAGTTTGTATATCGTTTAAAACGCGTTTGATATTTGTTTCGTTTGCGTCCGTTTGGTGTACTTGAACGGACAACTGTCAAACAAAAAATTACTAGATCTATTTGCAAAAAAAACAAGTAGTTTGGATGATTATTTAACAGAAACTGTTACCGAATCACATTGCTTACTCATTAGTGTGTGTATACAGGGTTTTAAAGAAATTTAAGATTTGAGTCTGAGTCTGATTCTTAGGCTCAAATTGTTGATGGTTTTTAGGTCCAGGTCTCATATATGTACTTTAAAGTGTTGTGAAGTTGCAGTTTTTATGTGCTGGTACTACTTTCATGTAAAAGCTCTTGGTGTGTTCAGAAGAAGTGCTTTATGTTGAATTTCAATGTCACTCTTACCTGAAATAGATGCATGTACTTATACAGGTCTGCATTTCTATGCTAGTTCAATTACACAGTGGAACTGGTGCTTCACAAACTTCCAAAATTTTCATATAAAAATCATATTTATTCTTAATTATATGTAATGTAATCAACTAATTGATGTCCACCTTGCATTTATTGTTGAGCTTTTAGAAATGCTTTCAGAATGTCTTAAAGACAACTTTGTCATTCATGTTTTATAACAGTTATCTAGCATCCTTTTTAGCAATATTTTTTTTTTTGTTTTTTGACATGTTTAGTTGTTAAGGAATTGGGACGACTTGAGGAACAGCATCGTTCAGCTGCTGCTATATCCCATATTAAAAAAAGTTTGAGAGACATTTCAGCCATTCCATAGGTGGCACATCTCTTGGTGAATGTCTTTCGCTTTCAAACCAGTCAGTGGCCTACTTGTTTTGTAAGCCGTAACGTTAATTAACACATTTTCAGCTCTCTCTTGCCAGTCTTTTGTATATATTGTAATGAGTACACTATAACGATATGTACATTCAGGTCAATTAATGTATGAACCAGATTTTTACCAGAGATATGAATCAATGACCATATTATTATTACAGTTGATTTACGGATTGCACAAGTTGTACAAAGTAATAATAATTTTGGAACACCCCTTGTATGTTGTTTGATTCTAAATGTAATATTAAATATAACATTGACTTTTGATTATTAAATCTTAGAGAATAACGAGTTGTGCTGTAACTATTAAGTTGACAAAATTGTAAAATGTGTTATTTCTGAATTTTTTATCTCTGGATAATTGCAGGAAGGTTTAAAATACATTTTGATACAAGGAGCAACTGGAAAATGAATATTCTATTTGTGAATAAAAAATTTTCATTAAATTCTATATTTTACTTTATATTATTCAGCTGCCCGCATCCAGGCCATACTTGCACAAAGTCTTGCAGCATCGCAGGGATCAAGTGATGACAGTCAGCAAGATTCTGTCCTATCTACTCAGGTATCATGGCCGTCGCCGTGGCAACCTTCTCCTCCATTCTACATGTCTATGACACAGGTCGGTGACTAGCAATACAGAAAACAATGCTCTGCCCATTTGACATGGTCAATCAACTGCCTTGTTGTGTGGCTAGGTCTCATGGCAAAGCTGCGTTATTTCTAAGCATGGTCTAGAATAGCATTGCAGAGCTTTTTTAATAAGCATGGCTTGTAGACGTGTTTATATGACAAGAATGAATGAATAGTTGGATCTTAGCTACATGAAAATATGGTCCAGTTCTCAGTTATAGTTGTAAAAAGGATATTTTGTTCACACTTGTCAGCTTCTAGTTACTCTTGTGTTTGTGTTGAATGTATGGCATCCGGGCATAATGTTCCAAATAACAGTCCGTCATATATCTATAGAAAGGCATGCGATTGTATTTTATAATTTACATTATTTTGGTATATTAAATAGAGGGTCACCCTTTTAATGTAAGAACTGCATAATTATAAAAATAAAGTGATTAATGTAAATGGAATGTTTGGATATCAATTTTATATGTTTGTGCTGTGTTTGTTGTGTAGAAATTGCTTTTTATGTTTGTTACAAACATATCATGCCTGTGTAGTGTATGAATCTTACTTATTTTGAATGCAAGAAAATAGAAAATAGAATTGTTGTTTGAATAATTTATAAAAGAACAAATGTACACACAAAATTTGAGTGATGAGAGAACGGTAACATTGTTGTGTAAGTAGTACTAGAGAACAGCAACTTTGGTTTATGAATAGCAGGAGAATAGCAACTTTGTTTTGTAAGTCGTGAAAGAAAACTAATTTTATTTTGTGAATAACAAGAGAACAGAAATGTTTTTCATATAGCAATGGCTACTTTGATGTGTGAATAGCAATGAATGCAAGTTTGTGACCATGGCAACCTTGTATTCAGTTCAAGAATGACACGCTTGTGCAAATGATAAAAGTTTGATTCTAGTATTTGGAAAATAAAGATGCACATTTGAAAAATGAAACCTTGCTTCTTGTGTTTGGTGTATCGAACCTTGGCTCTTGTGTTTGGTGTATCGAACCTTGCTTCTTGTGTTTGGTGTATCAAACCTTGATCCTTGTGTTTGGTGTATCAAACCTTGCTTCTTGTGTTTGGTGTATCGAACCTTGGCTCTTGTGTTTTGTGTATCGAACCTTGGCTCTTGTGTTTGGTGTATCGAACCTTGGCTCTTGTGTTTGGTGTATCAAGTGACCGCGGCGTGGTCTAGTGGTAGAGCATCTGCCTCGCATGTGGAAGGTCGGGGGTTCAATCCCCGGCCGAGTCATACAAAAGACTTTAAAAATGGTGCTAGAAGCTTCCTCGCTTGACGCTCAGCATTTAGAGGAGAGTTCTCAGTCTGGTCGGCCCAGTGTCAGTGTAATGTGACTGGGTGTGGTATCATACCATGTGTCTGCGGCATGATACTCCAGTGTGACAGCGCTTAGAATACTGTCTCAAGTAGACATCGTCGCAATATGACTGAAAAATTGTTGAAAGCAACACTAAACACCATGCAACAATGAAATTGGTGTATCAAACCTTGCTTCTTGTGTTTGGTGTATCAAACCATGATCCTTGTGTTTGGTGTATCAAACCTTGCTTCTTTTGTTTGGTGTATCGAACCTTGCTTCTTGTGTTTGGTGTATCGAACCTTGGCTCTTGTGTTTGGTGTATCGAACCTTGCTTCTTGTGTTTGGTGTATTAAACCTTGATACTTGTGTTTGGTGTATCAAACCTTGATCTTTGTGTTTGGTGTATCAAACCTTGATCCTTGTGTTTGGTGTATCAAACCTTGCTTCTTGTGTTTGGTGTATCAAACCTTGATCCTTGTGTTTGGTGTATCAAACCTTGATCGTTGTGTTTGGTGTATCAAACCTTGATCATTGTGTTTGGTGTATCAAACCTTGATCATCATTGTGTTTGCATCGAGAAGTTCTTGTAATATACAAATTGCATACTTTTATGAATGAGAAACATTGGTTCTAGCATTTTGTGCATTTGGAAGACATACATGTAAATAAAATGCTTGTAGTGTTTGGTATAGGAATGGTAAATATTCATTTTGTGATTGCTGCTTGTAGTGTTTGGTATAGGAATGGTATATATGCATTTTGTGAATGCTGCTTGTAGTGTTTGGTATAGGTATGGTAAATATGCATTTTGTGATTGCTGCTTGTAGTGTTTGGTATAGGAATGGTATATATGCATTTTGTGAATGCTGCTTGTAGTGTTTGGTATAGGTATGGTAAATATGCGTTTTGTGAATGCTGCTTGTAGTGTTTGGTATAGGAATGGTATATATGCGTTTTGTGAATACTGCTTGTAGTGTTGGTATAGGAATGGTATATATGCATTTTGTTAGTGCAGCTTGTAGTGTTTGCTATAGGTATGGTATATATGCATTTTGTGAGTGCCGCTTGTAGTGTTTGGTATAGGAATGGTATATATGCATTTTGTGAATGCTGCTTGTAGTGTTTGGTATAGGTATGGTAAATATGCGTTTTGTGAATGCTGCTTGTAGTGTTTGGTATAGGAATGGTATATATGCGTTTTGTGAATACTGCTTGTAGTGTTGGTATAGGAATGGTATATATGCATTTTGTTAGTGCAGCTTGTAGTGTTTGCTATAGGTATGGTATATATGCATTTTGTGAGTGCCGCTTGTAGTGTTTGGTATAGGAATGGTATATATGCTTAATGATGAGTATCCATGCTAATAACGAGCGTGTGTTGCTGGTTGACTTTGTTGTACTTGCCGCGTACAAACTGGTCTCAAACACCTGAGGAATGTTGATTTAAAAAAACAAAAGATGAATTTTTATATTTCTGTTTTCACCATGTACTACATCTTAATGATGAAAATAAAATCTGCATTTCAATGATGAGTATCCATGCTAATACTGAGCGTGTGTTGCTGGTTGACTTTATTGTCCTAGCCGCGCCATGTGTACAAACTGGTCTCAAAAACCTGAGGAATGTTGATTTAAAAAAACAAAAGATGAATTTTTATATTTCTGTTTTCACTATGTACTACAACTTAATGATTAAAATAAAATCTGCATTTCAATGATGAGTATCCATGCTAATACTGAGCGTGTGTTGCTGGTTGACTTTATTGTCCTAGCCGCGCCATGTGTACAAACTGGTCTCAAAAACCTGAGGAATGTTGATTTAAAAAAACAAAAGATGAATTTTTATATTTCTGTTTTCACTATGTACTACAACTTAATGATTAAAATAAAATCTGCATTTCAATGATGAGTATCCATGCTAATACTGAGCGTGTGTTGCTGGTTGACTTTATTGTCCTAGCCGCGCCATGTGTACAAACTGGTCTCAAAAACCTGAGGAATGTTGATTTAAAAAAACAAAAGATGAATTTTTATATTTCTGTTTTCACTATGTACTACAACTTAATGATTAAAATAAAATCTGCATTTCAATGATGAGTATCCATGCTAATACTGAGCGTGTGTTGCTGGTTGACTTTATTGTCCTAGCCGCGCCATGTGTACAAACTGGTCTCAAAAACCTGAGGAATGCGTCGCCCACCCTCAGCTTATTATGGTTCATAAATAAGAAAAAAATTATCCCGTGAGAGATGTAGCGTTTTAAGGAAAAAGTGTTTTTCTTCACACTTCAAGTTGGGGGTAGTTTGAGACTCAATGGGAAGATTTGAGAATTTAAGGGGTCATTTGTTCAAATGGTATGACAAAAACACAAAATTTAAGGGTCATAGTAAACGAATGAGACATAATTATAGTAAATACAAGCACATACAGAAGTGACAACGGAGGTCACCTTTGAAGGTCAGTAACAAAACTTCTGCAGTGTATTGGTGGAACTGAACTAACCCTCTTGATTGTAACAAAGCTGGCCCGATTAGCTCAGTTGTAAGCACGTCTGACTATCAATCCAGGAGTTGTGAGTTTGAATCCCTGCCCGGCTACAATCTCTGTGATGGTTGATATACCATATTACGTCTTATTATCATTTGTCTCACCGCTGATTCAAGTAGGAAAGTTATCAGTTACTTGCGGAAATGGGGTGTACTCGAGTACTTATCAACCTTCCAGGATCCCAGGAAGCAGTGGTTAGGTTACCTGATCGTCTGTTAGCCCTCGATGGCATGAAAATGACACTCAATATTCAATCAGTCAGTCAATGATTGTAGCAATAAGTTTATGTAAGAGTTGTTTTGATTAACAGATACATGTAAATATCTTGATGATTAAGCATTGGTACATGGTAGACATACCACAATCTTGTTTTTTGTGAAATAAAGTTTACGGCCATATAGTGTGAGATGTCTACACACAACAAATGTTATATTCCGTAGAAAATATGTCATCAGCAAGAGAGAGAGAAATCAGAATTTGAGATGGATCAAGACTAGACATTGCTTCCAAATATAGACGCAATATAGCTCTGCTTTCTGTATTGTGATATAGTCACCTTCCTGTGTGATGTAACTTGTAGATATCATGTGTATTCTCATCATTATAATAATATAAAATCATTATGTTTGTATGCGAGAACGAATATGGATAATTTTTCAAAAAGTTAAGTTCCATACTTGGTATTTACCTAATTGGTTAGAAAATCTTTTAAAATAAATAAATAAGTCTGGTTGTTAGACATGATAAAGTTTTCATTATAAATATTCTAAATATTTGTTTAAATACATTAGAATTAGAAACTGTATATCAGTATGAAATATAAACCAATGAATGTTTGTCACTATGGCAGGGCGGAGCAGACAGTCCATTCCTTAATGGCAGTCACATGTCCGAGGAGGAGATGATGATGAATAGAAATCTGGTAAGTGGATCATGGCTCTGTGCTGATATATACTGAACGGAACAGCTAAGCCGCAACTTTTGTATTATTATAGTTTCGTAAAACTATTGAATAACATTATTAAAGTTTGTATACGGTATTAGCAGACAATTAAGTATGATTTTAAATAGCCAAATGTTTCTTAATCAAGTCCAAATTTCAAAGAATTACTCTCACATTTTATTTTTGAAAATATATAAAAATTCAGGTACATAAAATGTTTAGTGGCAGGTGAGTTGTTCCGTTCAGTAAAGGTGGAGGCTGATTGTCTGGGTCTGACAGTGAACATATGCAAAGTAACTTACAGGAGTTTACAGTGAATATGCATAATATACTTGGCCTGGTAAAACAGGAGAGGCTGACAGTGAAAATAGGTTGTAAAACTAGGGGGCAGCTGCCAACAGGTATAGTTGGAAGTATTGTGAAAATGGTTGAAACTTGCAGCAAGTGTTAGATTATTTATTTTCTTGCACATCACTAAGATATTCAGTCTTGGATGGGACACACTGGTACGAGTGATGATAAATTAGTACTAACCAACAAGGAAAACATAGTAATTTGTTATATGTGTCACAATGAAAGTAAATTTTTTTCAGTTCCTGAACCCTTGTTTTCTTCCAGTAAAAATGTATGATGTGAATGTAGTTTATAATATCATCACAATTTTTCTATGTTGGTCTGGTTTTATAAATGTTTTATTGAGATTTAGGTTATCTTGTACGACAACATATAAACAGTAATAAGTTAAACAAAAACATGAGAAATAAATTCAAAAACAAAGAATACAAGAATGTGCACCGTCAACTTTTTGTACGTTTGCTGTAGAGGACCTACTTTAATCACTACAACTCTTTACAGATGGAGCAAGGATTAATGTTTGGTGACCGCCGTGGTCGTCGGGGTAGGAAAAGGAAGGCAGAGAAGATGGCAGAGATTGCCATGGCAGAGGCACTGGCTCGGCGACAGACTGCCAGGGCTGTAGCTTCATTTGAACAGGGTAAATATTATTGCTTTTATGGTAAAACTTGGACACCAAACTGTTTAACATGATAATCACATATAATCTTTAAATATTTCAATGAAGAATTATTCAGTTTGAATTTATATATACACTTGGGTCCGGTTATAGCATGGTCGGATAACACAAAATTTGTTATAACCTGGTCTTTCTATGGCTCCCCAATTTAAAATTGATATTTTCAACCAGATTCATAAAATATATAATAATTGAATTGATCGAAAATCTGGACTATATCGCCAAGTGTTTGTGAGCTTGCTGCATTTTTGTCCAAACTGTATTTGTACATCAATTACACTTCCATAATTCAAACTGAAATGATAACAAGTTCTTATTGTTATAAGGCATGATACTGCAGTGTGACAGCGCTCAAAATACTGTCTCAAGTTGACACCGTCGCGATATGACTGAAAAATTGTTGGAAGTGGCGCTAAACACCATACAACAACATTATTGTTATAAATAACATTGCTTTTAGTTGATTTACGCTGACTAACAATGGTCTGTGATATTTATCACACATTATCGTGTGTTTTTTACAGTATTTTGACGGGTACCCTGAGATTTTTTCCTGGAATAGCCCTAACTCACAATATATGTTCTGATTACTTGATTAGCCCTAATTGATTTGTCATGTGATGTTTTGAAGGAAGTAACTGTGTGAGTAACAAATGGTATGGTATGGACCTAGTTTGGTGTAGGTCATTTGTAAAGAAGTGGCTGTGAATTTTGGCAAATAATAAATATCTGAAGACTATTTTGTCATGTTATATTTCGTCATGTTATATATTGTCATGTTATATATTGTCATGCTATATTTTGTCATGTTACATATTGTCATGTTACATATTGTCATGTTATGTTTTGTCACGTTATATTTTGTCAAGTTATATTTCGTTTGTTATATTTCGTCATGTTATATTTTGTCATGTTATATTTCGTCATGTTATATTTTGTCATGCTATATTTTGTCATGTTACATTATGTCATGCTAAATATTGTCATGTTACATATTGTCATGTTATGTATTGTCATGTTATGTATTGTCATGTTACATATTGTCATGTTATGTTTTGTCACGTTATATTTTGTCAAGTTATATTTCGTCATGTTATATTTTGTCATGTTATATTTTGTCATGCTATATTTTGTCATGTTACATATTGTCATGTTATATATTGTCATGCTATATTTCGTCATGTTATATTTAGTCATGTTATATATTGTCATGTTATATTTCATCATGTTATATTTCGTCCTGTTATATATATTGTCATGTTACATATTGTCATGTGTCATATTGTCATGTTATACTTTGTCATGTTATATTTTGTCATGCTATATTTTGTCATGTTACATATTGTCATGTTACATATTGCCTTGTTATATTTCATCATGTTATATATTGTCATGTTATATTTCGTCATGTTATATTTCGTCATGCTATATTTCATCATGTTATATTTTGTCATGTTATATATTGTCATGTTATGTATTGTCATGTTATATTTATACCCCCGACAAACAAAGTTTGAGGGGGTATATTGGAGTCACATTGTGGTCGGTCTGTTGGTCGGTCTGTCCGTTGCAATTTTCCTTGTCCGGAGCATCACTTGAAAAGTACTGGATGGAATTTCATCAAACGTCATACAATGGTAGAATATAATGAGAGGAAGTGCAGTGTACAAGAAACATAACTCTATTCTTGCTAATTACAGAGTTATTGCCCTTTGATATTTTTTCTTGTCTGGAGCATAACTTGAAAAGTACCGGATGGAATTTCATCAAGCTTCATACAATGGTAGAATATAATGAGAGGAAGTGCAGTGTACAAGAAACATAACTCTATTCTTGCTAATTACAGAGTTATTGCCCTTTGATATATTTCCCTTGTCCGGAGCATTACTTTTAAAGTACTGGATGGAATTTCATCAAACTTTATACAATGGTAGAATATTATGACAGGAAGTGCAGTGTACAGGAAACATAACTCTATTCTTGCTAATTACAGAGTTATTGCCCTTTGATATATTTCCCTTGTCCGGAGCATTCCTTTTAAAGTACTGGATGGAATTTCATCAAACTTCATACAATGGTAGAATATAATGACAGGAAAACTCAATCCATAACATTCTCTTTTATTTAGGTTTTTTTTTGTCTGGAGCATAACTTTAAAACTATTGGATATAATTTAATAAAACTTCATACAATGGTAAACCATTTTCTGTCATGGCGGCGTTCGGGGGTATTCATCACCTTCAGTGATAGCTCTAGTTTGTCATGTTATATTTCGTCATGCTATATTTAGTCATGTTATATATTGTCATGTTATATTTCATCATGTTATATTTAGTCATGTTATATATATTGTCATGTTACATATTTTCATGTTATGTATTGTCATGTTATATTTCGTCATGTTATATATTGTCATGTTACATTTTGTCATGTTATATTTCGTCATGTTATATATTGTCATGTTACATTTTGTCATGTTATATTTTGTCATGCTATATATTGGTATGTTACGTATTGTCATATTATGTATTGTCATGTTATATTTCGTCATGTTATATTTTGTCATGCTATATATTGGTATGTTACATATTGTCATGTTATGTATTGTCATGTTATATTTTGTCATGCTATACTTTGTCATGCTATATTTTGTCATGCTATATATTGTCATGTTACATACTGTCATGTTACATATTTCGTCATGTTATGTTTTGTCAGGTTAAATTTTGTCTTGTTATATTTCGTTTGTTATATTTCGTCATGTTATTTTTCGTCATGTTACATATTGTCATACCGGTATTACATATTGTCATGTATATTTCGAAGGAAGTGGCATTTGACCATGGAAAGTTTGTCATATGAGATATTGTAGTACTTTAAGATACTGATACATTTATATTCAGATTCCCACGTACCAGTGATTAACTTGGAGGACGGCAGTCGACTGTCTGGAGATGAAGCCCCACTGAAGAAGGACTTGGAGAACTGGCTGGATACTCACCCAGGATACATGGTGGACAGCAGGGATGATGAGATAGAACAGGGCGAAATTGTAAGTTATTGATTATAAATATTTGTTTCTCTCTATAAAATCTTTGATGATGATATAAAGAGATCCAACTTTGACATAAACTTGGAGATTTCTTACATCTGAAATTTTATCTTTCAATCGTGATTTAAATATTTGTCTCAAATATAACCTTTTATTTAATGATGATAGAAGAGATCCAACTCTGACATAAACTTGGAGATTTCTTACATCTGAAATTTTATCTTTCAATCGTGATTTAAATATTTGTCTCAAATATAACCTTTTATTTAATGATGATAGAAGAGATCCAACTCTGACATAAACTTGGAGATTTTTTAAATCTGAAATTTTATCTTTCAATCGCGATTTAAATATTTGTCTCATATATAACCTTTATTTAATGATGATAGAAGAGATCCAACTCTGACATAAACTTGGAGATTTCTTACATCTGAAATTTATCTTGCAATCTCGATTTAAATATTTGTCTCAAATATAACCTTTTATTTAATGATGATAGAAGAGATACAACTCTGACATAAACTTGGAGATTTCTTACATCTGAAATTTTATCTTTCAATCTTGTTTTAAATATTTGTCTCATATATAACCCTTTATTAAATGATGAAACAAGAGATCCAACTCTGACATAAACTGGGAGATTTCTTACATCTGAATTTTTTGTCTTTCAATCTCGATTTAAATATTGTCACATATATAACCCTTTATTTAATGATGAAACAAGAGATCCAACTCTGACATAAACTTGGAGATTTCTTACATCTGAAATTTTATCTTTCAATCTTGTTTTAAATATTTGTCTCAAATATAACCTTTTATTTAATGATGATAGAAGAGATCCAACTCTGACATAAACTTGGAGATTTCTTACATCTGAAATTTTATCTTTCAATCTTGTTTTAAATATTTGTCTCAAATATAACCTTTTATTTAATGATGATATAAGAGATCCAACTCTGACATAAACTTGAAGGTTTCTTACATCTGAAATTTTATCTTGCAATCGCCATTTAAATATTTGTCTTATATATAACCATTTATTTAATGATGATAGAAGAGATCCAACTCTGACATTAACTTGGAGATTTCTTACATCTGAAATTTTATCTTTCAATCTCGATTTAAATATTTGTCTCAAATATAACCTTTTATTTAATGATGATAGAAGAGATCCAACTCTGACATAAACTTGAAGATTTCTTACATCTGAAATTTTTTTCTTGCAATCTCGATTTAAATATTTGTCTTTAATAAAAACTTTTTATTTAATGATGATAGAAGAGATCCAACTCTGACATAAACTTGGAGATTTTTTACATCTGAAATTTTATCTTTCAATCGCGATTTAAATATTTGTCTCATATATAACCTTTTATTTAATGATGATAGAAGAGATCCAACTCTGACATAAACTTGGAGATTTCTTACATCTGAAATTTTATCTTTCAATCTCGATTTACCGGTAATATTTGTCTCAATATAACCTTTTATTTAATGATGATAGAAGAGATCCAACTCTGACATAAACTTGGAGATTTCTTACATCTGAAACTTTATCTTTCAGTCTTGTTTTAAATATTTGTCTCATATATAACCTTTTATTAAATGATGAAACAAGAGATCCAACTCTGACATAAACTTGGAGATTTTTACATCTGAATTTTTTGTCTTTCAATCTCGATTTAAATATTTGTCTCATATATAACCCTTTATTAAATGATGAAACAAGAGATCCAACTCTGACATAAACTTGGAGATTTCTTACATCTGAATTTTTGTCTTTCAATCTCGATTTAAATATTTGTCTCATATATAACCTTTTATTAAATGATGAAACAAGAGATCCAACTCTGACATAAACTTGGAGATTTCTTACATCTGAACTTTATCTTTCAGTCTGTTTTAAATATTTGTCTCATATATAACCTTTATTAAATGATGAAACAAGAGATCCAACTCTGACATAAACTTGGAGATTTCTTACATCTGAATTTTTTGTCTTTCAATCTCGATTTAAATATTTGTCTCATATATAACCCTTATTTAATGATGAAACAAGAGATCCAACTCTGACATAAACTTGGAGATTTCTTACATCTGAAATTTTATCTTTCAATCTTGTTTTAAATATTTGTCTCAAATATATCTTTTATTTAATGATGATAGAAGAGATCCAACTCTGACATAAACTTGGAGATTTCTTACATCTGAAACTTTATCTTTCAATCTTGTTTTAAATATTTGTCTCATATATAACCCTTTATTTAATGATGAAACAAGAGATCCAACTCTGACATAAACTTGGAGATTTCTTACATCTGAATTTTTTGTCTTTCAATCTCGATTTAAATATTTGTCTCATATATAACCTTTTATTTAATGATGATAGAAGAGATCCAACTCTGACATTAACTTGGAGATTTCTTACATCTGAAATTTTATCTTTCAATCTCGATTTAAATATTTGTCTCATATATAACCTTTATTTAATGATGAAACAAGAGATCCAACTCTGACATAAACTTGGAGATTTCTTACATCTGAAATTTTATCTTTCAATCTTGTTTTAAATATTTGTCTCAAATATAACCTTTTATTTAATGATGATAGAAGAGATCCAAACTCTGACATAAACTTGGAGATTTCTTACATCTGAAACTTTATCTTTCAATCTTGTTTTAAATATTTGTCTCATATATAACCCTTTATTAATGATGAAACAAGAGATCCAACTCTGACATAAACTTGGAGATTTCTTACATCTGAATTTTTTGTCTTTCAATCTCGATTTAAATATTTGTCTCATATATAACCTTTTATTTAATGATGATAGAAGAGATCCAACTCTGACATTAACTTGGAGATTTCTTACATCTGAAATTTTATCTTTCAATCTCGATTTAAATATTTGTCTCAAACATAACCTTTTATTTAATGATGAAACAAGAGATCCACTCTGACATAAGCTTGAAGATTTCTTACATCTGAAATTTATCTTTCAATCGCGATTTAAATATTTGTCTCAAATATAACCTTTTATTTAATGATGATAGAAGAGATCCAACTCTGACATAAACTTGGAGATTCTTACATCTGAAATTTATCTTTCAATCTTGTTTTAAATATTTGTCTCATATATAACCTTTTATTTAATGATGAAACAAGAGATCCAACTCTGACATAAACTTGAAGATTTCTTACATCTGAAATTTTATCTTTCAATCGCGATTTAAATATTTGTCTCAAATATAACCTTTTATTTAATGATGATAGAAGAGATCCAACTCTGACATAAACTTGGAGATTTCTTACATCTGAAATTTTATCTTTCAATCTCGATTTAAATATTTGTCTCAAATATAACCTTTTATTTAATGATGATATAAGAGATCCAACTCTGACATTAACTTGGAGATTTCTTACATCTGAAATTTTATCTTTCAATCTCGATTTAAATATTTGTCTCATATATAACCTTTTATTTAATGATGAAACAAGAGATCCAACTCTGACATAAACTTGAAGATTTCTTACATCTGAAATTTTATCTTTCAATCGCGATTTAAATATTTGTCTTATATATAACCTTTTATTTAATGATGATAGAAGAGATCCAACTCTGACATTAACTTGGAGATTTCTTACATCTGAAATTTTATCTTTCAATCTTGTTTTAAATATTTGTCTCAAATATAACCTTTTATTAATGATGATAGAAGAGATCCAACTCGACATAAACTTGGAGATTCTTACATCTGAATTTTTTGTCTTTCAATCTCGATTTAAATATTTGTCTCATATATAACCTTTTATTTAATGATGATAGAAGAGATCCAACTCTGACATTAACTAGGAGATTTCTTACATCTGAAATTTTATCTTGCAATCTCGATTTAAATATTTGTCTTATATATAACCTTTTATTTAATGATGTAGAAGTCACGATTTAAATATTGTTTCTGTCCATAAATCGTTGATGATGATAGAAGAGATCCAACTTTGACATGAAATTATTTTCAAATTGTAAAAAATAATCTTAAATGCAATAAGTATTAATGAGACCAAACTCATTGTTGCAGGTGCCTGAATATCCAGAGAGGAGGAAAGGTAGAAAACCCAAGTTTGATCCAGCATTCCTTGACGTGGAGAAGCTCACTGGAGAAGAAAATGTATCAGTTATTAACCGGCTCACAGGAAAAAGGTTTATAAACCACTTTTTCTGTCTACAACTTTACGAGTTATAGTGCTGTTTTGTTACAAACAATTGGGAAATGGGAATAGTCATAATTGATTCCGTAACAAACTTTCTTGGTCCAGTGGATGTATGTAAACATAACAGAAGTTTCTATTTGAGCTACATTATTATTAAAAGGACATTAAGATTTTGAATGCTAAATCAGGTTTCACCACACAGTTGAGTATTGTTCTTTCCTTTATATAAAAGCATTTGCTTTACTCATCTGCAACGAAAAATCGCCAGCCCCTATGAACCATTTGAAAATATTTCGAACCAAATTATATAGGATTTTTCAAGCCCAGTAATGTTACAGTGGCAGAAAGGGGTGCAACCTTTTAGTGAGACGTAAACAAATCTGACTTTATCACTGACTTGAGAGTTAAAGATGGGGAAAATTTTTGTTTGTTGGTTAGTTGATTGCTTATAAACAGTTTTATTTCATAACTATGGTAACTTAAGTGCGACTGTTTAAGTGTAAAAGATGTCTAATAAAAGTGGTCAATAGCAATGGTGCGTCTGTACCTGGAATCCACTGTAATTTTGGTTATAATCATTGTGTATGTTAGAGAAGTTAATATTTATAATTTATTGTAGTAGCAGAAACACATTTTTGTCCTCTTTTTGTATGCCTTGAAATAGCTTTAAATGTGTGACTAGAGTCCTCCATGGCTGAATGGTTTAGTGGCACTGTTTAAAGATCACTTACCTTTTACAACTGAGACCTTGGAGTTTAAGTCCAGGCTGACGGTGGTTCTCTACTTAGATTATTTTAAGGTCTTCATGTATCTTAAAATTGGTAGCCATGGTATTTAATCCCATTAAAATTGCGTGTTCTGTGCATCTTAAAGAAGAGATCTTTAACATATTCTATTCTTTCTACTACAGATTACCGGAGCAAAAGCCCCACCTCTGCGGTACCTTGCGGAATGGTTA
This sequence comes from Panopea generosa, assembly GCA_029582155.1. Classification (NCBI taxonomy): domain Eukaryota; kingdom Metazoa; phylum Mollusca; class Bivalvia; order Adapedonta; family Hiatellidae; genus Panopea; species Panopea generosa. Next base: position 67,709,571 of record CM055900.1, read on the forward strand.
GAGCAGAACCCAATGTGGGATGTTGACCCAAAATGGTCAGAATTAGTCAAAGCCAAGGTATGGCAAGTTCATTGGCCTCGGTAAAAATCATCATTGTCTCCTGCATAGCAGTCTTTGTAATAAAAACTTGAAATAAAAGCAACAGCAGAATCTTATCATTTGTTCAAATGTACATGCATGTTTTCATTATAGAGCACATGGTCTAGTTGCAGAATATCATACCTGGGGTGGTCCAATAACAGGTTTATTCTTTAAATTACCTTTCCAATTTTATTCCCATAGTGCAGAATATCATACCTGGGGTGGTCCAATAACAGGTTTATTCCCCATAGTGGCAGAATATCATACCTGGGGTGGTCCAATAAAAGGTTTATTCCCCATAGTGGCAGAATATCATACCTGGGGTGGTCCAATCACAGGTTCATACCCATAGTGGCAGAATGATACACCTGGGTGATCCAATCACAGGTTCATTCCCCATAGTGGCAGAATATCATACCTGGGGTGGTCCAATAATAGGTTTATTCCCATAGTGGCAGAATATCATACCTGGGGTGGTCCAATCACAGGTTCATACCCATAGTCGCAGAATGATCACCTGGGTGATCCAATCACAGGTTCATTCCCCATAGTGGCAGAATATCATATCTTGGGTGGTCCAATAACAAGTTAATTCCCCATAGTGGCAGAATATCATACCTGGGGTGGTCCAATCACAGGTTCATTCCCCATAGTGGCAGAATATCATACCTTGGGTGGTCCAATCACAGGTTCATTCCCCATAGTGGCCGAATATCATATCCTGGGTGGTCCAATCACAGGTTCATTCCCCATAGTGGCAGAATATCATACCTGGGGTGATCCAATCACAGGTTCATACCCATAGTGGCAGAATGATACACCTGGGTGATCCAATCACAGGTTCATTTCCCATAGTGGCCGAATATCATACCTTGGGTGCTCCAATAACAGGTTCATTCCCCAAAGTGGCAGAATATCATACCTGGGGTGCTCCAAACACATGTGCCCTTGAGCAATATACTTTTCTTAGTTTCTGTTCTATCCAGGAACATAATGGACATGATGTGCACGAGTTGCAGGAACTAATTTCACAATCAATTTGAAATAGATAATAGATGTACTTTAAATGAACATATAGTTCAATTTAACTCTTAGCTCAGGCCATTTAATTATAGAACATGCTAAATGACTTGTAAATAACACAGTTTTGATGTTGCTTGTTGCTGATTGTTTTAAAAATTCCTCGGTGTTAATTTTGAAGTCTTATGTTTCAGGGCTCCTTACCAAAGACATTGTTACCTCGGGTGATTACTCCATCTCGACGTGGTCGTCGTCCTCGTGACAGTCCACTCTCACATTCCATGATGGCAGGTGGTGATCCCCACCAGGCAGCAGCATTAGCTGCATCAATAGAAGCAATGAATGCTGCCCAGTTGATGGCTGCAGGATATGGTAAACTGCCTATGCCATTTGGGTCACTACCAGGCATAGGTCTGAATCCAATGTTGGGTTTATCAGGATTTGGTTTTCCGGGTTTATCTGGTGCATCACCATTGTCTTCAGAAAATGCAGAATCGAAGCATAAGGATTCAAAATCTTCAAAGGAAGATAAGAATAAACATAAAGATGAAGACAAAACTTCTAGTACCAGTCCCCACCCCTCATTCCCCATGATGTTCAATCCGTTATTGTATAACCCTAGTACATTGTTAGCCGCTCAGGGTCTAGCAAATTTTCCAAACCCAACTAGTCTGGCAGGATTAGGTGCTGCAGGATTGATCAATGGACACTCGCAGGCCGAGGAGGAAACGCCTCCTAGTGTCAAATCTAAATCTCATCATCATCACACAGAACGTCACGGACAAAGTCAAGCGGAAGATCTCAGTGTAAGGAGTAAACAGGTGATAGAAAACACAACTAAAGCTCACTCAAGTGGCAAGTCCAAACCAAAACCTGAAGTGAATATGGACGTGGATGATATGCCATGTGATCTTTCAATGAAACCAAAATCAAAAGAGGACAAGTCGAAACAAAAGATCTGCAGTTCGGATAAGCTTAGTAGGATTGTCGACACACTAAAGTTTAGAGTAAACAAAATGGACGAGAAACCAGCAAAAGGTGGGATTGACGAAAAAGAAAAAGAGAGTAAAAGGCACAGCTTGGATGCCTTGTTGAGCTTGAAAGATAAACAGAGTGAGTCAAGCCCAAATAAAAAGGAGCATACAGAGCCAAGTATTTCAAGTTCACCTAGTTCATTGTCCAAAAAAGATTCAGTAAATTCATTGTCTCAGAAATTGTCCTCTCAGTCATCACAGAACCATTCTTCAAAGGAGCCTGTTCCAAAAATTGTTAAGGAACTTCTTGCTGCCAAGCAACAAAAGGAAAAAGAGGAAATGTTGGTTGCCAAGCAACAGAAGCTAGATGCTCTGCTTGCTAAACAACAGAAACTGGTGAAAGAGTCGTTGTTGAAGCAAAAGTCATTAAGTGCTCAGGTTTCAGTGGAGGAGAGTAACAAAGGAGAGGAGGAAGTAGAGAGCGAGTCTACAGGTACGGTGGAGAAATCCTAGAACAATGGCAGTATTATAAAGGGAGGCTGGTAGATAAATCTGAAGCTGAGTAAGTAGACAGAAGAAAGGTGCACACCTCAGTTCAATTATTATGAATTGTCCAAGATGGAAAACCTTGAAAGCAGAGATTTATTAAAACTAAGGTGAAAAATGGATGGATTTTCTATGGTTGTGGTTGTGCTCCTGAGCCCTGTAAGCTGAATAAGACTGTTGGTGCTGTGTAGAAATGGTGAATATTGAAGATGTGTAATGTACAAAAAAGACAAAGAATAACATAATTCGTCAAGTCATGACTTGGTGAACCTGGTGAAGTTAGATGTGTATAAAAGCGTAGTGTTTTGTTTTCTTTCCAATATGAGCTTGTTATGGATTCCAGTTTATGAAGGATGAGAGAACAAGGAGGGAAATGTTGACAAAAGAAAACAGTTTTATCACCAGTTGTCATGGTGATGAGAATAAAATTGTTGTGCCATTTTATGCATATCAAAATAGCTGCTGCCTTTTTATTGTTACAATTGTAAGAAAACATTTCCATGACAACTTGTCCTGTATATCCTCATTGTACAGTTTTAGATGTCGAGACAAAAAGGGGGGTTGCTATTGTAGTAAAGTAGATGAACATGTACCATGTCTAGACTAAGGTTATTGAAGATGATTGTTGTAAATCAGTTTTAGATATTAGTAGTATTTACATCACTTGATGAAAGAAATCTTTGAAATATTCCCATAAAACTTAACTATACAGGTTACAGGTTGAACTATATGATAATGTTGTAATCTGTATAAAGGTTTGTAAGGAGGCAATGTTGCACAAATACCAATATTGCATTATGCATATGGTATAAATAGTACCTGGTCTGAATGTAGAGCTTGTTTCTGGTCGACAGCAAGAATGAAAAATTGTATATTGGGTCAAAATGAATTAAATCTGTGATTTTCATCCCTGCCCCTGCTCTGCCCTTGTATTGCTAGTAATGATGCAGTAAGAATAAGTGTTATTGGTAATAATTATGACACCAGATTAAGCATCTACCGTCTGTGCAGATAGAAAGATCTGAAATGCTGATCAAGTGTATATCAGATTGTATTTACAGCTTTTCTTTCTATGTTTCACAAGTTTTAAACCTCATTTATATATACTACTGTATGCATACTAGCAAGCAAAAAGATTAAAAAGGTTTATTTTAAAGCATTGCTGTATTTTACATAGCAAGGTTGTCTATTGTATGCATACTAGCAAGTAAAAAGATTAAAAAGGTTTATTTTAAAGCATTGCTGTATTTTACATAGTGAGGTTGTCTATAAATATGGAATATTGATTTTATATTCATGTATATCCAACTGTAGTACAGAATTTTACTCTCTGCACAGATTAGGAGGTGTACTGTGAATTTAAAACATTGACCAAGTGGAATTGTAGTTTGTATTGGCACCGCTGTCTGTGTATGAAGGAATATACTATCAACTTTAAAACATTGACCAAGTGGAATTGTAGTTTGTATTGACACTTGAATTGTAGTTTGTATTGGCACCTGCTCTCTGTGTATGAAGGAATATACTATCAACTTTAAAACATTGACCAAGTGGAATTGTAGTTTGTATTGACACTTGAATTGTAGTTTGTATTGGCACCTGCTCTCTGTGCATGGAGGAATATACTATCAACTTTAAAACATTGACCAAGTGGAATTGTAGTTTGTATTGGCACCTGCTCTCTGTGCATGAAGGAATATACTATCAACTTTAAAACATTGACCAAGTGGAATTGTAGTTTGTATTGGCACCTGCTCTCTGTGTATGAAGGAATATACTATCAACTTTAAAACATTGACCAAGTGGAATTGTAGTTTGTATTGACACTAGAATTGTGGTTTGTATTGGCACTTGCTCTCTGTGTATGAAGGAATATACTATCAAATTTAAAACATTGACCAAGTGGAATTGTAGTTTGTATTGGCACCTGCCCTCTGTGTATGAAGGAATATACTATCAAATTTAAAACATTGACCGAGTGGAATTGTAGTTTGTATTGGCACCTGCCCTCTGTGTATGAAGGAATATACTATCAAATTTAAAACATTGACCAAGTGGAATTGTAGTT